>JAUMHL010000016.1:8469576-8480743 GCA_032362345.1 Sandelia bainsii | reverse complement strand
CTCTCAGGCCTTGGGGACCAAATAGAATAACTTCAGTCTTGTCTGAATTAAGGAGTAGAAAGTTACAGGACATCCAATGATGATAATGAAAATAGATGTACAACATTATACATGTTTAAAGGTAATGGTGGTTTCGGTACCACAGAAAACAAGTATTACCGTCACGTTTTCAGAGTTTAGGCATTGCACTTGGTATCAAAGTATCAATTCTTGAAACATCCCTATATACCACTATGCAAAAAAAAAACAAACACATTACACACATGAATTACTCTGGCAGAGATGGTAAATCTATTGTAAAATCTGCAGTGAACATGATGTGTGACCGGTCAGTTTGTTTGTGTTCCCAGAGGGAGGTGAATTACTAGTGTGTTTATCCCCAAGGGAGGGTATGCTGTGTTTCCAAGAGATGGAGAGACAGAAAAGCAGACTGTGGAACTCTGCCAGAGGTGATGGGAAAGAGAGAATGGAAGTCAATGCAGTAAAAGAGAACAAGGGAGTCAGAAAGAGAAACCATAACAATAAAAAAACAATAGAATAACAGTGAGAGAAAATACATTGAGCTGAACTATCTTCCAATAATCCTCTGCTTACCTACATCTTTGTCCTTGTAACTGGTATAGATTAAATACATCAATAAGGGATACTGGCTTTTACTTGGATTCACATCAATGTTGAATGTCCCTAATATACACTGTATGTATTGTAAGGCCCCAGGAGAACAGAAAATGCAGGCAATCTGACAGAGAAACATAAGAACACAAGAGAATATGTGACAAGTGAAGATACAAGAGGAAATTCCCAACTCTTTTTAACTGTTTATAGCTTGTCAACCCAAATCTACCATCTACTACCTACTAACCATTGAACTCCTAAATAGTAGTCTAGAATTTGTATGATTTTGTACCATACTTCATGGCATAGTTTAAGACAGTTTTCATTGACATGGTCTCCCCATTAATGGATGAATTAGATGGTAAAACCATCTGGACTCAATTTATTGGTTATGTTTATGGGGTTTTGAACTCTGATTAGATGTATTCATAGATTTTAGATTAAACAAACGCATTTGGTAGCTAAAGAAGCTTTCAGAGCTTCTTCTGAAAATGAATAACTTATGAAAATATAATAACAAAATTAACTATACAAATGAAATAAATATTCATTATACACTGTTTTTGGTGTCTTTCCAAATTTAAATCTCTATTAAAACACATCAGATTGATGCGTGAAATAGCTTCTCAAGATATAGGGATCTGGTAGAAATAAAATTGCTGAATAAAATGTTTTTCATGTCTCTCTCTTTCCTTTGGTCTGAAAATGATCAACTGAAATAAAGCGTTCATTTTGCCCACTAGTTGGTCATTTACCTTTTTTTTTTTTTTTTTTATAAAAGCTGCAATTACATGGTATACTGGCTGCTGATATGTTACTATTTTCTTTTTTTTTCCATTTCAATCCACTTATTTTAGTAAATTGGACTGTGGAGGATGCAATTGCATGAATGAGATTCATATAAAAAGTGAATTGTTAAATAAAATTCTGTGACTTGGTCCCAATAAGTACACATTGCCTCCAGTTGATCCTTTCTTTCGCTTTCTCTTCTTGTGTCCCCAGTCTAACAGTTCCACTATATGACTGGAAGAATGAATAACTGGGAAAGAGCTGAAACCCTCCAAGGACCTAAGATGTCAGCCAGATAGAACCAAGATGGAGTAAGCCTTTGTTCTTCATAACAGGCTCCACTTTATCAAGTCCTGAAGCTCTGATTGTTCCCCTTGACCATTAGACAGTGGAAAACAGGTAGGACAACGACAAAAGGCTCACCCTGAATGTATTCACCCATCACGATGATGTGTTAACAAGAGTTTGATCCAGTTTTGGTGCCTATATGTATTTTTTGATAAGGAGCTTCATCTATTTGAATAGCTGAATAGTTGAAAGTGATGTGCTGTGTAACTGTCAAAAATATTAGTTTGCTGTAGTACATGGAGCAGTTCCTCTTAGTGTTTAATGATGTGCAGTTACACATGCTTTCTAATCCCCTACACTCATTATGTAAAAGAAACACACTTTCTTGCCATCCAGTGAAGACATATGTGGCAGCGTGGCTTTCTATTCTCACAGTGGCAATTGTGTTGATGTATACAGCAGCAAAAAATTGATGTTGATGTGGAGTTGTCTGGTGGCTGTTCGGTTTTGCCAGAAATCTGAGGCTTGTTTAACACAGGGTGGGAGCTGAGTGTCACACAGCAGGCAGCACTGCTATAGCTGTTCTCCACAGCCTAGAATTTAGGCAGCATTGTTTGCTGTGTATAGTATTTTGAATTTTGTCTGGCCAGTGGTTGAATAGAACACTGTTTCTGTAGTTACTGCTCCCTGTCTGTGTAAGACATTGTAGGCCTGCATGTGAATAATCTATTATGGGAGATATACTGTACATGTGGTGGCCTTTAATAAATGAAGCATAAAGTATGTAGCTATGTAAAACAATTACTTGAATAATGTTGGGAAAATGACTTTACACATCACTAAACTTAGAATCACAGTCATCATGCTAATGAATGCCCTTGTTAGTATTAGCACAATGCCACACAAGTTATCTGAGGTATTTGTCTGGGGAAATATGGAGTCTTATGCCAAGCAGAAGAGGTGTTACACCACAATATAACCAAAGCCAGTCTCACAGCACTAATCATTGCTATGTTTGATATTATTTATTTTATTTGTAATTCAGTGATTGCCTGCACACAATTACAGCAAAGCATAAATTACATATTTAGTTATTCCTGTCTGGCAACTATCATGATCTGTCCTTAAGCTTCACTGTCTGGTACAAGTTTAAACAAATACTAAGAGGACAAGATAAGAGAGAGGGTGAGAAAAAACAAACAGTGGACTTGTTGCTACTGAAGGGTCCATAGCGCACGTTGATCATGACCTTCTCAAATGATATCGCATTAAATAAATCTGCATGTACATAAAACAATGTGGCCTTAGATATTTCACGGTTTTAATGTGGAAAACATTGAAATGCAAATGATTGACGCTTGCAGGGCAATTACAAACTAAGAAAGACATGAATTAAAGTCTTTTACTAAATTCTTTTGTTGTTGACATTCAGAATATTAAAAGGAAGATTAATTGCTCGCTTCCATCTTAAGAAATCCTTATTAAGAGGAGCCTCTGCAATATTAATTGGTGCAATTGTAGTCCATTAAATTTCCAGGTTTGCACTGTCAGTCATTGTGTAAATGGTTTTTCCCACTTCCCTGGGAACAAAACTCCATCAATGGCATTTTATGAAATCACCTTTGTTGTATAATATGCAGAGCTGCTGTTTGTAGGATGAAAGCTCAATCACTCAGTATATAGACCTATCGAACTCTGTCAGACAACTTGATTAAAGTGATTAATAAGACTTTTGTTTACTCAAACAACAATGACTCACTGCCAAAGCCTGCTACTATAATGCATTACATGTAGGGAATTCATATAAATGAAAGGAAAAGGCTTGGCTTTAACACCTCTAGGGTTAGAGGGATCGTAATGGTGAAGTTGCTGCCAAAATGTATTAAAATGGTTGTAAAAAGGTTGTATGGATCAATATTAACAGTAAACGTTCCACTCCAGTTTTATGACAAATGGCTTCTAAATGTTAATTCTTAGTCTTACACCTCACAGTTCAGTTTGCTGTTTCTCTGTTACCATTGATATTCTATTTATTTAGTTTTTGTCACCCTTTCTTTTACAGTGGTGTTTGCAATTTCATAGTGTTGTTTGGAATAACCATTGATTTTTTATATTCATGTATGCAAAAAAGTATTCACAGGTGAAACTATAGTAGAGTAGATACTGTAACTGTGATGGCAGAAAACAATTTCAGTTGCCCAGTTGTGATCTGATCATCCTACTTCTCTGAAGGGCAGCCACTTTAGGGCAAACTCAAAACGCTCCTTTCTCTTCAGTATGTGAGTAATCAATTCAGTAGGAATTTGCTTAACCTTGGTTCAACGAGAGACATTTTTTTCTCTTAGAAACCAAAGGTAAAGGAAAATAAGGCACAAGAGTAAAGTAATATCCTATTTTCTTTCTACAACTAACCTTCAGGCACTGTTGAATGTGTAATGTTTATTAAGTTAATATATTCCATAAAGATTTTTTTGAGCAACTTTTTTGTTAGTGGGAAAGATGAAAATCAATTTTCTGCATTATTGTAGCTGACATGAGAATTTATTTTTTTACGAGGCGTCCATTGGTATATCTGCGTTCCTGTGAATTTATGGAAAAGGATGGAACAAACCACTTACCTTTGATTTAGAATTGGTGTTTTCACCTGACCATGAAGCTGTTAGAAGTGGTGGGTTGATGCATGCCAACATTCATTACAGACATCCATTCATTAATATTCATTCCTGGTTCAGGTTGCCCCAGTGGTAACTAAGGCCCACCTGTTTCAGTGATAAAGATTAGATTAGGGTTGGGGATGGCACTCAGTGAAGTTACAGGACCTTTTCTTTTGGCAACTAAGTAAAACAGAACAAACTGATCGTCCAACCTCATTCAAATGGTCATTTATCACTGACTCTCAGTTTCTATAAACAGAAGGGACGTGTAAATATTGTATCGATCATACATGAGACACTGGACAAGTTTTATGTATGTAGATATGAAAAGAATGATTAAAAGATTTTAGTGGAGATATAGCATGCACGTGTTCTCCCACTCTCTGAACTCAGAATTAAGCCAATCTAACTAGAGGATGGAAGAGTAATGACTCGTGCAACAGCTGTGTGTTTATCAGTGTGTGTGTGTTTCAGGGTTTGCAAAAACAGTGCTAGACAAACAAGGGATGTGGAAGAGAAATCAAATGAGTGAGTCATAGCTAAACTGAAAAATTAAGAGAAAGAGCCAAATAACTGTGCCAGTGCTAGGCTAAGTCTTGTTATAGTGAAGACTACAACAGCATTACTGGAAAAGATAAGCTGTCAGCTGAAGAGAATCCCACTGCCCTTGGGCCCCACTGTGGCTTAGCGGAAACACAACATAATTTGCCTATTAATGAAAAGGTCACCAACTGTAATATTATGCAGGAAGGCTGTCCGCTACAGTGGTAATTTGTGCAAACATATCAGAGTTAATCATGAGAAAGAGCCTGCAGAGCAGCAAGAAAAGGGGAAGAAGGAGGCAGAATTCCCAGTAGACCAACAGAATTTCCCTAATGGATGATTTAGATCGAACGAATCTATATGCAGCCCACCTGGACACTGCCTCTCAATTCCTAAACTGTACTGTTTACATTATCCAAAAATCAATATGATCAGCAACTCTAATAAAACCCCCACCTTAAGTCGTAACAACGTACAAACAGTAGGATCAGTCACAGTTCACCACACACACACTTTATGTAGCAGCTAAAGAAGTAGATAGGAGTTAGCCTTTGGCACTTTTCCCTCCCTGATCATTTCCTTCATGCCTGGTTGAACATGATGTATTTACCCCATCATGTCTACCTGTCCTTATAAAATCAATGGACCATCGACTCTTAAATGTATGGATGTACCCACGATAGAAATCTGCATTCCATAGAGTACTACAGGGCCACTGTATGAGTGTCTCTTGAACTCTACTACATTACAACAGTTACATAAAGATACTTGTTAAATGATTTCTATCCTGCTACACTGTAATATGTTTCGCATAACAACACATAGCCTGACAATTCTTGAGTGACAAGTACATGGGAAAAACACAAATACACTAATGCATGTAAATCTGTCCCTGTACGTTTTGCCTAGGGACCCTTCAATAGATGAGAAATTTAATTAAATTCACTACAAAGCGCCATTACACCATTACAGTCTTACAACAGAGCTGCATCAACATCTCTCTGACACAATCTCAATAAAATTGGACATTATGTGCTCCACGACGGCAGTATTTATAACAAAGCTATTGCAGTGAATTGCATTATATTTTTAAAGGTATTCGCTGAGAACATTTAGCTCAACCAACATGACAGGCAGAGAAAATGAAAATGATTTTGTGTTCTGCCACATGCGTTACATCCCAGAGCATCCCAGCTCTTTGTGCCGGTTGGTTACAGTGTTCAGTCTCTCAGTAGAGTCTGTATTTGCTTCATCAAAACAACTTATCATGTAATGTATGCATATGGTATGAGTATGTGTATACACATGCCCAAGTGTGTATGCTTAAAATGTATGCTTGTGGTAGTGTCATTCTGTAGATATGATAGGATCTCTGGGGGCTTTTTTCAACTCAGTCTCCATGCTTTCCCCTCTCTGTCTCTCTATCTGTGATCCCAATAATCCTGTGTTTTGTCTCAGCTCATGTTCCTGATAATAGCTAATGAGAAATCACTGTGACAGCCTCCCTGTTTGCCCCTCAGAACTGACTCAATGAATTAATAATGAAAATCTGGCACGAAACAAAGGGCGCGAACGTGGGGGAGTGGACCTCACCTAGGATAATGAGAAACCCTACTGTCTCAATAAACATGCCTATTTGTCTGTTGTGTATATGCATCTTGGTGTGTGTAAGAGACCTTTGTTCGCTGATAGACTCCCACATGGATTAAACTGTAAGTACCAAGTGCATAAAGTGCATATATGCAATTTGGATTCTCTTTGTTCTCTGCATGATCCCCATAAAGCTTTTATCTGCTTTGACCGAATAAGAACACGTCGAAGCATGACCCGAGAGCTCAAATTAATTGCAACTCAAATCATGACAGTACACCACTTCTGTTTTACCAATCTCATTTTCCTCACCTTTTCTGTCATGAAACAGGTTTTTGTTTGAATTTGTCAGTAATGAACACCTGGACCCTTCATATCCAGCATAGATTGGGGACCATTTGCTGCAAGGATTCAATTAGGTATTATCAGCAGTTGACACGCCAGTGTTGGCTAGGGCAGAGCTGAAACTCAAGGGAGATATGTAAAATCAAGTATGACTGTGTCCAGATTGGGGCTGCCATGGCCTGCACAGAAATAAGACAAGTACAAGAGGGAAAATGCTTTACTGGTTGCTTGGCAATAGACAGAAGCCAGAAGTGGACTGAGCCTAACTAGCATTGCTTTCAGGCTTAATGCTGAGCGAAGCTAGCAGCTATATGTAATATTCAATTTGTCAAACTGTTCCTTTAAGTTTGCATTCTGATATTTCTGCAAAATTTGGCACTGCAAAGTGAATACAACATCTTGCTCTAGATCTAATGGATAAAAGCTTTATGGTATACCTTAGCCCACTGACTCACTTGATATCTAAGATGTCTGAAATGAAGCATGCAGTGAGCACAGCACAGCTCCCACAGGTTTGGCAGATTGGTCCAAGCTGAAAGATCAGATAGCCATATGCTGGACCCGATGCTACAGTATACTGCTCTTTCTCCGTCTCTCTCCTCCAACACAGAGCAAACTGTCCAGTGATGAGTCTGGTGTCTCTTAACAGTCATTCTCTCACACAGGAGGGACATCAAAGGAAACTGAGAGACTTCATCCGGCTGAATACTATCTATATGCAAACACACAGCTGACCAAAACAAAGCAGGTTAGCAAATGGCCTGTATTTCGAAAGCATTTGCAATTCAAAACAGTACTCAATTTAGCAGAGTTCATATTGTTTAGGGCAGTTTAGTTTGAGAAGTGGTGAGTGGATTGTTCAAAGCCTGCAGAATCAGGTTCCTATACTTGTTTTATGTCTGGTAGTAGAACTTGGCCTGTGAACTGGAGGGTGAATATGATTGCTGATACACTTCCATTTCTGAACTGCTGACAAAGCAAGAATGATCAAATGCTCAGTTTTGCACTGCAGCAGGTAAAGTTGCAATCTAGATGTACAGTACACGTAGATGATGCATATGTTTAGAACATGGCAGGTATTTTTGTTCTTAATGTTGCAAGAAAAAGTAAGGGAACCATTTTCAACTTCCTGGGGATGGAAAAAGTAAGCAAAACACTTTTTTAAGAACTGATTGACCCACAGGGGGCGGCTGTGGCTCAGGGGGTAGAGCAGTCGCCTGCCAATTGTAGGACTGGTGGTTCGATTGCAGGCTTCTCCTGTCATATGTTGAAGTGTTCTTGGGCACGACACTTAACCCCAAGTTGCCCCTGGTGTGTCAGGTCAGCTGCACAGCTCTGCCATCGGTGTGTGTGTGCTTGTGTGTGCGAATGGGTGAATGAGAAGCTGTATAAAAGCCTGTTTAGTACCAATAAGGTAGAAAAATTTATTATGGAAATGTGGCAACCTCATTAAAAAATTAAGTAGATGGGGCATACATACAGCAGTCAAATTGTCATTCAGATGAAACCCCCAACTGAAGGGACATTTTAGTAGCTAGTTCAAGAGATTTTGACTGGTCTTAATTGGTAGATGTTTTCTAGTTTTCAAAGTTTGTGGTTGTTTAAACTTTGCTTATTCTTGGCACTTTTAAAACTTCTTGTACTCAAAAATTGATCTTATTAAGTTTTAAAAAAAAACTGAAAAAAGTTAGTTAAATGTCCTCTTACTCCATTTTAGTCTAGTTTTCGTTCTCTGAGGGTCTTTAAGTCAAATTGGTGTGCTCAGACCAACATGACAGTTTCATCATAACTGAGCATCATTCTGCTGAAGACTGTATAATACAGTATTTCAGTCTAGAATAAGCAATTAAGCTGTGCTTGACCTTGACCTACACTGCCAATAAACATCCATACAGTGTACAGCCTCGCTCCTGTTTTTTAATGTGTCACTGGGCTTCGTAGTAGTGATGCTGGTATGCGCACAGATTTCAGCAGCTACTTTGGTTAATCAATCCAGAGGAAAAATAACATTATTATTAATTATTATATAATAATTAATAATTATTATAATTATTTAGCCCAAATCACATTTTTCCTACAAATTAAAGCAATTTTCTGTATTGACGGTCACTGAAAAACACCACTGGGAATTGTTACATTATTGTGTGTGATAGTAAATGACAAATGAAAAGATGGGTTGATATTGGAAACCTCACATGTACACAGATGGCCTTTTTGTATCTGTGGGCTATTTCAGTGACTGCAACTATAAACAAATTTATGCCATCTGCTTAGTGATGGATTTGAATCCATCTGTCTAATCAAGCGTCTTTACAAGCTTGTTACTGGTTTGCATGAATGGGGGAAATGATAATTATTCAGCAGTGCATTAGTTCATAATATGTAAATTTAAATATATACTTTAAATATTTTGTCTAAGGAATTAGTTATTCACAAACCTGCATCCTGTCCTTCATATGGATGGTTTAATTCTGTTATGTTACATCATACTATTCATAAACTGAAGGGGAGTGGATATTACAGTACTGTACAGTGCTACCATGACGTATTAGATTTAATGTAAACTACTTTGCTCTCATATGGGAACCAGGGGAAAGGTTATAAAGCAGTTCAGCTTTCAGAATCAGCACCTGATAGCTGTCAGTTGTATTTCCCTTATATTTCAATCGGCATTATAACCATTTATTAAAGTATAAATGGACTGAAATTATCTCAAAGGGGAATTCTACCATTTCTATACAGGATAAACAAAAATTTTATCCTGTATAGACAACAAAACATTTTCACTTAACCTGTGAAAACAATTTTATAACACTGTATCTGTGTATTTAGCCACTGTTATGTGGCTCTGGGAGAGCTTCAAGTCTGAGAAAATACCACTAGTGATGTCAGCAGGGTTATCTTGGCTTCAACTTGGATCCCTTCTTAACACAATAGCTGCATCTCAAATTAGGGTTACGGGGCCAGGATTTATTTAGATGTTTCCCAGGCATAGAGGATTGAATAAACTGATACAGTTGCATTGTGGAGATTGTAGGATCCAGCTTGACCCATTTAAGTCACAGTATTGCTGCATAATGTTTGATTAATTTCAGTTATGCAAAAAATAAGTATCCAATTGCAAATTAACATGTTAGCTGAATTAAATTGAATTACACCAAAGAAATAAATTGTGTAATCACTTATATACTTATTATACTGTGACAATTGGTGATGTGTGACTCTCAGATGAGCTACGCTGTAACCACAAATGAAGTCAGGATTACTTGTAACACCATTATGGCTTTTGAATACCACAAAAGGAGCCATAGCTAAATCACTTTAGAAATCTGCCACAGGAGTATTTTCTCTCCTGGCACTTTGCTGAAAATATATGAAATTGGAGTACATCATTTAACAGATTTGTAAAGCAAAACATTGTTCATACTTTTATTGATTTGTATATGATTTATTTGCTGTATAGAAAAATGTTTGCAGTTCCCTTACATTCTGCATCTCTGGTTCAGGTTCATAAGAAGGCTGAGGCTGTAGGTGATCCATAACTAACTGCTGGCTGAGCTAGGCACTCAAAATCCATGTGTATGTACTTCAGTAATTCAGTTTGAGGTCGAGTTCTGTTGGCTGTAGTCACGTTATTTTTAATTGATCTTTTTACCAGAGTTTGCCCCTGAGTACTTCTCTCCTTGCTTGCACCACAAATCATCTAACCACTCCATTCATAGCACCATCATGCACACGCATACAGTACATGTTGACTACATACACACATACAGTACACACATATACACACACACACAGGTGGCTGACTAACAAGACAATCTGACATGTGCGAGCAGGACTTGCTGACCACTGGGAGCTTCTAACTGATGTTAGGAGAAATCCCACAGTCATTTAACTCTTTGCCTGGCAGCTCGACTCCTCAACACAGGCTGGGCTGTCAAAAGGGAGCGAGAAAGAGTGTGTGTCTGAGCAGACCTATGCATATGAGTCTCCAGGCATTTGGATATGTCTGCATGTACCTCAAGTACATTTGTACAGTATGTGCACAGTGCAGTGTGTGTGTGTGTAAGGAGCAGCAGTGTGCCTCTAATAAGCTCTGTCGCAAAGGGTAAAGAGGAGCCTAAAGCACTGAAAATCATGAGACCCGCTGATCTTTTGTCTGGTGTGTCGGCCTTTGCACTTGCTGAGTCATTAAATAGTTTCTTTTTGACTGTCGAGACAAAAAAAAAATCTGTGTATGTTGGTGAAAATATTTATTTTTTACAGTATACACTACTCACAAAAAGTTAGGGATATTTGGCTTTCGGGTGAAATTTCAGGATGAACCTAAAATGCACTATAAC
>JAUMHL010000016.1:8448338-8469476 GCA_032362345.1 Sandelia bainsii | reverse complement strand
CTGTAGTGTGAACTTTTTACGTTTTCCATAAATTTCATCCGAAAGCCAAATATCCCTAACTTTTTGTGAGTAGTGTAAGTCTGTCTTTATACAGTCATCTCAAGGTTTGTTCTGAGTTAAATTAGGTAACTGGAGGAGATATTATAACATACTGATTTCTTCAGTAGATCTGTTTTATGTCTTATAAAAAACGTGTTTCGGCATCTGTTGGTGTGTAATGGCTGGTATGTGAATTTTGTGTTAATCAGTTTATGTGAGTGAGAGAATGCATTAATTGTTCTGCAATGAATCCTGGTAAACTTGATTGCCAGGTGTACGTTATTGTGCCTGGGTCAATTACAACACTCAAACAAGGGGACAAGAGCTAACGTGTGTGTATGTATGTGTGCATGCATATTTTGTGTAAGTGAGTATGTGTGTGAATGATCAGAGAAAGATCTCTTAGAGGTTTTTGGAATAAAAGAATCTAGCTCAACCTAATTAATGTGCTGCCAAGAATTATGTCACTGCGCTGTGTCAACTAAGCTGCTCCGAGAAAAGCTGAACATTCATACGCATTCAGGGCAGATTCATTACAGAGGAGGGAAGAAATTACGATAGAAAGGAAGGGCCAGTGAATTGAAATGTAAAGAAAGAAGGGTGTACAAAGAGGACGGACAGAAAACAGAGTGATGAGAGAACATATGGACATATAAGCATGAAGACAGCTATTCAGAACAAGAGTAGTCAATAGAAAGAGACAGCAGTCCACAAGGGAAATAAACACAAACTTGACAAACAGAAATTTCAGAGAAAATGCAAAGAAAAAGCATAAAAAAAAATTTTTTTGCAAAGCAACCTGCTAGTGGAAATTACAGGTGGGCTGGGAGTCTGAGAGTACTTTCATTACTACTTCATAGAAATAGAGCACCAGGAGTGAGGAGAGATTCATTTGAGGAATTCATGTCTGCCCTTAATAAGACTTTGATATGCTTGTCTGCCTGTGGCTGCAAGAGCTTAGTGATGCACCAAACATACACTCACTGGCTACTTTATTAGGTACACATGTCCGATCTAATACAATACAGCAGCTCTGCCATGAATTCTACATGTTCAAAGTTGTAATTTCTCAGTTTTTGTTGAAATGGTCAGAAAGGTGATAATTCTTCTAGATGTTTATTATTGAGGTCATAGTGTGTGGTGGAGTCATACTGGAGTGTATTATATTAACAGGCGTTTCTAATGTTTTGGCCCACTCATTTATGAAAATGGAATGGCTTATTTACATAATTGGCAAAGCCGTTGTATTGAATTGCATTACATTGTACAGGTATACCTAATAAAGTGGCCAGTGAGTGTATATCTACTATTGTCAACAAGCTCATTAATACACCTCCTTTTACCTGGCTTTTGTTACACTGTAATGAAAAGTGTATTTTGCTTGATATCTCAGTTGCTCACTCTACCGATTTGGTCACTGTTGGGGTCTGTCTGTATTGTCATTTTCCGATGGGAAATTAATGCAACTGTGCAAGACTGAGTAAAGGATTGGGTATGTGGAGAGAGAGGAAAGAAGGAGGAAGGACAAAAACAGCAGGATCATGAGTAATGAGCATTTTAGAGTGATTGTGAAAGGAAATGGAACAACAAGGACAACTGGGGAGTATAAGAGTTAGTGAAAAAGGGAGAAATGATCAAGGAAAAAACAAAAATACAATAAAGGAGACAGATTTTGTAAATTGGAAAAGACAGATGCCCTCAGGGCTATCTGTGTACCTTGAGGCAAGGTTGCAGGGGGCAAAGCCTGCTTTAGTTTAGCATGCAAAAGCTCAACCCCTCCCTCATTTACTCTCTTTACCTAAGTTTGATACTTTACTTAAGTAAAACTAGCAACACTGCAATATGAAATTCTCCATTACAAGTGAAGGTCCAGCATAGAAAATGTAACTAAGTAGTACTTAGAACATAAAGAACATAAAGAACCTAAAGTAGCATAAATAAAAGTTCAAATTACATAAAAAAATGCTCCCATGACTGTTATGCTATTATATATTACACATAAATATGTAAGCAGCATTTTACTATTGGTCTAGGTGGATTAAATTTTTAGCAGTTTTGTTTACTGCTGTGTAGATTAATCTGAAACAAAATATTTATAAGCTCCTATGTTTTGCATGTAAAATTAAAAGTGACTGGTAATTACGGCTGTCAAATAAATGTAGTGTAGTGAAAAGCACAATATTTCCTTCTGAACTGTAATGGAGTAGTATACAGTAGCAAGAAATGTAAATACTCCAGTAAAGTATGATGTTAAGTGTAGTAATTTCATAAATGTACTCACTTGTGCACACTTTGTCCAACAACTGAATGCATACTAATGTTAAAGAATTTAACCTAAAAAATATTCTGCCACCACTAGAAAATAGAGAGAAGCAGAGAGCAAGCACATGAACTACCCTGACTTTTAGGAAAAGAGATACTTCAAAGACTAAGAGGCCATGGGACCTGATGCTGAGAAGGCCTTGGGGCATAAACACATTTTGGCATCAAGAAAACAGCAAGAAATGAAAATCCCCAGGACTGTTGTCTAAAGAAATTGTGTCAAGGCTGCAGCACCCTGATAAATATTCACTACAATATAGTGCACAAAATATTTTGGTAAAGAAGGAAAATAAAGCTTATAGGGAAATGTCAGATTCTTGGTACAGTTTATTTAAGGTTATTGAGATAATCCACATCTCCATGGCCATGTTTAATAACAGATTCAACTGAGAGTTTGAGAGCTTGAGTACTTAGACGCAAAGTTACCACAGTGTAGTTTTTTGTTGTTTTGCAGATTTCTTGGTAATTTGACATCATTCTGGTTATGCCAGGGAAAATGAGCCATTTACAGCAATTTCAGCATAGTGCAGTTTCTTGCCACTATGTTAACAAAAAGATGTCAGGGCGCTGTGGTGCATGATGATTCCAATATACAAGTATTAGCAGTTTTGTGCGACTTTAAAATGTTATTGTTAACGTGCATATTAAAAATGTATTCTGCAAGGTCCTGAAACATATTTAACCTGAACCATCCACTCAACACACAGCAGAGATAAACAACATAGAATTGTAAGAGGACTTGAATCAGCTACACGCACTCACACAAACACACACACACACACACACACACACACACACACACACACACACAACCTAGTAAGTAGTGGCTCAATCAAACACAGACTGAGGAAAGAATGCTAAGGAGCATTGTATACCTCTTGACTCAGCATTTCTTCACTAACAAAAAGGCAGAGAGACAACAGTCAGAACAAAAGCTTGTTATTAATTAAATGTCTGCCGAATCCAATGCATAGAGCGGACAGAGAAACCCAATTTGCAGAGCAAACAAAGATTTTCCAGTTATGCTGTCTTAAAAATTACACTGGCTGACTTGTAAAAAAATCTGATTGGACCATAGATTTCTTACAAATACAGTAATGATACAGTAAGATCCAGCATGGGTTGCTTTATATGCATGTAGAGGTGTTGGTGATAATTATGCTTTGTGTCAGGGCAATCGCTGCCTAGTTTCATTTTATAGGTCACCAGATACTGTACTAACATTATGCCAAATACATTGTGACATCCAGTCACATCAGTAAGTGGCTTGAAAACCAAATCGAGATAAATTTGAGAAAACTTGCTCATTTGATTGTTGGATGTTTAGAGGTTCTTCCATGAGTTCAAACAGAGAATATTATGTGCATCGCAACAAATAATAACAAAGCATCTTCACATATTCAGTATGTTAGAATGTAAGCTTACATTAGACAGAAGATTTAAAAATCTGTGAACTAGAACTAGAACTCACCAATCAACACATACCGCTTTTCTTTTCTTTTTTCATTTCTGGACAGAGCCCAGCTTCTACCTAGGCAGATATAAAAGAGTGCTGATATTCTCTGGACTTTGGGGGAAAATGGCTAAATTAAATTGTATCTGCCATTTACAGTTGAGCACTTCACACAGTCATCGAGGAATGATAACAGCCATTCAGTCACTGACAAGTCACTTGTCAGACACACAAGCATTCATTCAGAAGATTAAATACTGCAGTAGCCTTACAGTTACAAGTTAGAAAGCCAAATATTGATTCATTCGGTAAATCAGATAATAAGTCAACTAGTCATGTACACAAGCAGTCGCCTCAGCTCACCTCAGCTGTACAGCAGGCCTGATGACAGCCAACCAGTCTGTCAGCCACAAAGTATTCAACGTCATTAACTGGTCAGCCAGGCTCCGAGTCAGGCAGTCAGAAAATACTTGGCAGGCCAGGCAATCCCTCACCCACTCTGTCAGCCACCAAATCAGCTTTTCCACCAACATTACTGCTCAATTACAAAGACAAACAGGCCATAGACATTAATTTAGGAAGAGAAAAGGTGAAGGAAACATATCAAGATAAACAGAGAGGAAAATTAAAAGCTTCAGACAATACAGCTCAGCATTCAGCGGCAGATGGTACTATTCACTGCATTCATTCAGTATTGTGCAGGCTATAATAAATATAGATGTCCGTGTGTGTGAAGGTGCAGGTGTGTGAAGGCATGTGGTGCACTAATGCAGAATCACTTTAATTATGAATATCATTTTGCCAGTTTATGACACTGAAAGGGTGAGAAAAACAACGAAGACCATGTGTGATCATTGGGAAACACAAAAAAAGATAACAGAGTAATAAATATACTAGTATTTCATTTATATATGACTCACTTAGCAGTAATGAGTGGTTATTATAAAGAGTGACAATAGATGACACAGAAAGACCTTTGATGGCCATTGTTTTATGGGAAGTGATGCTGCCAAATGTGTTGTATCACGATGAAACACAGTTTGTTTGAACACATGCCAATGCACTCATGCTTTAGAGAACACATGGGTGTAGAGATATAAAACCTGTGGAATTTTAATTTGCTGCTTCATGATAAGAGATGAAACCTTTTAGATGGTGAGTTGAAAAGCCCATTGTACCAGCTGGATCACCAGGGAGAAGCTCTTTGTTTTATAATAAATTATCTCATAACTCTGTGTGTGTGTGTGTGTGTAATAACAGAAGAAAGCAACTGAAAGTATCAAAAAACAACTTAACATTATAATTGCCAGGCAGGCGACCAAGTATAAAGGTAGGATAGTATAGATGAAGAATTTGTCAGGAATAAAATAATAAGGGAAAGCAGAAGGCTCAGCAAATTATTTGTGGCAATCAGCCCTTTGGGACATACTCCCATATGCTTTTAACACTTTTTACGTCTCTTATTAACATCTCATTTTGCAGATACTTTCAATATTCTGTCTGCTGAAAAGATGCAGTCTGGATAGTATTACATTTCTCCATTTAACCTGGTGCTTCTGAAATCTAAGCTTGAATATTTACTGCAAGAGCGACTAAATTAATATGTTTTTTTTGTAAGTTCAATTTTAAATGTTGAGGTTATGTCTTTAATCACAGTTGATATTGCTGCAGATTTTTGGCACTGTAAAACTTAATATTTATACAAGATATAAGCTTTTTCTATTAATTAACTGGCTAACACTAACATACAGTATATTATTAATTTCATATTAGAGCATTAGCAATAAGTAACAGATATTATGGAATGTCATTGCCATAAACCAACCATGCTGCCACGCAATCATTGCAGATTTTCTGTTTTTGATTTGAGATTACTGTGAATAGTCTTGAAGGTACCTAATGCTTCCAAAGTGATTTAATAGTTTTTAATAGATTTAACAGATTAGCTTTCTTTAAAATATTGGGAAAGATTTGTTGGAGAGCTAACAAGCTAAGTCAGGTATTTGATCTCTCACTGGAAACTTGTTTCCTGCAACCAAGACGCTGCTGAGCTGAAAACAAGTTGCTGCTTCTACTAAGTGAACCAGACTGCTCAGTCATATTCTTGTCTTCCAGCTGCTGTTGCGCCCTACGTGCTGAGCAGATCTGCCGGTTGAAACTATACTTCAACCTGGGACCCCTCAGCTTAGTGTGCACACTGCTGCTGACCTGCCTGACCTGCATGGATCTCACCTACAGAAAGCAAGATCTTGTCAGGAGTCATAGCAGTGCACTGTGACTGTGAAGTGAATATTTCCATTATTTTTGTTGATTAGTCAAACTACTGTTTGCTGGCTGAGACACTGTTTTATGTCACTGAGTCAAACAGCCAGCACAGCTCTCACCACTCACTTTGTTGGCTTTAGGCTACAAAGTTTTATTTACACAGTTTCCTGGTCAAAAAATACTGTAGATTAAATGTCTTTGGATACGCTACAACTATCTTGTAGACATTTTGTGTTATAGTTACATTTCCCAAAGCAGACCAAAGTTAAACTAATGAATATTTTTCTCAAACCTCTTACACATCCACTACTTTCCATTTTATTTAGAACCATAGACAACCAAGACAACTAAAGACTTCTTCTTTAGCATTATTCTTTCTTGTGCGCTGTGATACAACAAAGTGCATTTTTGATCTGAAGAGATTGCGGAAGGCAACAAATTAATATCAGTGAAACTTCCCAGAGACTCTTCAATGTGTAAAATAAACTATTCACATATTTGAATAGTGACATTATATCATAACATGTATATTGCATATCAACTTTATCTCTCTCATGTGTTTAACCAGTTTAATTAAAAATGAGGACTACAGTATATTCATAAGATGTATAGTGGTCCTTCTGAACTTTAGAATATTTAGTATTTCTGAATAAAAATGTTCTAAAATGTGGTCAGATTTTAACATATATCAAAAAAGTAATGAGAACCCAATTAAACAAATGAGACAAAAATTACTTATTAACTTATTACTTATAAAATATTTATTGTAGAACCTTACAATCCAACCTTAAATATTTGTGTCACAACAACATGTGAATCTCTATGGTTATCAATTTATGTGAAGTGGAAGACTCAGGTGTTTCAATCAATACAATGACAATCAAATGAGTGTCTGAGAGGCAATGTCTTATTTAAAGAAGACATATTTGGCTCTTATCCATGTCTGTTCTTGACAACACAGGTTTGTAGAAGTGTGTGTTCAACACAGGGCCACAGAAACCCCACATGCCAGATTTTTGGTAGTGTAATTGCAGAACAACATAGGCAGAAGCTTTACTCTCCTCAAGAGTGGCTGACTAAGACCGAGACCAAAATGTGATATAGTCCGGGAGATCACAGGGTATCTACAGAAAACTAAAGGCCTCTCTTGCAGTGGGTAATATCCCAGATTGTGCGTCAAAAACCAGGTGAACCACTACTTTTCAAAAAGAACATTGCTACCTATCTACCGTTTCTTGGACCTGGATAAGGTGCATAGAAGGCTGGTGGAGGAATGTTCTGTGGACAGATGAAACCAAAGTAGAACTTTTCAGCTTGAATGAGAAGCATTACTTACGTTCACTTACTTTTGTCATACAGAAATTGGGCCATTTTCACAATAAATAAATGAATAAGTGTAATTTTTGTGTCATTTGTTTAGTTGGGCTCATTTTATCTGTTTTTAGGGCTGTGAAAATTTAATCATGTTTAAGGCCATGTAAATGTAGAAATAACAAAAATTCCAGAGTTTGCAAGCCATTGTGTGTCAGTCAAAAATTCAGCAAGTATCAACGTGTAAAATGTTTAATCCTATTGTTTGTTTTTTTAACTTAATACATCTAGCACGTGGCAGAGAATAATCAAACTAGAACCTTTAAAAATCTGTATATCCCATTATGCATTTTTGCAGGTCTTGGTTTCATGTAAGTGCCAAAGAAAGAGAGATTTAGTGTCAAAGATGGATATTGTGTAAAAGCCAAAGTCACAAGCATGTGGGAGTGAGGGTTTGTAAGAGAGAGAATTAATGAAAGCAAACAGATAATGTTATTAAGGTTTTCTTTTATTCAGTCTCATGTTATATTATTCCTGTAGTCTTGATGTCTTGTCATGGTCTATGTGTCCACTTTTCCCATTGGGATGACTCTAAAGGGCTTTTATTCTGCAATAACACCATATGCTTATCTATGAGGTGCAGATGCTCACATGCACATTACACACAAACACACATAAATATGCACAATGCTATCTTTCTCATGCTGCCTTTTGCTTCTGCACACATTGCTCGTATCGTTCATGCACACATTCACACAAACACATAGCAATGAAAACACAGTTCCCACGCATGTGGATGCATACAGCAGCTTATAAGCTTACACATACACAACACTCAAACAAAGTAAATATTCCTGAATATTTAGAATATCCTTTGCAATATCTAAAATATCTTACAGAGAAAGTGTCTAGACACAGACCCGTCAATCATGTTTTATTGTTATGTTGTTATAAAAGCAATGAAGGACAGATAGGATGTATGAACTTGTGTGGGCATTCATTATCATAAATGATGATAGATATCCCTGATGCAAATTAAAAGCTTTGTTCTTAATGAATGTCTTGATAGAAAACAGCACCTCCAAAACAGAGTTTAAACATGAAGGGTTTTCTGCATAAATTAAAAATATCTTTTTGGGAAGGAAAAAAAGTGCAACAATGGATAACAATGCCTGTTAAGAAACTTTTTACCTTTTTCATCAATTTTCTGTGTCATGTTGAATTTTTAAAGGAATAATTTGACATACTGAGAAATGTCAGAGAAAGAACACTTTCACTTTCTTAGTCTTTCTCAGTAATAACAACTTCACTTTCTTAACAAAAGTTTGATATGAAGATTGATTTCACTTGCATATCTGTATGGTAAATATGAAGCTGGAGCAGCAGCCAATTAGCTTAGCTTGGTATAAAGTCTGAAAACAGGGTGACATAGCCTGGCTCTGTCCAATAGTAAGAACATCTGTCTACAGTGTTGCCAGATAACTCATCAAACTCAAGAAATAGTCCTGCACACAACACTGTAAAAAGGCAAATTGATGTTTTTACACTTAAGTTTCTGAACAGATTTCTGAACAAACAAGTTATAATTTGTTAATTATTGTGCTTTAGAGATGCTGGCAGGTGGATTTTGTTATGTTTGGATAGCTCCTACTATGTCCTGTTTCATCTTTATGCTAAGCTAAGCTAATTAGGTACACGTGGTAGCTTCATATTTGGCGTGAAGACATAATAGTCAATCTTGTCATCATTCTATCATAAACTTTCCAGCTGAAAACTGATAAAAGAATAAGAAATTACATTACGTTTTAAACATTTTCATTTTTTAAAGTTTGAAACAATCTAAAATGATTAATAGTAATTGCATCACTTCCATAAGCAAATGTATCACTGTATCACAATCAAGCAACAAATGGAAAGAAGTATAAAGGTCAAAGCTGCAGTGTTTGCATTCAGCTTGTGAAGAACATAAATTAATGTATTGAATAGGCTTGATGAGCACTTTCCCTACATGCACAATATCTGTTTGAGTGCTTTTAAATGTTGAGTAGGAGCTGGTTAATTTGAGCATTTTGTAGGAACATAATTATTACACACTTGACCTCAGGGTTGGGAGACTGCGTGTGTGTACGTATGACTGTGTGTGTGTGTACAGTACATTTGTCTATGAGATACTATGAGACAGCATTTGTTTATAGAAAGAAAAAAGTGAGAGGACGGTCTTTGAGTCTTAAGTTTTGGAACATCAGCAATCAGTGTTCACATATCTTAGTGTGCTTAAAGTGTGAATGTGTTTTATACATGACACCATGCACACAACACACACAGTACAAGTACAGTAATTGCATACATACATGCATACATTTCATATACCTGGAACTTGAATGTGCTTATCCTTTCCCCTTGTATGCAGATTATGTGTGTAGTTCAGTAATGTATAAAACTGTATAACGTGTATGTGAGTGTAATTTATTACTTTCGTGCTAATTTCTACTCCTGTCCAATGGTCTCCACACAGTGTTGGACCAACCCCAATAACTCAGAGCTGTCAATCAAAAACAGTCACACTGGCAAACACACACATATCTATAAACAGCACAAAAACCTTTAACACTCAAGCTTCTACATACAACAGTCACTGATTTGATCACGCATGGAGGGGCAAAGGTACACACACTGAAACACACATGCTCAGACAAAATCACCGGAGTAAACTACATTGAACGGTATTATTATTTGGAGAAGTGACTAATAACATGTTAAGCCATGAACGGACTTTTCAGATCATGGACTATAAAGCATTGTGTTTAAATGAGCCCTGTCACTCCAGATATAATCCACCTAGGTGTTGTACCAGACAAATTTAATACAAACCATCACAGGAACCAAACCCATGACATCTGCTTCTCCCTAAAACTGCCTTTTCATCTGCATACTACCATTTCACTTGGAAATGTCATGGGACAAACAACCACATGAAATGTAGTCATTCAGTTGAAGTAACACACAAACATTAGCGTACAAGTCGAACATAAAAGTCATCATTTTCATTTTGCTCCCTGCTCCAACTTTTCTCATAGAAGTCAATAAATAGGCTTCTCATTTTTCAAATAGAGATAATTAATCCTTGCAAATTTCACCACTGATGACAACTAAACAAATTTAGATTTTATAAAATACTTGTGTGTGTTCATTCCTCTTGGTGTTTTGATCTCATTTACAAATTTCCATCCCATCTTCTCTAAGATTTTATCTAACCTTTCTGCCTTTGCAGGCTTCCCTTTATCATTAGTCTGAGAAAATATAATTCCACCTCTTAATAGTATACAGCTGTAGAACTGGGACCATAAGTTGACCTGATAATATTCTTGCAGGCCTCCAGAATGCAGCTGATGAAGCAGCTCTCTCAGCTATCATTGCTCCAGCTGTAAGACAGATATGGGGATTTTCTTGAATTATGGGAATCTGTTAGCTTAGCATAGTCATACTTTCTAGAGACTGTAAACATCAAGCATCAGCGTGCCTTTTAATCTAAAAGATTACTGTTTTTATTCATTCTGCAGTGGTAGCTGTTCATTTGCATGTTTAATCTTCTCTCTCTCTCTCTCTCTCTCTCCTTCTTCTTCTTAGTCTATCATGTCGTATCAAATCAGACTGGGAACAGCAAACAAGTCAGCATTCCATTTACCTAATGAGTGATGCCGGTAGCCCACTTACATATTAATAAAAATCATATGCTAATCATTATTTTGAGCCAGTTAATTAAAAATATGAGTCTTACAAAGTTGCAAGTGGATAAACAAGTGCTTATTTATTGTGCTCAACTGAAGCTCAGAACTTGCTCACAGGTCAAAAATATTCCATCTTCAGACAAAGATCAAGCAAACTTTACTGTAGCTACACTGGTCACATAACATTAGGCGGGCGGCATGATAGCTCAGTGGGTAGAGCAGTCGTCCTCCAACCCAAGGGTGAGCAGTTCGATTCTCAGTCCCAGCAAGTTACATGTCGAGGTGTCCTTGGACAAGACACTGAAACCCCGTAGTAGTGCTGACACAGGTCTAGCAGCTGTCCAAACAACAATCCCCAAGGGGATCAATAAAGTGTTAATTATTATTAACAGGTAGGGAGAACAGGTTTTAACTTCTGAGGATAAATCTGCCATTTAGTGGGAAAGAAGTGTGTTGCTTTCCTATTTCCTTAGCAGATAAACAAAATATTGCACATATTCATAGATATGTCATGTAATTATCCTTGTTTTTAGCATGTTTTGGGTTACTTTCTCTTGTTCTAAAATTTTATTTGTATATTTTAACACTTATACACTTATATTTTCTAGTCCTTCATTTTCACACAAGTCTTGTAGCATGGCACGCTCCATTGCACTACACATACAGTGCCTATAGAAAATAGGCAAAGGAGGTGAATACCACTAACTCTTTTGTAATTACTTAATTACCTAGGGTGTAGTGCCCCTTAAAAATGTAATTAATCTACACACAATATACACAATATAGATTAATCAACCTAGATACAAAAGTCAATATTGGACTGACAGCTACAGCATGGGTAACATTAGGGTCTGTTCAGAGTTGGGAAACTAATACATTTGATTAAAATCAGGGAAAGCCTGTGGTTAGAATTAATAAAACATAAACATCAATTGCTTGTCTGTGACAGGGTGCACACAGGCCTCCTGCACAAAACTCTGATGTGCTACACACTGGACTATTCGCCATCCTGATCTCCATTCCCTTAAATACATACACTACTTTCGTTGTCACTAGACATAAATTTTGAGGTGCAAATGAAAATACTAAAACTTATCAGGGTAGTGAGCAGCAGCAGCCTGTTGGTCAAAAGTAAAAAAGTTAATAGAAAGAAATCACTCATTTTACAGACAGATTGGAAATATGGGAAATCTTATAGTGAAATGCATAAATGTGAAATACTGAGGCCAGTGCATTTCTAAATGTGATTATAGTAATTATCATTGTTACCTTTTACTGTAGCATAAAGGCCAAAGTATCCAGAATTAGGGGCATGTTATTATAATAGTGATTATGATAATGCTGAATTACAATCAAGCTCATATTGTTTGCAGCACACTTTGATCTGCTCAGCAGAATATGTAGCTGTAACATTCATATGTAAACACATCAAATCTACCAGTTTATTGTGCGTTTTTGGATTATATAAGTTTTGATGACATGCATAGCATCCATTTTATGTTTGCATATCATTACTTCCATAAAACCAGTGAGCCTGTTCACTGTGTAAAAGCAAGTGTAGGTGGGATTGCATATGTGCATAGATGTGCATACCTGCGTGTGTTTGTATTTTTATGCGTGTGTATGTATAAATTACTGATGCACCTTACTGAGCCCCCAAAAACCAAAGGCCACACAGGGAAAAATAAAAGCCTCCAGAGAACAATCATTATGAATCCAGCAATGAAAACACCAGTGTGTGCCAGTCCTCGGTTCAGTTCTCTACATTATTCATTTGCTGACAGAAAAACAAATATTAACATATCAAATATTAACATAAATTCCCACAAGACATTCATACCACTCCGGAACTAAAAAGGGCAATTTAACGCCACATTTGAAACTCAAGTTAAAGAAATGTATTTTGTCAGTACAGGAGAGGTCTTGACATAATATTGCTTGTTGAATCTGCCTATAGAAGCTCACCTTGAATTTAATTCATATTCAGACATACTTAATCATTTTTATTACAATTTTCCAGTTCTTTCAGTCCTTATTTAAGTGAATAATTCTGAAAGCTAGAAAACAGGAGAAGACTCAATTCAATGGAAACCTTTTTTCAGGACATATACGATGATGATTTTATTACTGAGAACATTTGTTGCTTCTTGCTTCTTTTAAAATTCTCAAAATAGCATATTAGAAGTCTCATCTAAGTGTTAAAGACTATAATATTTTCTCTCACTTGATTTTTCCATAATTGACAAGGTTTCACGTATCATTGTATGTCCATATGAAATTGTTCTGGAAGTCTTGTGGTTTGTTCAAATGCAGTTTTGTGAACCTCAGTCGTGCTTTCATGTTCTTTTGATAACCAAGCTTCAGTTTACTCACATTCAAAATCGTCTTGCATTTCAAAGAATCCATGATGCCATGACATTCAGTCCGACGTGTCGGTTCCTGCAGCACCAAAATGGACCCACCTCCCTGCTTTACATCTGGGGCAGTGCCTTTCTTAAAGTTTTTATCCAAACCATTTTTTTTGGATATTCAAATCAACTTTTTTATGTGCATTTTTGGTCTATGATGGAGTCCTTCCTTATGTAGAGTTCATTTTATAGTCTGTACTGATACTTTAGCTTCTGCTTTCATCAGGTTCTCCTAAAATCTTGGGAGTAACAAGGGGTTTGCTCAACTGTTTTTTTGTTGTAGTTTTTTTCAGAAATCTGGCTTTTTCTTCCACACTCACGAAGGTTTGTGAGTTTTAAAATGTCCTATGATGCTGCTTTTCCAAGTAATAAAATAATAATAACAATAATTCTCCTAGCTTGTTGAGACATGACAGACAGTTCATTTATCTTTGTCATGTTTCCTACTCAGCTTGTACAACTGCATAGGTAGGATTAATATGTGGATGACAGCTAAATGAAACTCAGTGTCATTATAGAGCTTAACCATAGGGTTGAATAATTTTGATTGCAACTATACTTTTCACAACATATTTTAAGTGAGCAATGAGATCAAACCTACAAATCCCTTTTGTGTAATATCTAGACACTGAGGCAACAACTAGCTGAGATGAGGGTCAGGTTTCTTGACCCTTATTATATTTTGATACAATCTCTAATTAAGTAAGACATAATTCATAACAAGCTGTAGTACAAAAACAATCTGCAGTGAAAATAATGAAATACCTTTCATAATATCTCCCCAGCTTTGTGGGGTTATTTTCTTTGTCTGTCTTTGTCTTTTGTCTCTTAAATAATCATCAGGAGAGTACAAAAGAGAATATGACCTTTTTACTGTTACTCAAAAACGATACCTTCATTTGGACAGAAATTTAGTCTGTCTGCAACTTTTTGTCTTCTCTTTCTACCTTTTGTCTGTCTCTTTATCCGTGCCTCTCATAGGATTATGACTTGTACCTTATAGCAGTTAAAATACTGTATCTGATTTTTTGTAGCCCTGGTAGTAGCATGGCTGTATGGATGGCAATGTTGGTTGGTCCACAACGTTGGCACAGACTGAAATATCTTAACCTTGACTCAACTATTTGATGGGTTGCTATGTAATTTGATATTAAGGTTGAAACATTTTAAAAGCTGTTGGTTGGATAGTGATACAATTTGGTACTTTCGAGTTCTGCTCAAGGTTCCAAGTGTCAAAAGAGATGTAAGGCGTTACAAATCAAAAAAGCACATATTTTGAAGCCTGTGTAAAGAAATGAATCACCTTTGTGTAAGGATAAACAGATAGCACAGGCAAAACTAACAGGTGCATACTTGTAAAAAATTTATGGCAAGCATACTCAAGACAAAATGTTTCCTGTCAATTTTAAATTATGAAAATTACATAAGAGGAAATAACACAAAGTGACACCTGTGTTTGGTGGGAGAGCTGAGACTGCAATGTTTATGACAGAGACTTTAATCCCAGGGTTAAATATAATCAAGCTAAACCACCTCTGCATAAGAAATGCATTTTATAGTGATGCCAGGTGTGGAGGAAACCTGTTGAGTGTTCCTGTCAATCTGTCTCCACTTCTGCCAGTTCCCAGTCGTCTGTCTTTTCTCTCAGTCTGTCTACCTATGTCTATCACCCAGTAATTCTCAGCCTCTCATTTTCCCATCTGCCTCCGTACCTCAGCTACAGAGATCAAATCACCATCGGGTTTAATTGTCTCCTGTCCTTTGGACTTATCCATGCTCCCAAACTGGCAGAGAGTCACTAGGATTTTAGAGATCTTTTGCCCTTTTAAAACATTCATTCACAGGTGGAACTTTTAAGCCACTCGGTGACATCCCATGGACATCTGCAATATAGCTGAGCCTAATACACAATTTAATCCCTCTATTATGAAAGGAATAACACAGAGAAGACGGACACTGAGTGGCAAAGTAGTTTAAGGAAAGGAAGTTGAAGCAATAAAGAGAGGGCTCAACCTCACAGGTCACTATATGGTCTGATCCTTCTTGATAGAACTTGTCTAATGTTTTGAACCCAATGGGAGAAAAAGGGCAACACAGACTTTGGGCAAGGGGAAGCTGAGATTGGCCAGTTCAGACTGGAGAGCTGCAGAAGATCTTGAAATGAGCCAATATTAGTTCTACTGAGGCTTTAAGAAAAGATTCTGATAAAACAAAAAAAACAAACTAAGAATGTACTGATGGGGAGTGGAGAATGAAATAATAATAAAAAAAAAAGGCCTGCACTGAATATGAAAGTAAAAAACAGAGGAACAGTTTCAACTATTGGATATCATACTAATTAATAATCCTCTACAGCAAACATGTATGTTTATCCCATAGCAAGTCAGTCATAAGCTCTTAACTCTACTGGTAATTATTATTAAATATCAAAAAGAAATAATGAATATGAATCAAATGTATCATATGTATGATTTGTTAATTATCTCAAACTTGTATGTATCTGGCAAAAGCACAATATCAATTTCAGTGGCCAAGTTAACTATATTTTGTAAATATAAACACATTTAGTTTTTTTAATTTGATACCTGCAACATACCGAAAAAGGATGTGACAGAGGACTAATTAAGTTTTTTAATCCTGAATGTTTCCTACCTCTGTGTTACAATACATCACTTTTCCTTTTAATTAGACTTTTTCTTTGTTTAGAAACTGAGAATACTAATTGTTAAAGTTATACATATACAAGTGGTATATTTGCTTATTCTTGCTGGATACAAAAATTCAGCTACTCAGCTGTCTGTGCATGAGTCTCCTCTTCATGATGTGAAATACATTTCCAACAGGAGACAGATGTGGACTGCATACTGACTAATTAAACATATGCACTCTGTCTATCAAGCCATGCTATTGTAGCACATGCAGAATGAGGCCTGGCATTGTACTGTTGAAACATCAAACCACTTTTCAGGAAGAGATGTCATGATGCCATGAGGTCAGCATATGTCACAGTAAAATCCCAATATATGTTTCTGCGTTTTTGGTACATTCCCACATATGTATGCAAGTCACTTAAGCCATGGACACTGATGCAAACCCATACCATCACAGATGCTGGCTTTTGCTTTAACAGTCTGGATGGTCTTTTTCATCTATGGCATGGAGAACCAAATGAGTTTCCCAAAAACAAGCTGAAAAGTGGAGTAAGTTGACCACAGAACATGTTTCCACAGTGTTTTGCTTTTCCAAAGTACTGCTGAGCCCATGTGGCTTTATTTATCACAAAACATGAGAGGTTCTCATGTAATGCTGCCTGAGGGTTCGAGGGTCACTGGACTTTATGATTTGAGTGCGCTGAGAAATGTTCTTTTTGAACTGATTTGACAGTTTCAAAGTTTGGCACAAAGTAGTGAGCCAACTAACAAGACTGAGCCTTTGATTGATGCTCCTTTAATATCCAATCACAGAACTCTCACCTGTTACCAATTAACCTGTGAGTCATCTAAAACTGTGTTACTTAAATATTTCATAAACTTTATTATTATTTTATCTCTGTCCCAATTTTTTAATGGGGTTGCAGGCATCAGACTCTCAATTTGCTTATATTTACAAAATGCAATTCGGTCGGTCAGTGAAAATGTCCAAAGTCCAAATTTTTCACATTAGAAAGTTTATTTTACAGCCATAGCTCAGTTTCTCTGACATCCATTGTTTCCTTAATAGTTTGATTCTATTTAAGATTTAGTTTGACTTACTACAAACCATGAGTTTGCAAAGTGACATGTACTGACAGGTAAATCATTGCCATTTTGTCATCGAATAGAAAAAATCAAAACACATTTTATTCTAGTGACTGACAGCAAGTCATACTCCACTTCACTGCATTTGAAAGCATTAATTATCTTCCCTAAGAGTAACAAAGAACTCACAAGAAATTGTTGTTTGTGGACATCATCGCAAAGTCTTTAACTTGACCTCATCTATGTATGACATACTACGTTAGACGTAATGATAGACAGATAAACAGAGATTGAAAACAAGGCATCTTCTCCCTGAAAATGTTTCCATCAAATTTAATACAGTTTTTTATACCTGATTTTTCTCCACACTGATTGTGTCCTAACACAGACTGACCCACATTCACAAAATATCTGTTTAAACCCTTTTTATCATCCTTAATATTAGGGGAAAGCTGCCACATTTAAATGCTGATGAGCCCACATGTTACCATGGTAACCCAATAGATCATGGATAGAAGCATAACTAGCTTGAAAGGTTCCACGATCAGCAGACATATTCAATCCATTATGTAGTTTAACTGTTGCATTCATGCATGTCTTTTTGACTGTCACACAATCAAGTATGATCTGTTTTTACCACAAGCAAACTCCACGAAAGTTCAGTCCCTGATTTTAAAAGTACAGAACACAGGTCAAATCAGTGTGACAGAGAGAGTGGGGGAAAAAAGAGGGAACATTATTGTTTGCAAAATAAGAAGGACAGAAATGAAATGAAAGAAATGAAAGAAAGAAGGAGATGAAGCAATAAGCAGATCATAATAAGTAACAAAGAGAAACCACTGTGCAGCAGACAGAGGATTAGAACAGAGAGAAAATTGCAGAGAAAAGGGTCTTGCAGTCTAAAGCTAATTTAATTGATGCTAAGCAGGCATGCTGGGTCTCCAGGAGTCTGACCTGCATCCATTCAATGGGGATTAATTAGCCAACATATAAATACTGCATATATACAGAATTATAAATATCATAGTGGTAGCAGAGGAAACTAAAAACAAAGGGGGTACAACAAAGTTAGGGAGTAGCATATGAAAGGAAGAAGGGTGGATACATGACAAGGAAAAACAGTCAACACACAGACACCACTCATACTGTAATACTTAACACTAATAAGGTCCATCAAGTGCTTTATTTTCAGGGATTTTGAGTATCTTTTGTGTTTACTGTGTGTGTGTGTGTGTGTGTGTGTGCACATGTGTGAAAACAGATTATTAATTATTAATGTTACAACCTTTCCTTTGGCTTTGATTCCTTTTTCCTCATTTTTTCACACACTTACACACACTACATATCCACATTAGATCTGTAGTGACACAGGCTTGATCTATACAGCTGTACCATTTCAGGTACAGCAGTATCCACAATTTATCCATTGACTCAGCAATATGCATGTGTCATGATGCTTCTTAGTATGGGAATCTAGTGTGGAGTTGGCACACGCTTGTACAACCTGAACCATGCTTCCCCGTAATATTCTTAATGAGGACAACAAGAAGAGAAAGTAGTATTTAGAGGGGAGAGAGAAGGCGGAAATTGGAGGGCAAAGAGGGGAGAGGCAAAGAAGAAGAAAATGGCAAGGTAAGAGGGAGCTAGGCAAGGGGCGAAAGAGACAAGGCAGGGAAAAAATAAAGGAATGAGATAGAAAAAGATTCAGCATGGCAGAGAATAAGAAGGTGGCAAGAAGAATGACAGAAATTGAGACAAAAACACAACAGTGGACAAATGCGAACAAGTGAGAGAAGACTGAGGAGGAGTGTTGAGAGGAGAACACGTTGGCGGTGTACAGATTTCTCCTCCATTACATTCTGAAAAGAGAGAAACAAGGGATGTAAGGCCGAGATAAGAGGAAGTTGATTAAAGAGGCACAGCCAAAGAAAAGAGGCCCTGTATTTAGCATTCTCCTGGCACCATGGAGGCTTATTTTCATGCCCTAGTTTATCAAAATGAGAGGAAGACCGGGGGTAATGGCAGAGGAGACACAGACAGTAAGTACCCAGAGATAGTCATGTTATATGATTGAGACAGAAAGAGGGAACAAATGCAAAGTAGACTGGGGGAGAGATGCAGAGAGAATGAGAGAGCACTTCATCTAATTATCAAACCCTCAACATGATTTCTCTGCCACACACCACACTTCAAGGGACAAAGTGTAAAATCACATTGTTACAGACAGATGTTGACAATTACATAAGAAAGGAGCATAAAATAAGAGAGATGTTGCTTCTTTTGCTTTGGTGGCATGTCATTTGTGATGACTATATTGAGCATGTTGAACCAGAGCTCCAGTATGTGCTCTGGAAGAAGGTTCCTCAGAGGAAAAACAGCACTGTGCACTGTCATCACCCTGGTATAGATTAGACTTGGAGGCAGAGAGAAGGTTCACATTGACCCCCATATGTTTACTCCTTAATATGTCCAACTGTTTATCTTTTTTGGCTGTTTTGTTTGTCTGTTTTTTTTATTTCTCCAATTTTTTTTTGATTTTTTTCTCTACCTCTAAGTTTGTCTCCTAAAAATGACGCTATAAATATAGCAACACAGTTATTTGTAACCACTGCTAAGATGAATTTTCCTTTTACTGGAGAAATTCTGATGTATCACTTAAATACAATACACACCATTGATGCAACAAATCACCCAAACAACAGACACCGACACAAACACTTAAAGGAATCATGATGTTCATGAGTTTCTTTTAATGACAGCAGTCGAATTAACCACTGTGTTGATAAAATGCTTCTCAGGTGGTTGATGTGACATATCTTGCGACGTGCTCTCTCCTGCCTGCTGATGGGAGAGTGTGTGTGTGTGTGTGTCTGTGCGTGGTGCAGAGATCAGAGGAGAATCGTAAACGCGATGTAGAGACAGAAATTACATAAGATAAATAACACGAGGCTGTTTAGTTAGTTTAATTAAAAAAAAAAAAAAACAGGTACAGACCTGTGGTTACACACAGGTGGTTCTGGACTCTGAGAACAACTAGTTTTTCTATTATAAACTAGATAAACATTAATGTCAATGGCAAATAGCTTTGATTTTCTATTTCATTTGATTACATTAATGTTTAAGTTGAGATTTACAAAAAAAATATTAAACTGCTACTGTGTAAAGGGAATACTGCTGTTAAAAACCATCTTATTTGTTTAAAGTATTTGCAGACTAAATATTATTGCAATTTTGTTTATATAGCAGTACTTTTAAAATAAAAGCCATGATGAAGCTAATTTAGTCGTTTCACAAACCTCCAGTCTTGTCCAAGAACTAGGTGTGAAAAGATTGTCCAAAGCCATGGTTTGATTCATACCTTGTGTTTTGATTTTTGTTTTGTTGTTTGTTTTGGTGGAATAGGGGTTGAATAAGAAAAAACTGCGCAATGAAATAGGTGTCATTTCAGGGTATATACATAAATCCTGAGGTTGGATTTAATACTTTTTAATACCTTTTTCAATACCTCCTCGATATTTTTTAAAACCAACACAACACTGAGCTGCAACTGTTTTAATCGACAACCTTTCTAACTTTTAAACTGATTTTGAGATTTATACACACTCTTTTTCAGTACAACTTAATTTAAAAAGTCAACTGAATAGATTTAGAGACTAAAATATCATGCATTTATTTAACTGATGCTGTTTTTTCAAGGTTTTTTGTGAAGAACGGGGGCTAATCCAAATCTGATGATGTACCCGGTTTTAGTGTCTAGACACCACAGAACCTCCACATGCAGTGTTGGTGTGGCACAGCGTTGCAAACTCAAGTTCAGCCAGTCAGTACAGTGAGGTTTATTCTCAATAAATGAATAATGAAAAAGATGCAACTGC
>JAUMHL010000016.1:8430021-8448238 GCA_032362345.1 Sandelia bainsii | reverse complement strand
TGTATGGCAGGGATAGCTGGAAAACAAGCAGGGCAGTGGGGCCTGAGGACCGAGTTTGAGAACCACTGGTTTAGTGACAGATTCCTTTCACACCACTAAAATAACATCTGCACTGATGTTTCAGTCCTGACAGTCTAAAAATCTGACAGTTCAATAATCAAAGTGTATGCCTTGTGTTTTCAATGAAACACATGAACACCATGATTCCTTTAATTGTTTGTGTCGGTGTCCGCCTGGAGCTTGAATACTGCTAGAAAAGTTAGAAACTGTCTGACTTAAAAGAGACTTTAAACCACCCCCTGCTGCCGCCCCCTGCTCTCCGCTGTTTTCCAGGCGCACTTCATCTTCAACGAGCCTGGATGGAAAACTGCTCCTGAGTGTGGACTAGTGTGGAGTGTTAACCTCCATCCATGTGATATTTCTGTTTATTTACAAACCGAACAGTAAACCTGTCCATTATTCCGTACTACCGACCTGATCCAGTCTTTAAACGCCGAGTCTTCTAACCACCTGTCTGTGAATTTGCACTTACCCATGAAGACAATTTCTTTAGTTTTCTGAGCGTCAGCAGCAGCCAGTGTTTGAGAAGACTTGCGACCACCGAATATGACGTCAGCATCACAAACATCGTTTAATTAAAATGAATGAGTCTAATCCCACGTTTAAATAAAGTTACGAGAAATTTAGCAGAGAAACACAGACGGACAACTCATCAAAAAAATTTTGAAAATTTAATACCTCATGAAATGGTGATTAATACTTTTTAATACTTTTTAATGGCCTTAATTTTTGCTAATGTGATTTACTACCTTTTAATACTGCCTTTTAACCCTAACCCCTAACACCCTGCATTTACAATTTTTACAAAATATACAGCTTACACTAACTTTAAACAGAATTAAGATTTTGTGATTTACACGTGTTGTTAATTGTGAAATGAAATTATGTTTATGGGTGGGAGAGGGGGAGCCACGGTTCCAACATTTGTATCACGGTTTCGGTCTGGACCATGAAACACATCTTAACTTTAGCTCACAGTAGAATGTTAGCAGTGTTAGGTAGCATGTTTTCTTCTGTTCTGCTTCATCCTCCTCTCTCTTTCAAACCGCCCTGGCCTCCTCTCATCATCCTTTCTCCCACTTCCACTTCTCTCCCAACCTTTGCCTTCCCTCCACTGCAGCAGCTCTTCTGCCTTTCTCTGCTGCTCCCTTCTCTCCCTCTTCTCCCTTCTCTCCCTCTTCTCCTCCCCTCTGTGCAGCCTGTAGGTGGCATAGAGGCTTGTAAATTGGCACAGAGTGCAGCAGAGTGATCTGAATACCCATGTCTGCTCTACAGCCATCATGAAAGACTCCGCTGTCATATCTCTTTCGTTCCACCACACTCCTCAGCTTTTTCTCTTTTTTCTTTCCATCAGCCCTGCTCATCCTTCTCTCCTCACTCCAATTACCTATTTTCACTCTTTTCTCTTTCTATATCTTGTCAACCTCATATTTTTTCTCCCTGCTCACACATATACTTCCATTCTTCTGCCCCTTTATCGCTACTTTCTAATCTGACATTCACTCTCAAGTCTCTCCTTTCCTTGCTACTCCATAATTTTGCTCCTTCCTTCCTTTCTCCTCTCTTGTATTCGTCCCAGTTGTCTGATTATTCCATTGCCTCCCAGGCAGTGTGTAAATTCAACACTATGCCATTTGTACACAAGGAAAAAAAAAAGAGGAAGAGTGGAAACAGGAGATGAGTGTGGATGAGGAGCAAAAAGGACAGGAGAGATAAGAAGGGGCACAAAACACCATTGATAGAGAGGATGACATTTGTCCAGTGCATTCCCATTTCTTGATAACAACTTGACTACAGATACTTTTGAACAAAAATTGTGGAATAAGCTATATCAGACTTTAATTACACAACTTTGAATTCAAAATAATTTCTATCAAAAAAGTATTATTGGTTTTAATCTTTCGTTTAAAAAGATAATTATGTTTGATTAATTTTGATTTGATTGTCTATTGTTGACACATCTTTGTAGTATCTATAAAAAGCAGCACAGAAGAAGAAGTTGGTAAAACTAGTTAACCTCTGGATGCCACTGCTGAAGCAGACATGTGTTTTCATTTGAAATAGTTGAAAAAGGGGAACCACCAGGTGACACAGCAAGCAGTCTTCTCACACATCTTAGTCATGTATGTTCCCTCCTGCCTTTGATCTACATCTTTTTCTTGTCACTTTGTCATCCACATCTCCCACTTTGCCCTCTCCCACTGTTTTCCTCACCTTGCCTTCTTCCTCCAAACTTTATTTTCTCCTCTTTTCCTTGCCACCTTGCCTCCTTTCTCCTACTGACGGCGTTGCCTTCATGTTTCCTTTTCTCTCTCTTCTCTTCATGTGATTTCATCTCTCATCTCTCCATTTCCACCTCCTCTGTACTCCCTCCCTCTTCGCTCCCCTTCTTTTCTCTGCCCGCATGCCTGCCCGTTCACTCGTTCTCTCTCCTGCCACCTAATGGGGTGCTGTTGCTATGGTAACACAGGATGAACATGCTTACGTTCCAGTATAAGAAAGACGATAGCTTGTAAAGTGTCTCTCTTGCTCTCTTTCTCACGCTCAGTTTCTCTTTTGCACATTCTCTTCTGTCAAATTCAAACATGTTTTACATGAATGGGTGATAGCCACTGTTACAAAAGAATGTGCGTGACACAACGAAAAGGGAAAGTGAAAAACAAGAACCAACACTGACTCATCTGATGATAAATAAAAGTATTAAGTTAAATGCAACACACACATTATTACATGCAGGTGTGTACATTAAATTTACGCCTTATATTACACTCATTATGGATTATGATCAGACAGTTGTTTCTATGTGCTGATTTGCAGATGAGAAATCTGCAGGCATTTGCTTAGTTTCAATGTTTTGTCCCAGCAGAAAACAGACTCTCTTTTCATATTAATTCAGAATTTGGCAATGCATATTTTGAGGATGTGGAATAACAAATGCTGCAGTGTATGTTGTCTTCATGCTCTCCTTTTACTCTAGACTTTTTTCTATAAATGCTTCTGCAGTAACTACATGTAGGCTACATATTTCTCTTGATAATTGGTTAAGACTGTGATTATTGATAACTTTTAATCCTATTTTTCCCACTGTTTACAAGTGACATTCATTTCTTTGAGTTTACTGGCTGTGGGTGGTAGAGACGGATTTAGCTGGTGTTTGTCAGCCAGCTGCTGGATCAGCTCATTTTCTGGCTTCTTTGTAACAGTCGAGGTCATTTTGGAAAAAGTCTCGCTCTTTTTTCTGAAAAGCCATGTAGGACATTTTACTCCATTAAAAAACTATAAAATTGCAGCCTTCTGCTTCAAATTTGAATACCACTTTGATTCTATAACTCAACCAATCCTATTTTATGCTGCATCAGTGAATATCTTTCTGCTCTGCAGGCCATGTTTCAGAAGTTCTGTCCACTCTGAAGATGTTCTGGTGAATTGGAGTTTCTTGTCCCATGTTTTACAATTTATATACCTGCAATAATTTTCAGCAAGATAATTATTGTTCTCATACCTTTCTTGCAGCATTTCTCAATAGCTGTGGCTCATTTCATGAAACATCACCATAATCCTCTCAGCCTAACATGTGTTTGTCACAATTTATACATGCAGAACAAGACCATAGTTCATGAGCACACTGACAACCTAAAGCAAAACCTTTAACTCATGTTTTGAAAGTAAATCCTTATGAATGAATAGGTTAATGTAAGCCCAACACAAACACAGGCTATTGTTGACACTGGTCATGATTAGTTAGGACACACTGTATATGTATTGTGGCTCTATTGACAACGACACAGCTTGGAGACAATATTAAAAAACCTAGTTCTATGTATTTATAATCACCCGTCAAGCTGCCTTATAATAGCAAGGCTAAAAGTTTACTCTTTAAAAATACAAGATACAAAAATGTCATATACAATGCCACACTTGAGACTATCAGTCCCAGTTATCTGAAAATTACAGAAGCTTTTTACTGGAAAAATTCAGATTTTTTTCTTTAGGTAAATGATCTTTTTGGCACTACAGATGGCTGCCATGGTGAACTGATGTACTTGTTTGTGATTTAGAGGAAATATAATTAATAGGATAAATTAATTCCATGAAAGCCAATTTAAGACTTCACCGAGAACACATTTTTTAATCAGATTTTAGCAACAGCTGAAAGGGTTTATTGCTGCCTATGCTGTGAAACAAATTTTTATCTGACAGACTTGAAAAGATGACAAAAAAAATATATTTTCTGTCACCTTTCTGTCTGACACCTCTGTTACTTGCTGATGGAGAGCTGGTTCTCCCTGAGGCTTTTATGCCACAAAATGGACTGGCATCAACCCTCCATTATTCACATTTCTGAATTAAGAAGCAAGAATCCAATACAATACAGTCTAGTATTGTGGGTTGAACAAACTGGTCAAAAGGTAGGTTGATATAATGTAACAAATGCAGTTAACTGTCTTTTAAAGGGTATAAAACATGTTACATTGTCATAAGTAATTATTCAGGCAGATACACACTATGTTTGCACCAGTAAAACCGAGCACTAAATGTTACTGGTGGTTGCTGCATTGCAGAGAAATAGAAAGGGAATAGAAAAGGAAGAAAAGATGAGGAGTAATGGAAAGAAGAGCAGAATGGTGAACAACCAAGTAGAGCAATGAAAACACTCAAAGACAAATGATGGGAGAATTCTATAATTGTTGTTGCTATGGACTCACATTGTTCAATGGAAGAGATGCCTTGGGGTTATTATCATGCACTTCTATGACAGTGTAGGGCCAAAACACTACCTAGCAAATCACTGTAGAAACGAATTCTATTATCATGGCTCGTATGCATTCCCAGTTCAATTTAAGATAACGGAGGTTTGTGGTGATTGATTTTTGAATGAATGACTTCCTGGAGACAGAGGTGTAGTTGTGATTCTAGCTTTTCTCACCACTAAATATATTTGCAGAATGCTTTTTTTCCCTTGATGTAAACACAAATGAACGTTTTTTGTTTGTTTTTTAAGGTGAGAAAAGAAAAAAAATAAGTGCAAATTGAATAAATACCACTTCTCTCTCCTGCTGTTTGTTTATTTTCTTTTATTGGCTTGCTAAGTTGCTTCTAGAGAGACTGATTCAAACACACACACACACACACAAAACAGCAGTTTGTGACGATCTTCTATTGACTACATCCACTCTTAACCACTTCTTACTCTTTTGCTAAAATGTCCTTATCTCACTGATCCAGCAACACCTTCACCCACAAATGCATACACAGACTCACACCAGGTACTTGATTCAAGTGGTCACATTAACATTCTTCCGTGCAGTCAGCAGTTTCTCAGTCATGGCCAAACAATGCAACAACTTCACCTCCATGTAGACCCAAAAAGACAGCAACTATGTTCGGGTACATACACAAAGCAGTTGTAGCACCCACAAACCTCAACTCACTCTATCTCTGCACCATCATACACACATCCCCTCACACACAGCCGTATGGAAGACAGATCAGAGGGGACTTTGTAATTCCATTAGCTGAAAGGTCAGTTTCTTTACATGAGCTCAGCATCTGCTTGGACACGTAAACTGTCATGTTAACTTAAAATTTTTTTTTACCAATCCATTAAAACATGAGCATAACTACAAATAGACAGAATAGCAATGAAGCAGGAAATCAATTCAAAACATAGCATTAGGAATAACATGAGTTGGTGGAGAATATTGAGCATATCTACTCTGCTTGCATGTGTTTCAAAGTCTGTCATATATCATATTGGAGTATTAAATGTGTAGGTGTTCAGACATTCGGTTATGTAAAGAAAATGAACCCACTCAGATATTCCTCTCATTCTCATTATCTCCAGCTAGGTTACATTTAATGGAGGCACCTCAACAGAATGCTAACAGAGCCCCACAGCCACTGGGAGGGTTAGAGGAAAGGCAGACAGTGGTGGGGTGGATACATTTTTTTGTTTGTTTTTGAAAGTTAAAACAGCCACCGAAAAAAATTTCTGAAGGAGGTAAATAAATATTAAAGTGAGAAGTTTATTTCTAAGAGAGACTAAGATGGATATTTTGAGAGAACTGAATTTGAGGAGAAACTGAAAGGTTGCAATAAACAGTGGGACAGAAGGAAGGAGATGGAGAGTGGGAAAAAAAATTGGGAAAGAGTGCTTTCACAATTAACCTGTTTGGTAAAGTCCAGACAAAGCCCATTCAATTGAACTGCGTTGTGAAATAAATCAGTCACGATCTGGTTGTATATTTAAAGTACTTTCTGTATATTTAAATATCAACATGCTCAAAATAAAGTTTCAATATTTTGATTTTAGTTTGGTTCCGCTGGGATTTTACAAACACGATATCCTCCATCTTGACAACTTGAAATAAATAAAGCTTTGGAGTGTTAAATGCTTAACTCACCAAAATTGAAAGTAAGCATAGTTCAGGGCCACAGTGTCTTTTCAATATCCTGTTGGCACTAGAATGGTCCTGGTGGAAAAGTGCTGGAGAAAGAAATAATCAAGAGCTAAGTGTCTTGATAGAAGCAATTTTTGAAAGCAAATTACATGGAATTCAGGAGAGATTATATTATTCATTTGGGAAGTGAGATTTTTCTGTTCCATTGGCAACTACAGTGTTGACAAGTAGATTTTCCCAAAATGTACAGAAAGGTCAGCTGTCCTGTCTATCATACCAAACACAAAATTAACAGTTTGCTACACACACCAAACAATTGCTCACACCTTTGCTCACGCTTGCTTACACCTGATAAACAATGATCGCTAGATAGCCTAATGCATTCCATATCTCAGTGAAACAACCACAGACAAAGCAGTATCATAAAAATAACAACATACATTATATATACCATACATAATGCAGAAAGAGAGGAAAATAAAATAAAAATAAGGAGCAGAAAATAGCATGGGCAAGCAAGCTGCCAGAGGTGGTTGTTTAGTGTTTTGATGATGAAGCTCTGAAGTTCATGCTGGTAAAATATTTTCTATAGTGACTAGTATGAATCATTCAAAGTGATTTTTGTCATGCTTTTCTCTCCGAATGCATATACAAACACATACATATTGATATATGTGGGGGACATTGTGTGAGAGAGTTTTATGTGTGCAGCATCATGTTTCACCATTTTTTCCCCTCAAATTCTCATCTGTCATCAATCTGACGTTCCATCAACCTTCCTCTCTTACATTAGGAGAACTCACAGTAATCAGTTTTCCATTCACTATGATAGAAGGCAGTAAAGTCAGCAGTGGAAATGGCTTGTTATGGAAAAAGGGAACCTTACTAATCCTTTCTTTAGTTTAGTTGATGCTAGCATCCATGTCAACAACCTCCACCAATTTGTAACTTCAATGTTTAGTTGAGGCTACTAAAAAAATAGAGAATTATTGTGATAAGAAAAAGAGAGGGATATGGAAAGAGAGAGAGAGGCGAGTAAAAGACTAGTAAAAGAGGAGCTGGGGGCTTGGAAACACCAGAGGGGAAGGTGGAACTCTCTTTAAAGTGCAAATTGATTGGAAGGGCTAGCAGCTGTGAGTGTGCGTGTTGCTGCACAAGAGGTCGATATGTGCTTTCTATGTGTACTGTATCTATTCTGTCGTTTCTGACTCAAGTGTGTCCATGCAATAGCTTGTGTGAGTAATTGTATGCATGTGGAGAGGGGTTAATGTGGTGAAGCTATAACTGTCTGCCTGTGCAACCATATGGAGATGTATGTGTCCTCCCGTCTTCTTGTATGATAGTATGTGTCTGTGTGCACATACAGTGTGTGTGTGTGTGTGTGTTTTGCAGACAGGAGGACGTGGTCTGGATGATGGGAAGACAGCGGGCTCTGGTCTATTGGTATTCTGGCACTCTGCCTGGCAGACAGAGGGAGAGTCTCTGATTGTGTGACACTGGAGGAGGGGGAGGGGAAAGAAAAGTAGAGAAGAGAGGAGCAATTTTTGGTTTCAGGGGCTGAGAGAGAACTGGACAGACACAGGGAGAATAAGAGCAGCAGAGAGACACATTGTAAATTGAGAACAAAAGGCAGAGAGAGAGGTGAGGGCAGGAACAGACAGAATAAAAAAATATTTCTCAGCAGGGAGCCCTGCAGGAGAACCAGCCTGAAAAAGGAGGGAGAGAAGAGAGGAGGTAAAAGCAGGAAGAAAGTGACTGTAACATTTGATCCTAAACCACCTCATTCATTAACGTTACCCCCAGGCTCTCACCTTATAGTTGCAGTAGCTGCTCACTCCCCAAGAATGGAAGCAACTAGTTTTGTTGGCATATAAAAAGGAGCACACACTGGGCATGTGAGAGGAAATAAGGGTTGTTAAGGTGTTTTTTCCACAGAAACACATATACAATCTCCTCCAAAAGTATTGGAATTGCAAGACCACCTGATTTGTATCTACTGCACACTGAAGAGATTTTCATGAATATGAGATGGTGTTTTTGATTGTATTTACACATAGATACATTAATCAACATAGCACATAGAACCTTTTGTAGAAGATTTTAAGTGAGCAAAAGTAGTAGAGCATGTGAGCTGTCTAAGGGAGAAAATCAAGCCACTTTGAATCTGAGAATAGAAAAAATAAATAAAGGCACTGCAACAATTTAGGGTCATGTCTTGGACTTGCAGGGCTACCTCTGGAACAGGCTCACAAATTCTTATTGATCATATACTGTACTGCAACTCATGATAGCAGCAGCAGAATTAATTCAGAAACAATTTTCTGACCATTTACAAAGAAAAGCATCAAAAACTAAGGAGCCTCATCATGCAGCAAGACAATGATCCAAAACACAACATAGGACAACTCAACTCAACTCAACATAGGACTTGCAACTAAATATGAAATTTTATATACAGTTTGGTGATCTGATACAAAAGCTGCTATGTTGTTTAATGTATCTAGGTATTAATATCATTATATCAAAGGAGAAATTCTGAACTTTTGTTTCTTTTTCATCTTTTAATCTTAAACCCAAATAAACAGCAAAAGCAAATGCATTGGCCCTGCCGTTCATATAACTTTGAAAAAGACTGTAGATATACTGTTGTGACTGGATGTCCCTGTTTTCTGGGTGACGTTTGTGAAACTTTTTTCCCCAGATTTTTCTTTATTTTTAATACAGAAGATGAATGGTATGTCCTTCAAATGTGGCTGAATTGTAAGAATAACTCTAAAATGTTCTGACCATAGTTACAACACACACACAAACTAGAACACACTAGACATTATTATACCTTCACCCTCAGGCACATCAGTCAAATATTTACAGGCCTGTTAATCAGTTACTGTGGTCAGTCAGTTGGAAAAGCATCTACACTATGATCCTGACGTGAGGGGACTGAGCTGTAATGTTATTCATATCAGGCCTCATATGTTCCCTGACGGCCTGTTGAAAGAGCTACACATAAGTATTAGAATACACACACACACATATGTGGATGTGTGCATTCAAGCATATTAACACATTAGGCACAAAGTCTCATATGCGTCTTCATCCAAATGAAAGAAGAAGAGGCTAAGAACTGTCATAGGCAGCTAAAGGTGACAGATAATTAGCATGATCTCTTTTTTTATGCTTCCTTACTCTCACAATATTCTTTCTCTCCTCCATCTGTCTGTCTCTGTCTCATCACCATATTCCCATTTCCTCCCTTTTCTGCTCTATGCACTCTCTCCTCACCATCCTCTAATGAACCCGAAAACACAGAGAAACATGAGAGAAGAAGCAACATCTAGGCAAAAAGTGAATGAAGAAGAAGAAAGTGAGGGGGAGGAAAGCAGAGATGTAAAAACATTGCAAGACCCACTTTAAACAATCTCTTAAGAATCAGAAAAAGAGATATAGCAGGTAGAAGAATTCATATTCGGAAAGGATTACCCGATATCCCATCCCCAGTACCAAATCATCCAACACAGATTCAAACATGACAGCTATGCAGAATGAAATATTACTTTTACAGTTATAATACCTCAGTAAAATAGAACAGGAGCAGAGTGTCAGGACTTTTCATCTTCCATAACTCTCTAAACTTCCTGCACTGAGAGACTGACGGAGAACATAAAAAGGATAGAGAACAACGGGCAGCAGCACTGAAAGGTCTAATTTCTGTAATTACTGCACCACTAAATTACTGTGAAATATTTTACTCTAAATACAAAATAAAAGCATGTCCAGCATATATTTTTAATCCTCCAATTTTGTGTGCTTTTTATTGTGACAAGCTAATAGAGGCCCAAAGTGAAGGACCAGAACTTGCAGGTTGCATTTCAGAAGTAACAAAACTCCATTCAAAATCCCTAACTTCTAATCCTATTTATTTATCACTTTCCTTTTTAGTGGTCTTTAAATACACTAAATACCATATACCCTAGATAGAACTCTTTGGATTAAAGTTCTTCATAGATGCACTTGGGTCTGCGGAATCAAGACCTGACCAGAAACCCAAGTCAGGATGAGTCTAAATTCTGCGCAGTTGAGTTGGGCCGGGTCGTACTGGTACTGGTACTGGTCTGTGTGCCAATATGTCCAGAGCAGATGCGAACAGATCTGAGCATATACAGAATAAAGTGAGCTTTGATGTAAGAGAGAATGAAAACTGTGACCTTCACAACTCACCAGAGTGTTATTATTTGACCACAAAGTCCAGTTTATTTTAAGAAACCCTTCAAAATGTGAAATATGCTATTGAATCAACTTGATTCACCGATAATAAATATTTAATTTTTTTTATTGCCCATAGGCAACTGAATTATTTTATTGTGCAAGAAGTAGGCTACACATTTGTCTTTGAGTCCTTGAGTCTTGAAAACACAAACGTACTAGACTAAAATAATGACTTTCTTCACATGCTGGAAATCACTGATTAACTTTCTTAAAATCACAAAAGCATCATCTTTGACTAGCTTGCATTGTAGTGGTTGTTGATATTTTTTTACAATATGGAAAGAAATCTCAAAGAATGTGCTTTATTTTAACAATAACACAATGAAAGAATAATGAAAGAAAAGCTTAATGGGGGAGTGTGTTGTGTTACTGATACTATTGGACCAGAGGCTAGTCTGAACACAACATAATGACTATTAAATAAACATAAATTTAATCAATAATTACCCAGAAAGTTTGGAAAAAAAATTCCAAATACTAAACCTCCTAAAGTTTTGTGCATTTGAAGTGACAAAAAACCATTGTTTAGTGTTTTGTGTGTGCGTGTGTGCACAGCGAGCAGATTTCACTGTAGGTTCCTGGCCGGAGGGGCAGTTCTCTGAAAGGGCAGACAGAGTGATCTGCATCACAATTCAGGTCCAGACACTCTTGAAGCAAGATACACATACTCATACATACCCTCTGATGTGTAATGTATGCAGGAACACACACACACAACTTTGTACAACAGTGCTTATGACTAGTCAGTATAATGCTTGAAATGCTCTTATCCAACCACCCACAACCATTGGTGTAACTGTTATTATAGCAGAAAAGAACATTCTATCTTTAAAACAGAAACTCCACACTGAATCTACCACAGTATGAAGGTTGAAAGTGTGTGAAGTTGTGTGTTGCACAAGTATGTCACAAATTTATTGCACTTTAAACATTCACACTCACATTCACATCTATGTGATTTAATTACACAATTAAACTGTGCAATTTAGAGTCGCCAAGTAGCCTAACATGCATGTCTTTGGACGGTGGGAGGAAGCTCCAGTCATACTATATTATATTCAGTTCAATTCAGTTTACTTATATAATGTCTGATCACAACAAATTTGAAGGTAGCCCAGAAGTGCAGGAAACCAAGGAGTGTAACATGGATACCATGGATCATGGTGATGACTATGATCGACCCCACTGCATATGCTGCTAAGGGTGATAATGATTTCACACCCACCAAATCTCGATCAAGATCTCCTTCTGGAGGCACATTTCTAACATTTATGTGTTTGATCACTCTAAAGCAACCCGCAAATTATTCCAGGTTCCTTGGTTGTTATGATACAAGACAAGGGCCCCAGGCCTTGTAATACAGCTAAACTGCATCACCTGTGCTTCATGTGTTCCATTAAGAAAACATCTGGCTCATTGATGCTTGGTTGCTCTTCCAGCCATAATCCTACCTCACAGAACAATGTTAGCTCTTCCATAAATCAAGCTATGTAAATATGTGATTTGTTAGTAGAAACAAATATTGGCTGAACAAATATAAAGTTTTCCTAACACATCTCTAGTGGTATCTAGTGATGTAGATCATTTTAGTTGTATTTACTCATGTTTGGAGATATCTTGTCTTCACTAAAACAGAGGTGAAAGTAAGTTTGCTTAGGCTGCCCCAGAGAAGAAAAACACATCCTGCTATGTTACAAAACAGTGTAATTGTGTTGGTGAGAATGCATAAGAAACCTCCCTATTTATAAATCCATAATTTACCAGATAGATTTTGGAAGAAATTGCTGGCTGGATTTTGTGTTATGCTTATTCTACAGTGTAGAGGGTAAATAAGGCATAATAGGGCATCTAAAGCATAGGACTTTCACACCAGAGAATATAATTTAGATTTTTAATGAATTTGCAAACATTTTTAAAAATGTGTTTTTATTTGTCATTACAAGTTAATGCATGTAGATTTCAAATTAACTTTACAATGTAGTAAAATGTGCTAAAAGGTGAAGGGTTACCCATCTTTTGTATGTATAATGTGTTCACATTTGTGTTTAAATTTCATTGAGTTATAGATTCAATAAAGAGTACATAAAGTCACAATGTAAACTTTTCAGACCCCACTTTTTGCACATTTTACTGCACTGTAAATTTATTTGAAAATGTCAATATACACTAAACAGACTATAATAACAAAGTGAAAACAAATTTCTAAAAGAAATTAGCAAATTAAAAAATAAAATTAAAAAACTGAAATTAAACAGACCCTTAATGCAATACTTTATTTAGGCCCCTGTGGCAATAATTAGTGAGAGTGCCTTATGCCTGGGCATTTTTTAAGACAGTATGTTTCACTTAGTCATTATGGTTTGAGTGTAGACTGAAAATGCATTTTTTAAAATAAATTTACAATGCAATAAAATGTGCAAAAACTGAAAGGGTCTGAATACTGTGTTGTGACTGTATTTTAACACAAACTGCAGTATGCCAATAAATACAATAACTTCCATAAAGCAAGCTAGACTAGCTAGCCCTGTCTCCCCTGCATGTTTTTTGTTAGATTTGGGCAAACAAATCCTTTAAAATGGATTCTAGATACAATATTGCCTTTTTATAAGTGCAGTTGGTAGCTAAAATTACTTCAGATGAGCTGAAAATGTTTCCAGACCTCGAGACTGCACCAAGCCACTGATAATGCATTGAAGAGCATCAAAAATGCATTGGGCTCAGTGGGAAAGACCAACTAGATCTCAGTGCCAATAAAGTACAGTCACACAGTCTCTGTCTCGCTCTCTTTGCAGAACCCTGGTAATACGTTACCTTTAGAAGAGCAATAAATGAGAGCTGTATCACAAATCACAAGGATCCCATAGTCTGTGTTATTTAGCTATTTGGGCCTCATAGAGGAATGGCTCTCCATTCCTTCCGAGCAGCACTTATTAGTGTCATATATGGAAGATTTCTCCCCTCAGGTTGTCATGCCAATGTGGGAGTGCAGTATGAGTTTTTAAATATATTTGACTGGAAGGGAAACAAAACGCTGTAGAGTATGTGAAGGACTGTGTGTGTGTATGTGTTTGAGTTTGAGAGCGAGACAGAGAAAATGTAATAATTTGTTTGTATTCACACTAAGTCTGTTGGTCTGTGCATATTTCTGTACACAGCATCACTGTTTATAAAATTATTATGTGAGTCATACATAACATGATTTTTGTATGCAGATAGGGGGAGATGCAGTAAGTGTGACCTTCTGACCAGAAACATACATTTACCTGAAAGTGTTGTATATATGGCTTGTGGCATGCGTGAACGTGTCTATTCAACATGTGAGCATACATGTTGAAAAGACACATTGTCCATGAGGCCTTTCTCTGCCAGGGAATCTGTGCAAAGTGAGACAGAAAAATGGAGGGTTAGCAGAGGAGGATGCCCAGACATGAAAGCCTGCCGTAATGGAGATAATAGACTCTGGATCGACGAGAGGAGGCCAGTAAATTAATGGGCCCTCCTTGACACAAAGTCCATTTGTTAGTTTTGAAGCGTTGTGACAGTTAATTACTGAGGGTTGGCTTCAGTGGACCACTCCACTTACACAGTCTCAGAGAAGAAAAACATTTCCTGGTGTGTTGGGAGACAGAGAGGACAGCCTTAGATGCTGTGGTTTAAGTGTGTTGGTGTGCATACCAATATGTGTAAGTTTGTTTGCAGGTTGCTTGTTTTTATAGCTGTGTGTAAAATATAGGTGTATCCAGGCAACAGAGATCTCATTGTCACACAGAGAATGGAGGGAATTGGTGCTGATGATTACAGTGCTGTGAAAAAATATTTGCCCCCCTTCATTTTTGGTGACGTTTTTTTTTTTTTCCAAACCTCCCTGGCCCTGTGTGAAAAAGCAATTGCCCCCCTTGATAAATCATGAATGAACTTTGATAAACAGCATTTTTTGGAAAGCTAAGTTCAATTTCACCTGTCACATCTGGGCCTGATTAGTGCCAGACCTGCTGAATCAAGAGCTCACTTAAATAGTCTGGATGGGCTACAAAGCCATTTTTAAGGCTTTGGGATCCAGCGAACCATGGTGAGCCATTATCTACAAAAATAGGACAGTTGTGAACCTTCCAAAGAGTGGCCGGCCTACCAAACTTTCTCCAAGAGTACAACAACGACTCATCCAGGAGGTCATAAAAGAACCCAGAACAACATCTAAAGAACTGCAGGCCTCACTTGTCTCAGTTAAGGTCATTGTTCAATAAGAAACAAACTGGGCGAAAATGGCATCCATAGGAGAGCTTCAACGCGAAAGCCACTGCTGCCTAAAAAGAACACAAAGGCATGTCTCACATTTTCCAAAAAACATCTTGATTATCCCCAAGACCTTTGGACTGATGAGACAACACCTGAACTTTTTAGAAGGGGATCCGTCCCATTACATCTGGCATAAAACTAACATAGCATTTAATAAAAAGAACATCATACCAACAATATAACATGGTGGTGGTGGTAGTGTGATGGTCTGGGGCTGCTTTGCAACTTCAGGACCTGGACGACTTGCCATAACTGCTGGAACCGTGAATTCTGTGCTCTAGCAGAATATCCTGAAGGAAAATGTCCAGCCATCACTTTGTGACCTCAAGTGCAATTGGGTTATGCAGCCGGACAATGATCCAAAACACTGGCAAGTCCACCGCTGAATGGCAAAAAAAACAACTAAATTAAGGTTTTGGAGTGGCCTAGTCAATTGGAATTGGACTTAACTCCAGTTGACATGCTGTGACATGACCATGGCTGAATTAAAAGTGGGCCAAAATTCCTCCACAGTGATGTGAAAGACTCATTGCCAGTTATTGCAAACGCTTGATTGCAGTTGCTGCCTCCAAGGGTGGCACAACCAGTTATTAAGTTTAGGGTGCAATTAGTTTTTCACATAGGGCCAGGCAGGCTTGGACAGCTTTTTTTCCCGTAGTTAATGAAATCATTATTTAAAAGCTGCATTTTGTGTTTAGTCGGGTTATCTTTGTGTAATATAAAAATTAGTTTGATGATCTGAATCATTTAAGTGTGACAATATGCAACAACATAGAAAGTCAGAAAGTGGGGAAAATCTTTTTCACAGCACTGTATGTTCAGTGGCAAAAAAGTTCCCAGTTAATAATTTGTATTGGATGCTTGAAAAAAAAATAGGCAGCATTAGGTATTATTATACAGGAACATTCCTCAAGGAAATTCTAACTTAAAACTATAATTTATTGCTGGGACATGGTTTCTGCTCCAGTTTACTTTGTCCAACACTCTGGACCTTGGGTGTGCTCAGAATACGGATGCTGAGTGACACATTCTCCCATCTTGCTGCTTCTGTAGTACAAATCCCAGAATGTCCCATTCATTGCAGACTCTGCATTCTGCCACTGCTGAGTATTAACCACAACTGTAGCTCTGTTTGTGGTGCTCAATGCCTCATTATCGGTAGAAGTGGTAACGTGGTGTCCCCTGGTGTGGGCCTCAGACTCTCCCTCTCAGCATATCTCTGTTGAATTTCTCGTTCTGAATACTCTGACTCATACAAGTACGGTTTTATGAATCCATCACAATTGACAATCTCTTCTTGTGCTTCAGACTCTGTCGCAGACATCATAAGTTTCTCAAAGAACTGTCTTCCAAAGTTGCCGCTGTTGTGTGTACTGCCTGAAGCAAGCAAACTACAGTAAATAGAACTGAGGTCACATGTGTGCACAGCTGATGCTTACTTAACAGACTGAGAATAGTTTTTGAACATCAGTGATAGTCTATGGCACAGATAAATCAGCTAAATCAGGTTCTAATTTCACAGACATTATGGTAAATAGATACAATGGACCCCTGTCAAAGAAAAAACAGCTAAATGAACACAATGCCAAACTGAATAATGGATAAACTGAACATAATCTCTCGAGCTCAGTAGTGGTTCTTTTTAAAAAGTATGTGTTATTATATGTATTTTACAATGCATGAATCCTGGTTTAAGTTTTTAGAGAATGCCTTTGAGAAACAGCAGTTGTTTGCTATGACATAAGATGGTGAGTACCTGCTACTCTGTCATGATATTCACTAATCTTCTAAAGATAAAAGTGCTGTCAGTAGGTTTCTAGGCTTTGATGTTGATACTTTAAAACACCACATAAACACCCAGTCTCCAAAAGAAATGTGAATCTAAATGTCCAAAACCTCCTCTCATCTTTCTGCCTTTGTGCTCTATGCACAACAAATTACTGATTTATAAACTGTCACCTGAATTATCTTCAACACTGACAACTCCAAATGCCTTGGTGCCATCCAGATAGTATAACTTTGTGGTCTTAAAGCCTTTTTAAGTCCGGGTAGTCTTAAATATTGTAATTCATATACATCCCCTTTTTTATTTCTTAGAATAATTACAGAATAGTCATTTGTGTTGTGGTTGAGAAATAGTTTTCAATGAATAACATTTAGTTGTAGCTTTTTCACTGTGACTAAAGGCACTGACAAAGGTTATCTCTGCTTCAGCATACAGACCCAGCTTGTTTGCACGTGTGTGTGTGTATCTATCTGTGACTTTCTGAATTTAGTTTTCTCAAAACTCTGAGTGGACTCTTTCCAGCAGTTTCACAGTACATAGAGTCTAAGTCTGGGCCAATAAAAGATGAGACATAAGTTTTTAGTTTGGTACAAAAGAATCAGTTAAGCCGGACGCATTTTGTTTACAAATTTAATTTCTTTAAAACAACTGGCTACATTGTAAGACATTTGCCCATTATTTTTTGCTTAAGGCCTCAATGTGAAAGTATTTCCCCTTGTTCTTAACTTATTGTAAAAGCACCTTTTAACTAAGACTAAGTAAAGCCAAATAGATTCAATTCTTTCATCAAGACCAAATTAACTAGGTTATTGAATTTTTATGTTGAATGCATTTCTATGGCTCACATTGTTTTCTGAGAGTAGGTGTCAAATTTCTAGAATAATATATATTACTTCAGTACAACTCTCCAAATGTCAAACTAAGGTGAAAGACTGATTTAACATTTGTCACAGTGATCCTTGGCAAACAGATAATGTTCCATCCTCCCACTCTATATTCACTGACAATGAAAACCACTCTCAGTGGAAACAGGACAGGGGAAAAAAGCTGCTGGTAATTACATGTTGTTATGTTATGTTTTGATTGGTTGGTTCTTTTCCCTTTTTGAATTATTACTACAAATATCAGTGTCTCTGTAGTCACAATTACATATAAACCCAGTAAATAGCAAGTATTCTCTGCACAGCTTCATACCCCTGCATTTCAGAAGTGGAGGTGTTTTGTTGTGGTTGTGAATTTTCCTTGTTTTATTTTCCTTGTAAAATTTTATTTTAGTCAGAATTATCTAGTTTTAGTCAATGAAAATTGTATTTTAGTCTCTTTTTTTTTAATAATGCAATTCTATTTAACCCAGTCAATATAGTATAAGTACCTAGTAGTATAGACAAAACCAAAATTTTCTTTTAGT
>JAUMHL010000016.1:8408392-8429921 GCA_032362345.1 Sandelia bainsii | reverse complement strand
GTTTTTATTTTGTAAACCACATTTAGTCTCGTTTTTATTCGTCAACAATATTACATTATATATTTAATTACAGTTATTGTCACATGACCAGCATTTACGTTGCGTCTCGTCTCGTTTCTGTCACGTGATAAAGGTTAGTTGACAACGATATTTAGTCATAATTTTCGTTGACAAAAGCAACACTACTTGTTAGGCCTGAACTATGTCAACAATTGTCTTTAGCAAATGTGGCAATTTCAAAGCTTTATAGATACTCAGCAGCCATGGGCTCCATGAAGCAGCTGTGTAAAACAAAAATAAAAATGAAAAGTTATTGATGGCACAATGCAGGGTAAGGCCACAAGAAGATATCAAAATATTTTCAGCTGCCAGATTCCACAGTGTGAAATGTAATTAGGAGATTGTAGCTTAGGGGACTCTTGAGATCTCAAGATAAGTTCTGAAAGACAAAAAAAAAAAAAAAAAAGGTGGGAGAGAAGTGGTCATAAGCGGGTCAGAAAGGCATAAAACCCAGACTTACACTGGTGATGAATGGTTCCACTGTGCAGTGACGCCTGCACAAACAAGACCTTAATGGACGAGGATTTGAAGAAAACTTCACCTTCCCGTGCTTGTCACAAACCCCAACAGCAGAGATAGTTGGAAAACAGGCAGAGCCTTGACGTTTTTAGTTTTGTTACATTTATGACATGATAATGAATTATGCATTCATATTTGCTGACAAAACTGCTTTTTATGTTCTATATCCTAGAGAAGCCCCAAAATATGAGTGAAAAACATGTTATTTTCCATGGTTAAATAGATGAGAAAACAGCTGATGTATGGTATAGATAATATAAAATCTTTTATAAAAACATTTTTTTTATCAATTATACTAGAGCTACTGAGATAATGAAATGAAATGAACTGGCAACTACTTTGGCAATCTATCCTTTTAGTAACTTTGCCTAACAAAAATTCAAAATATTTGCAGGATCCAGCTTATGTAGATATTTGTGTTTTTTCCTTATTCAGTTTTCCCTGGCCTGGAAGTTTATAAACAAAACTGTTAACAAACCCCACTAAATGATATAATTAACAGAAAAACAAGAAGCCATATATTGTCCATCATTTTTATACAAAGAGCTAATAAGATAACTTAGAAGAGAAACGATATGCATCTGTACAGAAGCTTGGAGCAAAACTCAACAAAACGGTATTTATATTCTATTTATTGTTTAGAATAACAGACAATTGCTTATGTTTTGCCTGAGGCAATGTCTGTGTGTGACTGAGCAAGAGTTACACAGAGATACTGAAGGATAGACAGAAACTGAGGTAGATCAAAAATGGATAGAAAATATTTCTCTAACTACATAATATGCATCAAAGTATAAGAAAAGCTGAAGAGGGAGGAAGCCAGAATGAAAGAGAAGTGGGAGAGTTGTGGACAGAATTAAGGAGGGGAACTCCACTCATTATTCAGCAGTCTTTCAGATCTCAAACACTGTAAAGTCTCCTCTGTCTCTAAAGAGGATAAAACAGGAGAGAATAAACTTGCGTATAAGATCACCCCTGAATTCATTAGAAAAACAGTCTGACCTCCTGCCAAAGTAGAGCATCACTCCATAGTGACAAAGCTCGAGAGAGTGACATATACAATATGAGCTCAATACACATGTGGGGAAATGTAGCCTATTACTGTATGTTTCCAATGAAACAAATGTACAAAATATATTTGTCAAGTGTAAATTCACTTTTTTAAAGGCTGTGTAGTATGTTGTTTAGGGTGTGGCCAGGGAGTTCTGTCCACTGTAAACACATGGAAATATATTCTGTCTTTTAATTGTCTCTTAATCCACCGTCATAGCCAAATCAGTTATTAACACCTTCACTAGCAATTAATAAAAGAAACAGGATTACTGTTTTTTAGACAGGCAACAGATTGGTCACTGCTGTTGTCTACGTGTGGCAAAACATGCTGTCTTTTTCCAACTCCCAGATCTCATAAACTTTTAAACTTGCTGTTTGAGCCTCAGATGAATTCAAAAACAGGTTTTATATAACTGTTTAAGGTAAAATAATAAGTTTCTGTCTAAGCCGCTGGAGCATGTGTGAGTTGAATGTTAGTAGGAAGCACCAATGCTGTCAACACCAGGGAAAGCTTACAGCCTAAACTATAAGAGGGCTTTGGAGCAGTAACTCTCGACTGACTATAGAGCATTGTGTGATTTTACAAGGAGCAGCAATGTGTGCAGCAGCAGCAGCACCATGGAGAGCTCCTCTCCTCAGAGGGCAAGCACTTGCCTGCTGATCCGTGTGCTGTCTCAGGACACTGACTTCAAAACAGGACCAGCCAGACTTTTCTCCAGCATCACTGGGTTTCAGCATCTGAGTCTTAGGTGTTAAATTGTTATCCAAGGACAGGTGATGCATCCGCCCTTTTCAGTAAATCTGCTGTGTTTCACTCATTCAAAGCATGCTCCATACTACTTCAGTCTTAAACACTGATTGCCTGCAATGAAGTTCATTTGCAACTGAGTGTCCTACTCAAGTGTGAGTCTAATAACTAGTGAGGGAACAGAATTGTTTATTCACTTTGCTCACCCAGTTTTTCAAAAGTCACTCTGGAGACTTAAACTAACAACTCTCTGTGCACAAGCTTACTTTTGACCTCTTTTGAGGCTATTGTTACCCTTCTACTAAGGTATGATTCAGTAGACACTGGAGAAATACAACTACTTACAAATACAATTACCTTTTTACTGTTCACAGAAATAAAACTGTGAATTCACCACTGGATCTTGTTACGTATATGTACTTTTACTTGCACCTCAACATTTACATCAGTTTAAATGCACAGTGTTGAAAGCAATAAAGCAAAATATATCAGAGTTTGTTAAAAATTGTCTAAACATCTTAATTTTTCCATGTTAAATTGTTTTCTTATACTACTGATACATACCATATACAGTATGTACAAGTTTAGCTCCTAACAGATTTTTACAAAATATCAATATTTTAACCCCAATATGTAGATAAATTGAACAATAAAGAATGATTTGTATTTCAGCCCCAATTCCAATATATGAAAAAGGCTAAACTTAAAAAAAAAAAAAAAGTCCAAATTGTATGATTTGTTGTACAATTAAATACAGTATATACAGTAAATGCGATATTTTTATTAATAATAATATAGGAAGTTAAAATATTAAGAAGTTTAAAACAAACACTATTTTCTGTGATTTCAAAAATACATTTATGGATTTTTGTCTTCAGCTGCAAATATTACAGCAAAATGCTGTCAATATCCAAACTATGCATTATATTTCTTTTACTCCCTAAAATACTAATACTAAAATGCTAATACATCCATGCTTCAGCCAAATAACCTGCTCACTATTTACATCTAATGTAAACAAGAAAAAACGTTTTAAAACATCTCTAAAGAGCTGACATGATTTAGCAGTTAAAGGCACAGGTATTTCTTTGGGACTGTGGCACAGTTTGCACCAGGGTTGGTGTTTTGGTGGTTCACTTCCTGGTTCCCCCTGATTCCGAGCCAAATGTCAAAGTGTCCCTGGACAGGTAACTGAAGCCCAAACTCTTGGCGCCTCAAAGGGGAAGCCTGTCCACAAGAATTTCCCCAAGGGGATTAATAAAGCATCAATTATTAATATTATTGTTATTAAAGCATAATAAAGGGTTTAAGTGTGTTTAGAGGTCAAACTTACAAAGAGGTGTCTAATTATTCCAACAAAGGAACAAGTTAACATTGATTGCAGACTCACCACAAAATAAGCCCAGTCTTAATTGGCAATCTTGCCAGACAGACAAGATCCGCCTCCTCTTTTATTTCACTTTTATCTGTTAGCAAGGTCTTTTCCAGAGCAATTTCAGATTTTTTTTATGGAACTAATCAGAATGAAGGCAAAGGCAAAATTTCAGTCTGAGAGCCCTGATGATTCTGAATGTAAATACTTATATTTATCTGTAGTTCCAGACCTATCAAATTCAGTCAGATTCAGTACACATTACTATGGCACGTTGAGACGTTATATCTGACAGACAGTCAGCTGGGCAGACAGATGGGCACAGATGTATAGCTATGCCTAAATTGTGTAAACTTCAACGTACTTTTCCTGAACCAGTATACACACATTCAAGCACAGACATTCACGTACACACACAAACACACTCTTTGCCATTTGTTAAAATGATTAATGAATAGTGGTGCTGAGGACTGATGACTCGTAGCAGACCCAATGTCATCCAAAGATCCTCATTTTCCTTATTAACAGCTACATATGTACACATACATACACACACAGCCCAGCCGTTCATATCCACCCCCATGTTATCCATTTTCATTTGCAGAATTTATACCCTGTACCGTAGCACCGTGGTCTCTTGCTTTAAATCTTTAAGTTGATTCACAGCTGATGCAACCTTGCTGTTTTTTTCTCTCTATGATTGGTGGTTTGCAGGTTTATTACTTGGGTTTGCCATATCTTTCTCTGGGTCAGTGAGCTTATTACTGGATATATCGTAAATCCTCACTGTGATTGACAGAGGATAGTGACCATGCTTGCCAATCCTACCTACCTACCTAATAGAGATTTGACCAATCTGTTGAACACTGTAGAGATCCAAAAAATAATAGTTTAACATTTGATTAATTATGTTTCTTCTTCTACATATGTTTAACTGTGTTATTTATTTTATTTTAGGCATCTCTCTGTGGATGTATTCTGAGAATGTTCAACTGGAAGGAGACACCAAGGCAGAGCCAGAACATAATGGGGGGATTACATATCTCAACTGGCCAGGGAAGGCCTCGGCATCCCCCCAGGATCTACTTTATGTGGAAATGTGGTAACATGGTCTAAAATTACTGCCCTAGTGCTACAGGTAGCATAATTCAGCTGGTACATACACATTGTAATTCAGTATGGTTAAAAATCTAAATTCATGTTTGAATTTAATTGTCACACAATTTTATACTGTAGCCCAATTATACAACTCTTTATATCATAAAGTGCATTACTTAATGGGATCGAACTGGTTAAAGGCAACATATAAAGGAAGTAGAGTAGTGTTGAGGTAATCAGTCAGGCAGCTCCTGAGCTCCAGAAGGGGCCCATAAAGTCTGAGATTGATTGAGTTTTTTAATGTGTCCTGAGTCACATCTTGTTAAGGGGCCTTATAATTCCTACCAATGCCTTTGGGGTAGTATCAAATCAAACTTCAGGTTTATGACAGTGGAGGAAGGGTCAGCAAAGGATATTTTGACCATGTTGTCTGAGAGGCAGAGGTTTTTTTTTTTTTTTATTGCAACGAGTATGGCTCCAAAAAAGAGAAATCTGTGTAATATAATCCATGTGTTCCTTCACCTTCATTAGCAACAAGATATCCATATCCACAAATATGCATAATAGCAGAAAAAAACTTTGTAAAGGACACACCGAAGAGCATCTCTGCTGCCTTTTTTAAAGAAATGTAACACCGACCACAAAAGATGAAATGGATAAGGGAACACCTCACGAAATGTAAAGCAGAGAACAAAACACAAACTAATCTCAAACAACCTAAGGTCTAGAATTTGCATTGAGAAAAAACAATTTACTCTCAAGTATGTGTGTTTGTATGCTCTAATACCACACTCATACACAATAAAATGTCACTGGTAATGGTCTTTTTCAACTTCTTTGACTGTGACATTTAAAAATCTTTGGAAACGCAAGGCCAGTTCGCCCCAGGGTGGCACAGAAAACAGTGAAACCAGCCATGCTATTGTTTGCAATTTTAATTGCTAATTTGACAGCAAGGGACAAGATTAGATTTGGGCTTTAATTTTTCAAAGGAAAGGAAATCGGTTGGTGCTTGTGCTCCCCAGCAAGGAATTTAGCTCTGCCATTCACTGTCAATGCTTTTCTAAGCTGCATCGACTGTGGCACAACAGTAAATGACTCAGCAGAACCGAGTGCATCAAGGGAGGAAAGTCAGCTGCTATCCAGAAAGGAGCTTCCCTTCCAAACTTCCATCTATTTCTCCCCATTTAAATCAATATAATTCAGAAATGGCAACATAGATATTTAAGACAGTGAACAACAGGGCGAGAACAAAACTGAAGTAAACTGTTGGATCTTTTCTTATTTGCAACAAGGATTCTGGAGTTTCAAAAAGAAAGAAGGAAAACACATCAAAGCTTTCCAACAGACTCTGTTCTGCTTTGTTCTCCCCACAAGTCTCAGGACTTTTATTTCTGTCTCCCTGTGATTCAGCTAAGCCAACTAAAAACCAACCATTCACCAACTCCACCGGACCGCAGGGGAAGGATGAAAATTATTTTAACAAAACGGTTTCAAACGCAGCTAGTCATTTCATGCTCGTCATTCAATTGTGAGTCAAGCAGAGCCTCAGTCTTTAAAATAATGAGTGCGAGCACAATCTAAATTAGGTTAGAAGACGTGAACTGCCAAAAAAGTAAATACAGACGCAATCATAGCCACCATAATGATTTTCAGGCTGGATAAATCACATTGCATGTGCCCAATTTATGTATTTGCTTTTTGCTTATTTGAAAGACGCAGTGTTCAGTGGACATCCTTAGCAGATGACTGTGTTGTTTTTTTGCACAAGTTTTTATACACACAAACCTTTATCATCAGTTTTTGATATAATGTCAGGGCAAAGGCTTTTAAATAATTAAGATAGCATACTGTAATGTCTTTCGTTTGAATTCATTTAATTCTAATCTGGCAGAAAAATAAAGCTGGAAAAGGTGTAAAGATTATAACATTTTAGCTTCTCCTAAAGTGACCCTCTTTGGACTATGTTACAAGCAGTCTATGTGAATGAAACCTGAGCTGAGGCCACACGATATAATCAGAGACTGATTACTTGATTATGGAAATAGTGGTAATTGTTTCATAACAAACCATAATGAGAAAGCTGGTTCAAAATCTCATCTCAAATATGAAATCAGAAAGTTCCATCAGGAAAGACCAAACTGAATATTTTACGACTATCTGCAATCCTTTGAAGTAATCTAATTTTGTGAGGAGCAGAACTGGCAGGCAGATTAACATCTTAAATTTGTAATATTTGACCAGATAAGCTCCCACATTGCTAAGTAAAGCTCACAGGATGAACGTACATTTTATATTATTTTTGTTTATTAGTGTTGAACTGTTCTTTTGTGTTTCCTAACATATGAATATATGGGATGTTAATCCCAAACTCACCATATGTATGTTTTGGGACAATATTAGTGTATTTAAAGCTGATCTAGTGAATATTGTATGTTGGCAATGGGTCAGATGACTACATGAATGTTAGTGCTTGTACTGCAGTGCTGTCAAGTAAATGTTCACTACTTAGCTCTGTTACAGTCTGTGAGAGTGAATCAACACAGTGCCGGCTACAAAATTAAAACAATGAGCTGAAATCTGAAAGTAGAGCCAAGGGAAACTGTAGAGTCATGTGGTAATTATCTTAGTCAATAAAAAAAAAAAAAAAAGTAGAAGCAGTGTATGAAGAAAAGGGCAGAGATACTTCGAGGGGTGATAGAACAGAAAAAAAATGTCGACATTTTTCAGCAAGGTTTTCATCAACTAGTATTACTGCATCACAGTTATACTGCATGCCTCCATCAAGTCAAGTTGCAGTTTACATGCATGTCTGTTCAGACTCATATTCTAATATATTCATCCATAAGCTCAAGTGGAATGTAAGGGAATTGCCTCCAGGCATATCTGAGCGCGACGGCAAGAATGGAACAGACTCAAAAAGCAACAGTGACCTTGATCTTTGAGCAGCAAAATCTAATAAGGTTATCATAGTGTGCAAGTAAAATTCCTTCAAGACATTCCTGAGATACTGCATTCACAAGAATGGGATAGCCGGACAGACAACCCAAAAATATAATGGCTGTCGCCAGTGTGGAGGCATAAAGGTGACCCTGAGGGCAGAGAGAAAAATGGAGTTGCTCAAATGGTGTTACAAAGTCTGATATACCTCAAAGAATGGCAGTTTCAGTAACAGATCAGAGAGATTTACATTACACAAAATTAGCTGAGACCACTGCAGATTTGGCCCAGTCAACTGTGCAGAAGAAAACACAGCCCAGAATGGCAGAACAGACGTAGTGCTACTGTTTAACATCCAGAACAACAATGCCTCTGAAGCATTTTTCCTGGATCACTGGCTTTATGAATAGCAAGGCACAGAAGCAGAACCTGAATTATTATAAACAGAGCGAGAAAGGGGCACAGAGAGTGAGGAAAGACTCAGAGGCAGGTGGAAAGATGGTGATAAAAGAAAGATAAAGTCGCGGAGTTGCACTTGCACTACATGATGGAGAGGCCGTGATGCATTTTGAGAGAGGATTACCTAACCATTTAAAGTAGATTCTGACCTTACAGATATGCAGGTGAAAGATATTGCTTTGACTGGAAATGTATAATCTGACCTTAAACATAGACATAGTAGCAGCAACACACAAGGAATGTTGATATTTTCTGGTCCTGCTTTAAAACCAGAGATATGGACCAAAAGACAGAAGAGCAGGAGAGGTTAAAAGAAACTAGTACGGCAGATAGAAAAACTGCTGGGCATGCTGACAGATAGAAAATGTACCAGAAAAGAGGTGTAACTGAACAAGACAAAAAAAAAGAAAAGAAAGAAAAATCATCTATTTAGTGCTGATGCAAACACTTACTCCAATAAGTTCTCTTTTATTGATTTCACAGCTAGAGAGAATTTGTGTTCGATACGCAAGTTATTCAGCGCGACCATTCACTGTGACCATCTCAGCCAGGATAAATCAATTAAAGTTAAAAATCAAATCTCATTTAATTTTGCCAGAGTAACCCCCTCAGCACGAATTTGTGTCAAAGAAAGTTAAAGCTCTGAAGGATGAGGAGGGAAGGAAGGATTCAACAAAGGAACAGAGGGAGTTAGAGGGGAAGCATGTATGTAAAAAATATAAGGGAAGGCACAGGGAAAGTGTGGACAGAAAACAAAAATCACAGGAGAGACAATGAAACCAAGATTGAAAGAATGCAGCGGAAATGTATTCGTCTACAGCTGCAGAATGATAAAACTGACTGATTCTTTTCTTGGTTTGTCAGTTGATACAGTTGTTGGGTTATGAAAAGTCAACAATGAAGTGGCTTTTCATGATACACACTCCATGCATTACTGAGGGCAGGTGTATTAAAAAAGAGTCCCAAAGAGAGCCCTGGTAGCCGAACTGCAACGTCCCCATTTCAGTCAAGGTTGGGGGTCTTTGTTGACTGTTGTACCCTTTCTCTGTCTTCCCATGTTTCCTGTCTGCCCCTCTGCAAGTGATTGTAAAAATAGTCCCAAAATTCAACAAACTATGGTATTTGTTAATTCAAAGTGAACAAGTAAAATCTATCTATCTATCTATCTATAAAGCAGATTGGACACCTCAGGTCTGAATATTGGTTTATATCAAAACTTTTTAATATATTATTTTGTTTAACTCAGGTGAAACTGTCCAAAGACAAAGAGTCCAAAATAGTACAAATTTAAAGGAAATTTCAGTGTATGTACATATGGATAAGCAAAAACCCAACAACTACTACCCATGTTTTCATGTTAGGAACTCTTCCCCAATGTTTTTTTAACATTTCACCTGATTTTTATGTGTCTGTCTGCTTACTTGCATAAGAAAATCCTTAGGAGAGGTAAGACAGGTTATATGTGACATTCTAGAGAAAACAGAAAGTAAACAGTAAAACTAAAGTCAGAGAAACAGAAACATACTGATGCCTAGGAAAAGCCAGAGACTGAGACAGAAGATGGGTCAAAACAAACAAACAAAAAAAACTAAGGTGACAGAAAGAAGAAGCTATATACTTTAGGAAAAAAGAACACAAAATGAAATGAGTATGTGAGACATATAAAGGACACCACGGTGAATAAAAGATGGAGAGAGAAGAAAATTCTGCTAACAAAGCCAGTGATGACATGACTGAGGGCCAGAGAAAGGTTGGAGTCAGAACATGATCAAGGGAAGAAGTACAAGATTAGAAGAGAACAGAAAGAAAAGAGGAGAGAGGTGAGCCACTGCAGGCTTCAGGTTGGATGTGAGCCACATAAATTTGTCAGTCTGTGTACTAGTGATCAAACTGATGGATGACATCCCAGGGACTGCTAACTGTTAAACAACAGCACAGAAAAACTCAGACACGCACATGTACACACACAGTAAAGACATCTATCATGGATACACAAGACATCAGTGGCTTCTGTTTTGACATCTGCTCACTTGTCCAGTATTTCACTTAATGGAACCCCTCCCCACTAATAATATGTTCAGATGCTTTTGATGATGGCTCCAAATAAACATCAGATAAAGTGTACTGCCAAATACTGAAACATGAGAAGACTTGTGTAACACAGAGAAACTAATACACAGTGGACTATTGTAATGCTCTCCTGTTTAAGGTACTTGTGCAGCTCCAGTGTGTCCAGGAGACATAGAACCAACATTTATCACAGCTTTCACTGCATGTACTTCTGATTCATTAGTAGTTTTTATTAAACTATTATATTTGAATGGTGACACAATTGTAAATTTGGGGCCTGTGAATGAAAATAGTTGTAACTCCTGTAGAGTTCACACAATATTTTTGACAAAAATAAAATAAAGTTGACTGTATACACCTAAAGCACATTTTGATTGTTTCATGTCATATCCATTGTGGTGGTGTACAGAGGCTAAATTCTGATACTAAATTAGGACTTTATTAAAAGAAGCTCTCTCAAGCATGTTGTTTGCTGGTTTGACAGCAGGAGCCAATTACAGAATGAAGCATGGACTTGTTTGATTGGACAGTAGTAGAATGGGAACCTGCAGTATGAAAGACGAGCTCTGATATCACACACTGTTCAACTTTCAACCAGTGGCTTGTAAAGAAAATGAAGATTTAGTCATTTCTATCATTTAACATTTAAAATGAGTCACAGCTTTATGACGTACTATATTTTGTTTGTGCTTGAAGAGAATATAATAAACTTCAATGTGACTCATTGACTCTTTCTGCAGTCACTATTTCTGTCATAATAATAAAAGATTAAATCCTTTTTGCCAATATAATGCACTGGGAATGATCTCAGTTTGGCAGCAACATGACGTCACTGTGAGGGTAACTAACTAAGTACATTTATTTAAGTACCGTACTTTTGTACAATTTTGAGGTACCTGTACTTTACTGCAGTATTTCCATTTCATGTTGCTTTTACTCCCTTACGTTTATTTGACAATTTTAGTTGCTAGCTGCTTTTTGCAGATTCTCATAACAAAATCTATTGAATTATAACATGATGTCTGATTATGGATTAACCACCATTTAGTTCCACCTTTACCTGGGGTAACATTAGTGATGTTTACACATTAATGCATTAATATTTTAATACAGTAATATGATATATATCACTCTGTGCAATTATTACATTAAGTATATTTTGATGCTTATAATTTGTACTTTTACTTGAGGCCTTAATATTGTACATTTCTGCAGAAACCTTATTTCTGCACAGCAAATGTGAACTACACATGCACCTTCATGTTATCAGTAGCATCAAGTTTGGTGAAAGTTAAAATACATAGTTTTGTGAGTGGAGTACCTGTAGTTTTACAGCACATAAAGAATTTTTGTTTCTACTTCTAGTGGAGTAGTTTTTTGTTTTTTTTGGAAAGTACTTTCACTTTCACTTGAGTACTGGGTATGTGTACTCCTAACACCTCTGGTTACTACTATCTTCCTCCTCAACTGTATATAATGACCTGCAATATATGCATCTGTGTTTATATGTCTCTGGGAGGAATAGGTCATCAATTTCCAGATCTTTCTGCTCTTTTGATGTAGTGCACTGCATCAAAGTAATGTCTTGCAGTAAATGTGTTTGTCTCACAGAAAAAAAGCTAAATAAACACTTTCAAGAACAATGCAACAAATAGTTTGCTGAATGGGTTGTTTTATTAATTGATTCCACCACTATTTCTCAAGGATAGCAGCATAAAGCCAGTATCTACACTTCCATCTCATTGTCTTCTCTTTAATCCTTCCTGTCTTAAATCCAGTATTTTGCACTTGATTCTCCACATCTCACTCCCTTTCTTTCCCTACCCATCTTCATCCTCACACTGCTTCCCACTTTTGTTTCTCTAAATCATCTATCTGATTTACATCCTCTCTTTCTTAGTCCTGGCACAGGTTGCCTCTCGTCTCACACACATCTATGACACTTGTTGACTTCCCCTTGGTACGTCTCCTTAGGGAAATCCCACTGCCACCTTAAGTGCCTTTCCATTACTCTGAAAACTCTGGGGAACTTTCATGAGATCAAGCCTTCAAGGGCTGACAGAGTAAGTCAACAACTAGGCATCCTCAAAAGGTATATGTTGCTCAGATCTTACTCTGATCATTCAACTGCAAAATGAGCCATGTCAGATCCAGTAATATACTATTATTCCATAAGAAAAAATAATATTAAGGGGATTTAACAATATAGAATAGTTTTTCAGTGAGTTTTCTCCTCTTTTTGATTGGTTGCCATTCTTTTCACTTCAACTTTCAGAAACTTCAGATCTGCTTAAGACTAACAGATAATTCATAAGAGCAAAACTCGTCTCTCCTTTATTTTTGTGTCAAAGGAAATGTTTCATTGCCTGAAATAATACAGCTGCAGAATCTCCTGTTGATGGTGCATTCAGCGATTCAGAGAAATGTTATCGTGGGTGTGATAAAACAAACAATGAAATTCATGGCCAAACTGCCATTTTTCCCACAATTATGTAATTTTTTCATAAAGCATGAATAAGCTTTAAGCCATCTCCCCTTCCTCCTCACTGCTTTGTTCTCCTCCTCCACACTTCCCCGCTTGGTTAAAAGAACATTGTTTCCGTAGAGACAGAGACCCAGCCTGACAACTTGTGGTCAAGAGAGTGTGTTAATAAAAGAAATAACAGGACAGTCAAACAAACAGAGTTTCTATTGTTATGCTTCAGAGACTCTAAACATAAATTTCAGTCTAAAGGGGTCCTATGGCTTGACCAGGGCTCAAGACATGGGATGAACAACCCGTATATGTTGTAGTTAAGGGAGTCTGGAAAGCTTGAACTTTATGCACAACTATATTTTAACAGCATATATATTTCTGTAGGAAATATAATCACTAATTAGAGTTAATTTAAATGAAACAAGGCAGTACTGTACATTTAATAACAGCAACAGAGGCATCTAAACATGCCTCTAAAAACTCAAAAACGAAACAGGTGGGGAAAACACTGTAAATCATCAAAAACAATGAGAGAAAGCAACTGGTCTTAAAGGCTCTTAAGCTGTCCACAACCTTAAGATGTTAATGTAAAACCTACTAAGTCACTTACTTTTAAGCAACATTTCCTGTGATATTCTACATGAAGTTGCTGACATCACACAAACCGGAACTTGAAGTTTCACAGGGGATAAAGTCATCAAGTGCATGAATTCCATGTTCATGAAAGTGAGCACAACTTAACAGTTCCTCCTGTTGTAGGGCCAAAAGAAACTGGCTGGCACCAACGTCTGGCATCTCTTACAGCGCACGCGCACACACACACACACACACAGGACTTAAAAGTTAACTACAGGCCTGGTTAAATGTCTCTTAGCACTTCTGTGTGCAAAATGCCTTTACTTGCAGTTACGACTAGTTGACTTCTCCCTTTATCTTTCAGCCTTCCCTGCTATTGCATCAGTACCCAGGGTCACAAGGAGTTCTACAGCAGAGTGTATGTGTGAATGTGCACTGATGTTTTACTTAGTCACACTTGTAGAGGGCAGAAATGCTGGCACACACACACTGAGCGCATCTGACCTCACTTCAACCACACACGATCTACACATACTGATACTCACAAAGAGCCAGATGCAGGCCTTGACTGAAATACCAGTCACTGCTACTACTACTGCACTACTTACATGGTTATCCTTTCACTCACGATGCAGTTTCCATCAAAATACCCAAAAGAATTTCCCCATGGGAAATAATGAAGTATCTCTTATATTATCTCGTATTATTATTATTTAATTTTTTTTGTGAGCACCCCAAACATCTGTGTTATTGTTTGCTATAAACCAGAGAGAGAGAGAGAGAGAGACACATTTGCAAGTATACAGTGATCCTATTTGAAATTCAAATGTTAGACTGTTTACAGTTACAAACAAGTCCAACTCTATTTCTGATCCCTGCTTATGCACTGTGTAATGATGAATTTTAGCTCATAGCTGATGACACATTTAGTTTTAAAGTTTTGTAATGTTTTAAATCTGTCTGTTTTAAGTCTTTTTTTTTAGCCCAGAAGAAATTAATTAATTGTAATTGTAAGGTGCTATGGTGCATTTTGTACTAGTATGTATGACATAAACAAATGTTCAAGAAATAAAATCTCCTCTTAGTAGTGGATGCTGTAAAATCAGCTTTATTTAAGTTAAAGTTTTTTTTCAGCTAGAGAATGGAGGAAGTATTGTCTACATGCAACTTTAAAGGACAAGACAGAAGGATCAAACCTTCAACTTATATTTTTATTATTTTATGCTTTACAATCTTTACATATATTATCATGGCTGCAGTTCTTAATACTGTTTTTTTTCATGTTGTGTTATCATGTTTTCCCAAGACTGCACCCAACATAAGTCATATGTTATCATGAGATCTAGGAATATAAAGACACTCTTGTCTGTTAAGAACTTACCTTATAGTTTAGGGTTATTTTAGATATGACCTCTTGTCCTGCTACCCATTACGTTGTCTATATAGCCGATTCTGTGATGCTTTGTCTGGGTCAGGAGAATTATACTGTATGACTTTAGAAAGTTGATTCTTAAGTAGAAGAGGAGACAGGCGCAATAATGACATGCCAGAGATTTCCATCATTCCCTTCAGTATGTACAGCATAAATTGTATTGTTACTTTGTGAGATCCTGTATGCACTATGCCATGCAACCTCTCAACTGGACATTCGTAATATACTAAGTGTGAGATAGAAAACTGAGTTCTGACTTGCTTTTCTGTTTTTGATCAAACTAAGATGAGATTTAACTTAAGCTTTTAACCACATTAAACACAGTACAATTAAACTAGCTAAACTGTGCAGTTGGTTAAAACGGAGGAAATCAGGGTAATAATGGAATTTGGGGATTGAGATAAGTAAAGGCATAAAATGACATCTAAAAATGAGTTCACAGAACTCAGATAAATAACATTAGAAGTAAAATTATTGTGACCTTTCAAATCCCTCAGCAAGTCTAAAGATAAATATTATTCATTTGATGATGATATTTGACTTTGATTAACCAAAAACAAATGTTTGTTGAATCTGCATATCATCTTCTGAGACAAAAGGCTACACATGGACACATATGTGCTTGGTGGCGTCACCACAGGTATCATGATTTGAATGCTAAACAAATGCAAATGGCAGTATTTCTGGTGACATATTAACCATACTTCACCAGTCCATGGTTTAATAACCTGTATATGCCACTCTGTATTTTGACATTTCAGAATAAAAATGCTAAATATGAGGTCATCCCTGCTCTGTATTCACTACATAGGTAAAACTTGCAGGTGCTTATTACAAAGTGAAGTGAAAACATCACTAAATTCCCCAAGAAATATAAGCTCAGTGGATACTTTGTTAGATACACTCACACATCTCACTACACACTGAGCCATGTAATTAACTTACAAGTCGTTTAAAAAAGCATTTGTGAACAGAATATAAAGTCTCTTCAGATAGAGTGAAGGCTAGGTATTCTGTACACAGAAAAAGTTCCTAAAAGTGAAGTCAAGGAAGTCGTTTTTCTCAGTTGGTGAGATATGCTACCTTAGAAATGGCTTTCACTTTAATATGTTTAGTTAATCTTTAATCCATCTGGTTTTACTATGTACACAGGTAACCTGGTCCCTTTAGTTTTCTCACATCACCCTGACACAGGATAAAAGACTCCACACTAAAACAAACAGACTGCACTTTTCCCCTTGATCTCAACAGGTAAGAGACCTAATGTATTTCACTTTAGTTTTTAGAATACACATAATATTGATGCGTGCATGCTTTACAGCTTTATTTTATGCTCCATACTGTTCACTTTTTAAAACACCTTGACATATTTCCCTCTGTCTTTATTTATTTAAAGATAAGATTATTTTATTTATCTCTGTGCTTTTCATTTAGCCTTTTCACCATTTGAATCTACCCATAATTGAGAAGATGACCCCTGTGTTGTTCATGTTGTGTTCAGGTAAAAGGTGTTTCCTAGACTTGGTCTTGGTTTCCATATCATACTCTGTGGGTATTTTATGTACAAAGGTATATACACAGTTCTCAGTGTAACAGGATTAGGACTTAAAACACTACTCAAAGCCAGTGTCTTTTGTCATCAGTATCATTTTTAGTACTTCTACTTGCTGCCTTCACTATTTCTACTTTGATAACAAGCAGGAATTAATTATGTATTCATCCGAGAGGTTGGTATAAGTTAACTGGTTTAAGGTTTGTGATTTACTTTGTATTTTAATCTAGTTAACTTAATTATATCAGTGCAACAGTTCATAATGTTTATTATTTCTTTAAGTCCCTACTGCTGAATGAAGGGTAATACATTGCTTTGTATTTCTTTATACAGGATTTTTTCACCTTACACTTGCATCAAATCGTCTACGATTTTTCAATTTTTCTGAAACAGATGAGGGAGACTGGAATAACGGGATGAATAAATGTATTAAGATAAATGGATCACTTGTAACTATTTTCGATGAAGATGATGCCGAATTTGTAAACCAGTTGTCAATTTTAAAAAAAAACAAAGAAACCTGGCTTGGTCTGCATAAGAGTCAACACTCCAATGTTTCCAATTGGTCAAATGGTGTTCCTTTCACATTTCACATGTTTAACATGTCACATGTAAACGTAACACATGGGGAGCAAATATGTGAAGCCATTGAAAACAACATATGGAAAGGTTTTAACTGTTCAGACAGAAAACCTTTCATGTGCTCCCAGAACAGTAAGTTTCAACATGCATATTTTGATGTTTGATGAAATAATAAACAACAGGCATGAATAACACAGGGGTTATCTTCATGTTTTACAGAGCTTACTGTAGGTAAAACATATTGTTAAACAACTATAACTATAGAACTATAATTAAAATGTATTAGTCTCCATCATCAAATCTACCTCCAACAAATAAATGCAATATTTTCTGTTTTTGCAGGTGAATACATCCTGATTGAAAAGCAGACAAAGAACTGGTGTCAGGCACAAGACTACTGCAGAAAAAACTTTGATGATTTAGTCAGCATCAATAGCAGCCAGCAAAATGAACAAGTGATTGAAAAAGGAAAGAATAAAACATTTTGGATTGGACTTATGCATGATGAATGGCAGTGGGAGGACAAAAGCTGCTCAACATACAGAGAATGGGACAAAAGGTTCCAAAATGTGCCAGAGATTTGCACAATCGTGCAATTACCACCGTTTCTGTATAAACAAAATTGTAACAATAATTATCCAATACTGTGCTCGAAAGGTAAGCTATAAACCAGGAAAACAATACTCCTATAATTGAATTTTAATTAAGTATTATCATTATTTCTAAAACATTTTATCCTTTATCATACATACATGCATGAAAATAGTAGATAGCTTTCAAATTCTTCTCTTAAGACTTAAGACTTTTAACAGAAGAATTAAATAAGACTTAGATAGATTTTTTTAGATACATAAAATGCCTGATTTACCATGATCCTAAATAGCGAGTACTAAATTTAGTGTGCAATCTTGAAAGTTTAGTTTAGTTTGTAGCGGTTTTGCGACGATCTAGTAAGAAAAATTGGGTGATTGACAAAAGGTGCAAACACAGTGGAGGCGGTCGTATTTAATGAGGATTTTGCATGTTTCACTGGTGTCTGTCATGGAGCGTTTAGGGAATGACCAGCGTAAATAGAAAAAAATAAAGCTGTTAGTGGGAGAGGCTAATAATTACTTTGATGAGCTATGGCAACAAAATCTCAGTAATACAGAAATAAACGATTTAAGAAAAAATGCTCTCATAACTCTCAACCAACAGCCCCATAAAAGTCATGTTTGCTCTCCGTGTCTGCGTGGGTTCACTCCGGGTACTCCGGCTGCCTCCCACCATCCAAAGACATGCACGTTAGGTTAACTGGTGACTCTAAATTGTCTGTAGGTGTGAATGTGAGCGTGCATGATTGTTTGTCTCTATATGTCAGCCCTGCGATGGACTGGCAACCTGTCCAGGGTGTACCCCGCCTCTCGTCCGATGACAGCTGGGATAGGCTCCAGCACCCCCCGCGACCCTTACGAGGACAAGCGGTTAGGAAAATGGATGAATGGATGCTCTCATTCTGTGCATCCTGAGTGTGCAGAAACCAGAGTCACCACATATTATCGAGGGCATAACACACGTGCGCACACACATACATATGTACCACCATCTCTTGCATCGAGTGGTGACCGTGTTGCAGTTGGTAGGGCTTGCCAGTTCCCCCCAATTCCTGGCAACATGTCAAAGTGTCCCCCGGACAAGACATTCAACCCTAAACCCTCGGTGCCTTAAACGGGCAGCCTGTCCACAAGAATTTGCCCAAAGGGATTAATATTAATAGACTAACATATCAAATTTCAAACAGAATAAGTAGAATGTCAATGATGATATGGATAAACTTGCAGTATGTTACCTCAAAATCATACTGTACTTTACTCTCTTTCACCTGGTTTGTAGGTACTGTGAGAATCAAAGTCATCAAAGAAAACTTAACTTGGGAACAGGCCTTCGACTACTGCAAAGCCAACCACTCCCGCCTGCTGCAGATTGAGGATGCGGAAGATCAGGAGGCTGTTAAACAATGGTTAAGTATGAGGACTGTTAGTAATGTATTCTGGATTGGATTGAGGCAGAGTCGTGTCTTTGGATTCTGGATATGGAGTGACAAAACAGTGGCCTACAGCAACTGGAAGAACAACAAAATTCCTCAGATGCCCATGTCTAACCACTGCGGTGTCATCAAGAGTGACAACCAAAGTTGGAGTTGGAGTGATGAAAACTGTTGGTTCCCACTCCCCTTTCTTTGTGAGGAGGATATTTCATACATGAAATACAAATCTGATTTTGAACAGATTTTAATGTACAATGCACAGTTGATGCTCGATCATGGAGATGAAACTGATCAACAAAATCAACAAAAACAATTGCAACAAATTACAAAAAAGTAATTCTATCAAGTGTGTATGTCTGGGGGTTTTTTTTATTCCAGTTGAGCCCATAATTATTTTATTATTATTATTATTATTATTATTATTATTATTATTGTTATTATTATTTAATTTAACCCACTACATTATACACAGGACTGATTATGACCAGAAATTACCTAGTCTTGATTCATTTTTATTACTTATTTTAGTTCTGTAAATTGAGTATTTAGTATTTGTGTTGGTGTTAATCTTTTCTAGTTATGGTTCTTTTTTTTCTTTCTTTCTGTTTGAACGGAGAGCTGCTGTAACATGTCAAAATAATTTCCCTCTGAGATTAATAAAGTGTTTTGAATCTTGAATCTTGAATCCACTTGTAATAATTAAAATGCATATTCTAATTTGCTATTCACATTTATAGCTTAACTCCAATTCCAAACTGTTATACTGTTATAATCAAGGGTATTTGGTCTTTATTGTCATTACTTGTTTTAAACACAGCCTCTTTATTGCAGTATCTGTTGTTGTAATTGTAACAGGATGTTTGTTGCATTAAATACATTTAGAAATTTCCATTTGTATTTTTAGTGATTTACAGATAAAGCACTGCAATACATTTTCAATGAATGCCCAAGAATACAGCCATAGCTACACATATATGGTTTAAAAACAACAATGTTAATGTTCTGGAGCGTTCTGGAGACTTCAATATGTGGGTGGACTTGAAAAGGGCTATTCATCAGATATAATTTAATCATTATAATTTAAAATAGTGATCTAGAAAACTTGATCACTATTGGTCATTTTTAAGTCATAATCATAACACTGAAAAATGTGCTACTGCCTTCCCTGATGACCACTGTAGTCATCACCACATAGTCTACATAATATTCCCTACAGTCAGGTCTACATCAACCTGATTGACAAATCATGACAAAAATGGCTAAATTTGACCAAAAAAGTTGTTTTTACACACAAAACCGATAATTAGTGCCCCTTTCATGACTTGATGATTTTTAATGATTCACTAAATTTCACTCATATTAACCAGTGCAACATTAACTTGAAACACAAACAAGCTGTTCTACAGGAAAATAAAATCTAGTAAAAATAATATATAGTAAGAAACAACAGCGATTTACAAGAAGAAAGGCAATATCAGAGGAGAAGGTGAAACAAAAGCATGCAAATACAGTGTTAAACATTGACTTGGGTAGATCAAAAACAGTAGAAAGAATCTGTGGAACAGGGAAAGTCAAAACTAGAAAACAGTAATCTTCATCCAGGCCCATTATTTACACCATGGACAAACTTGAAATGAAAGCTCAATCTGTCACACCCTCACTCATCATGATAACTCATCATACAGCTCACAGTGTAAATGTGTGCGTATGTGAGTGTGTTTGGAGGCCTCTTGATCATTGCTCATTCAGGGAGAACAGACTTTCTCTTGACTTGTCCTTGAGCTCACCCCTCTGACCATTATGAAATGTACGCGTACAAGTGTGTAGCTCATTGAGAGGAATCAGAGCTTCTCAGGAAACACCACTTTTCAACAGCATAAATCACCAGCTAGATCCTGACTTGCAGCAAAGCACATTTCTTGGTGCAAAAGCTGCAAATTTTCATTGGCAGAGACTTGGACCAAATAGGAGTCAGAGATATGGCCCCATTTGGAGTCGAATGACACCTTAAGTCTGGTGTCCATTTAGCCGAACCTGAATTTGACACTAGGAAAATACGTAAGTAAGCGACACAAAAAATTATAGAACACACAAAATGATAGAAAGAAAGAGGACAAGAGCTGGGGGGGAGCAGATGGAGAAAGGGAAACTGAGACGAGCAGTGGGGCCTATCAAACTATTAACATCATGGTGTGAGCCCAGGGCTCCTGGTGGCACAAGAAATAAGTAGACATATCTAGCATAGTGCTCCAAATGTGCCCCCTCACTCATACACTCACACCAGACTCTCTCTGCAACTCACCAACCTATTACATCCTATAATCCCAGACCTGAACTCAGGACTATACAAATGAGGTGTGTAGTCCTTATTATCTGGAGTGGGTCAATCTGTTTAATTGCTAGATTCACTGGCCATGTTCAATGTCCATAGCCTCCATATTGGAGTAGAAATTGATCATTTAATAGTGTTTCCTCAAAACCCTCTGCTATCTGACCATTTTTTAATAACGTTTGAGTTTACTATATTGGACTTTATATTAATTGGAAAAAAATTCCACTATAGTAG
>JAUMHL010000016.1:8358832-8379931 GCA_032362345.1 Sandelia bainsii | reverse complement strand
TAGTGTGAACTTTTTAAGTTTTCCATAAATTTCACCCGAAAGCCAAATATCCCTAACTTTTTGTGAGTAGTGTATGTTACTTTAAGGTTTAAGTGGGTGGGATTATCAGGACATGTTTCCACTGGTGATCATAAACTTGAGCAGACCACAGTGACACGTGTACATGCTTCCTCTGGGTCTTATCACACAAGACAATAACGTTGCTCATCACTGCTCTGCAGATGACACCCAGGTTTACTAAAGCTCAGTGAAAGCTCTTTCACTGACTCATGTAGACCTTTAGACCTAACCTATAAGTGCTCAGAACAAATAGCTCCAAGCAATTAAATGCCCTTCTATCAAACAGAGACAAGACCGAAATCATTGTGATTGGCAACAAGTAGTAAAATTACTGCCCAGTTTGATTCCAGAGGTGTAAAGATGAAAAAGTTCAAATGTTGCCGTCTTGCTTGATGCTGATCTGAGCTTCAGCAGCCACATCAATGCTGTAACTAAATTAGTATTTTATCATCTCAAACAAACAGCAAAAGAAGAGAAATTCATTCATGCCTTTAACTCAGCAGGGTGGACTATTGACTGAAAAAGTATTGACCGTTGGATAACTTGTGACAGAACACTGCTGCCAGAGTTCTAACAAGAACCAGAGGAATTGAGCACAATACTCCTGTTCTTATACTATATTTTGACACTGGCTTCCAGTTAGGTTTTAAAGTGCAGCTGCTAGTTATAAATCACTCAATAATATGGCCTCAGAATACACAACATCCTTGAAGAATACAAACCCAGAAGGGGTCTTGGCTCTTTATGAAGCTGACAAGTTGAAGTTGCTTTCACCTATTATGCTGCTCATAGATGGAACCAACTTCTTGATGATCTTACATTTGCCCAAACTCTACTCACTTTCAACTTTAAGTTTAAAATTCTGCTGTTTTATGTGCCTTTGATGAATTGGTTTCTGTGCTGCACTTTTGTTTCCTCATTTGTCTGATACAAACTTAAACTAGAACTACTCTAGAAAACTACCTCTAATGAACAAAGACTGTGTGCTGTAGTTAACAGCCCTATAATCTAGTTATTGGATCTTTGAGCATAGAGTACTCTGTTATATCTGGCCATGGAGTACTATATTGTTTATTATATGTGTAATTATAAAACATTGGTGTTCTCTTACTCACTGTTGGTCTCCATGCTCTCACATAGCTCAGTCTTCACCTCTCCGTTGGGCCGGTCTCCTCCCTTCTGGGTCAGTTTTCCTGACATGGTGGCAGCTGTCACAATGGCCTGTATAATCATAAATTCAACTGTAAATGCGTACTACTGGTACTTTTACTACTCAGTTCTAATTTCTTTCTTTGTTAAATGAATGCCAGTTTCTCAGTTATTAACCTGTATTTCATCAGAATTCATCCCGTTTAACACTGAAGTCCACCTCACCTTGAAGCTACGTTTTCGTTTGGGTACGTTCTGCTCGGGGTGGAAGAGGATGATGTAGACCTTGGGCATGTAGAGCATCCCCAGAGACACAGAGGCAGACAGGCTGAGGGAGATGGTCAGGGTGGTGGTTTGGATATACATCTAGAGAAAGAGAGAGAGAGACATACAGAGAAAAAGAAAGAGAGAAAGTCATTTATCATATTTCAAGTTGTCAGAGATGGTCTGCGTAATCATCCAACTATAGAATATGTCTGATGGGAGGAAAAAGGAGGAGGACAGATGGGAGGAAGGGGAAGACAGGAAGTAAACTATGGTCTAACAAGAACATAATTAGCAGAAAATGTGTATAATGGTAGTTACAGTGACATACAGGCAGGTAGATCAAGTGATATATGAAATGATGGTACTAATGAAGTTGTTTAATTGCCTATTTGCTCCTGTTTTTTTAAGAATGCAAAATTATTCTTAGCATTTTTTGGCAGGCTGAAAGACCAGATGCGTGTGGTTCATTGAGTAAGTTGCAAGTGAAAGAAAATGAGCTAAATTGACTTTGGTGTTAGGTTTCTTGGAAAGTTTAAGTATCTAATGGCTTGGCCCTTTAGGAATAGAAAAGTTGAGCTGAACTACATGTTCCACCCAAAACTCAGCGTAGCTCTGGATTTATTCAACTGCGACTGAGCTGAATGGCCACAGTTGCAATGTCAGACAGGTGGACAGATGGTGTCCTGTACAGAGGACATGATGACAGGCACCAGTGAAAGGATATACTAAGTGGACTGAAGGACAGATATGATGACATGTACTGTAGGCAGACAGTTAGAATTGTTATGTACACTATACTAAATTAGACTATTTTATTAGTCCACATCGATTCTGCCAAAAAGCTGAGGAGGACAGTTATGAAACAGGCAGCAAGATACACACACAGATACACACTGCAGTGGACTGAGCACTATAGTCCTCAGGACCTGGGTGATTTTCAGAGAGTAGTTTGGGGGAGGACAGATGCAATGACAGACTTCACCCACATCCTTGACACAGCTGACAAGCTCTCAAGACATGTTGCTTATCAGGCAAGCACTGTCTATGGTATATGGAGGGAGGCAGATAGAGGAAGGAGGGGTGAAGGAATGTATGGTATAAACAGAATTAGAGACCCAAGTAGGTAAAGAAAGAAAGAGAGGGGGGAAAAAAATCAAACAAAAGTGTTTATGGGACAAAAGAATGTGAATTGTGAAGTCTTTGATCAAATGAGAAATAGAAAGAAAACAGAAAGACCACAGTGGCCAAGTCCACATTGTCAAAAAGTGCACAGTCACACTGATGGAGATGGAGATACAGCCTGACAAGAAGCCGAAAGTAGAACAGAGAGAAACTTAAGCTGCACTCCTTGCACAGCCAGTCTCTCTCAATGATGAAATTAATCATCTGATATGGTACATGTACCTACATATGGATACATATGTACAGTATATACTGTCCATACATGAATTGTCAACTAGATAGTCAATTCTATAAAAACATGAAGCATGCAGTGCATGCTAAATTTTAAACTTTAATGTGATAATTTAATTCAGAATTCCTCGTACATCATAAAAGCTGTAATATACCTATAGAAAAAAAGCTTGGAACACATGAGGCTTTTTTGTAAAAAATTAAAAATGGTAATTACTAAATAAATAAATACATACATACATAAATAAGAAGGAAATGACCTCTGTCGACAGTAAATGCTCTGAGCTGCCCTTGTCAAAGTTTCTAACTACTAAAACACTTGAATCATCTGTCAGACTGCTTAAATTATCAGGTACAGACACACATTTATACGTTTGTGATTAACTAATGCATTCTCTTACCTGTAACCTTCATAAATAAAACCTAATTCCAACATGTCCAAAGTTAACATATCCCAAACTAAAACCCAACACCCTTATACCAGCTTGTAGCTTAAAAATATCCTCAGACTCAAACTCCAATTGGTCTTCACAAATGTAGTGTGAGAAGAACACAAAACTGCCCAAAGGTGTAAGTTGATAACACTGACAGTAGCCAAAGGGAAAAGAGAGTGCATAGTCAATAAACTAGCAGCCAACAGACACAAACACACCCAACACATTTCAGTTTGTAGCTGTATTGCATTTAATAATTATAGACTTTGCACTTAAATGTAGATACAGAGACAAAATTTGCATAACCTGTAACTTTGAATGGAACATGGTAAGAATGCTGACAGACATGCTTTCCTTCTGAATGATCACAACATCACATTGTGTGTTGGCCAGGGGTGAAGAGCTCTGCCTGTTGCTCCCCTATAGACTCTAATAGGAGTTTTCACTTCACACCTTCTGCTGATGTTTACCTCAGCCCCAAGGTCACAGACAAACACACATACACATGCACTCAACAAAAGCTCCAACACAGGAGTGTTTTTTTTTATTTTACAGTTATGTGAGACAGATTACCAGTTGAGCAAGAGTAAAAAGATCACGGGAGAAAAATGCACAAGGGAATTTGTTGATTCATTTGTTCTCTCACGTACTGTTTCTTTTTAACATTTCTTGCCAACAAATTGCACTCAGTTGAATAGTACTGATACAGGGATCAGTTAGCGGCAGAATCAGAGAGGAACAGATGGAGACAAAACAATATGTTTTCAGTAAGAGAGGGGGGGGGGATGAAACCAAGATAGAGAAATAAAAAGAGTGAAAGAGAGCCAATGAAGAAAAGAGCACAAAACACTGTGAAAATGGGAAGAAAAGAGATATTCCCTTAAGCAGTGAACTTGCTCTTATCAAAACAGCAGCAGGTCCGCTGATAGCTGCTTCCATTACATGCAGCCTTTGGTCCAAAGTTGTGGCTTTCAGCTGTTATTTACACAAAGACATACACACACAGAAACTATCCTCCTCCACCTAACTGTCCATAGCTGATAATGGCTGAAAGTGCGTCAAGAGAGCGCTCTATCATCCCAAAAGTCACACTCAGAAAGTAGACGATTAGCTATGGATGGCTGCATACAATGTGTTCCCTTAAGATTTAAAACATTTACAGATGCAGACTCTCTGGTCCGTGACAAGAAGAGAATCAGCGTGAAGAACAGAGAGGTAGAGTGACAGCTGATGTGCTTTTAACACCTGGGGAGAGAACAGAAGATGACTGGGGAAAAAATAGGAAAAGGAGAAAAAAAATACACTAGATTCAGTGTAAAGATACTTGGCTTCGTGTTGTGCTTACATGTACAGTACTCTGTAGATAAAAGGAAGTAATGCTTCAGCCAAATTGTTGGTCGACGTCAGTGAGCAATAATTGACTTAGTGCTCAGGGAAATGCTGATTACAGGAGTGTTTTGTTGTTTTTTATCACTTAGTTCTTTTAGCACAAGAACCCTGTTGTTTAACACCTTTAAGACCTTATTTCAGTGGTGATTAACATTATTTATTACCACTGAAAGCACAGCCATATTGATAACATTTTAAATTAAATTTTACAAGAAATCTTATCTCATTTTGAACGTATTGGCTGCTCTGATTACAGTTACAGATTACAGAACAATGTTTGCCTGTCTCCTCAGACCCAGTAGATGAGAAGCAAATAAAAAAGAGCATTTGTGAAACAGATTGCTTTCGATGCGGATCAAGACTGAGCCACAGCACATACTGCATAGTTGAAGTCACTTTGATGATCCCACAATATTCGGAGAGAGTTGGGTGTTTTGCGTTGGTTGCCAAGGCAACAGCAGTAAGTAGAGGATGAAGGTGAACAGGTGGACAGGAGAGGAAGAAAGAAACCGTACAGTCTGCTGAGCTGCTTCCGTGGCCACATGTATACAGGTGTCAGTGAGGGTACAAGCTTGACAAACAATGCAAATTCTTCACATCTGTTCAAACTCTGTGACTGTTCAAGTCACCTGAGAGTAACTGAATGCTGAAAGCAGCAGTGGCCAAGAGTTTTGTCACTGTCTTGAGGCAAAGCCTATTATTGGTTATTGTTCTGGTATATTTGGTTAGATATGACAAATTGTCATAACATGATTCATTTCCCCAAATCAATCATAATAAATGCTATTGTTTGACAGAATATGAGCAGGAAAGCCAACTTGTAACAAATTGAATTCTGTGATTCACATCACAAAAGAGACTGTACCTGACCAGAAAACAGGACTTTCCTACAAGATGAGAGCTGGTCTCTCCAGTAGATGTGTGATTGTATGCCAGAGTAGGGCTGTGTGATATGACCATATACATAATGTGTGAATATGGGACATGCGAAATTATGCTCCTTCCTTTTATTTCATGTGAACAGTCTGACAAGAACCAGCAAAAAGTGAACAGCAGCTTACGTAAAGGGGAATTATTTGCACCACCATACTGGTCCACACAACAGACGTAAACACCACTAACTTCTCTTACAATTATGCAATGAATGAGAGACACAAAAGTATAGTCAAGCACTCAAACCAAATGCTAGACTCAGATGCTGCAAGAGGCTTTAGCCCATGCCACACTACATGGTAAAGAATTATGAAGATGGAAGGAGATAACACATCAATGCTTCTTACGTCTGCTCACCTCACCAATCTACACAGGTGGGAAATGGGGGTTACGTGAGTTGACGCTAACGCTCAATATGTATTGTCATGTGGATATGAGATAACTTATGTCAGGATATGAACTTTAAGTCAAGATTTTCAGTCAGTTTCAAACTTGCTTCCTGCAGCTGTTCTTTCTCCAGAGAACAAACAGCGACAACTGAAGTCAGCTTCAGGATGCAGCAGCATGGGAAAAGCAAGTTGCTAATGCTGAATAGCTGTGTGAGAATGTAGTTCCTGGGAGACGTGGCTGATCCTGCGAGAAAGGCAGTCTCATAGTTAAGCCAGCCACTAACAAGGTGTAGAGAGCATTTTTCTTTTCTGCGCAGAGCTATATGATAGCTGAAGCATGACAGTTATTGTTAATGACTATTCTGGGTTAACTTGGCGACAATGTAAATGACACCGCAATAGAATGTACAGCTTATAAAAACTACATCAGAAGAAAATGTCATTAAAACATTTAATTAGGCCTATCTTCTGCGAATACTGCAGTTTTCTCAAAGTGATATATACAAAAGGGTGTCACACGTGATAGTTAAGCCCTCAGTTATTGTGGAGTTTTTACTAACTCATAACTTTTTGTGGACTTCACAAAATGCTACCCCCTCACCAACACTGCTCAACCATCACACAATCTACATTGGGGCAGTGATATTATTTAATCACTGCTATTAAAACCAGGGATTCCTGGAAGCATGATGCAGCAACACTTAAAGCCGTCTAACTGGGTGCATGCACATGCACAGATAATTCACACAAATTTGATTCAGAACATACATGGTGTTGAAACACACAAATCCTGGGTTCTCATGCTTGATGAAGCAAGACACGAAACATTCTCAGTCATGACATTGCTTCTGTGATCATAGCAACCATATTCACATGTAACACAGAGCAAGAAAAGGGTGGTGAAATCAGAGAGCTCTGGCCAGCAACATGACCAACTTAGCCAAAAGCAAAGAGAAGGGGAGACAGAAAGCTACAGAGAGGGAGGGCGATGTAGAGACAGATGGTGAGAATATGAAAGCCACTGTGTGTAAGTGGGAGAGAGAATAAACATGACAAAGTAGAACAGGAAGCAGGCAAACAACAAAAGAGGAAGGAAACATTTGGGAGAACAATCAGTAGCTGACATGTATGAGAAGATAAAGAATAAAAGAGAAATAATGAGAAAGAGTGATGAGGAGAAAGACAAAACTGTGCAGGAGAGTGAGTGAACTGAGAAACAAAGTCCCGTTCCTTTTTCTTTTCTGCCATGGCTGTGCTGTTTTTGATACAAAGATAATTTTTCCCATGGGGCACAGAGAAGCTCAAATGTTCAAATTACGACAACGACTGTTATCGTTTGTTGATATTGCTGAGCGCGGTGTAGCACTGTTAAAAACATAACTAACTTTAGAAGCACTTAATTGCTGATTAAAATACAAATATATTATAGTAAACCTCACTAGGAATCAGTGCAGACATTGAAACCATAATTCTATTTACAGATGTCTCAGCAAACAGATATACTCCAGACGCTCCTAAAATGATTTCATATAGGAATGATTGTAAGAAACTGGATATTGCTGCACTGAATTCCACTCATTTGCAAGTTGAACTCATGTTCAATTGATCTCGGAGTGAGTGAGATCTATCGCTCAACGTCCCACCTCTCTGTTTTTGTGTCACAGCTCTCAACTGGGGAAAGAAAAAAAAAAGACTACTGGCCACTGGTGTCATGTCCCATATCAGCAATCATTCGCAGAAAAAGAGAAAAATAAAATAATGAGAAAGGATCATGCATGACATCTTTCTCTCCATGTGATTCCCTTAGTTCTGCTCATACTATGGTTAATAATTGGTTGGCACTCTGCACTGCACTGCATAATACCTTGTATCTGTCTTTGTATGTTTTAAATGTGTCCTTGGCCTTTTTTTTTTTATCCGTCTCTTCATCTTTGTCTTTCTGCCTTCTCAACCCCAGTCTTATGTTCTGTTTGTCTACAGCATCACCCTGTTATCTCTTTTTCTCTCTGCATCATTTAACATGTTACCATGATAATGAATTTAGCTGTCCTTGATAGGTGCCTGTTTTAACAGAATCTTTTTATAAGCAGGGTGACTTTTCAGATTGCTTGAGGGTCCTGAACTAACTTCACACTGCCATTTAGTGTCAAACTCTCCTGGATGAGTGTGTGTGCCACAGTGCATCTCTCTGTGTGTCTAATTGACACCTCCTGTTTCTTTCTACTCACACCATGGGACCACTCATCATTTTAATCACCTGAGCCATGGGAGGGTGAAGAGATTTTTAATTTAAAAAATGAGAGTGGTCAGATGCTGACAGATGACAGATCTAGTGTCTACCACCTTTCAACATAAAAGCACTATTTTTGCTTTTTTTTTAATTTGTTCGAATGTAAGACTTCAGCGTTTGTTAATACATAATACTAACAATGGATATTTAAATTGAAAACAGTTTCACTGTAAAATACCTTTGAAAATCATTACTATAAAATATCATAAACTGTTATTTGGATTCATGAAAATACACACTTTAGTGCAACTACATTATTTATTCTGAAAATGTGTGTTTTATTTTTTCACAACAAATTCCTTCTCTCAGCAACATTTAAAAAGTCACATCAATTTATTAACAACACGTATAGGTTGCTAACTGGCAGGTAACAAGGAGTTAGCAAGACTGTTGAAAAGCTTCAGTAAAACTCATTAGTGAAGGAAGCAAAACAAAATAACTGTAGTTTAAAAAATGTTAATTGAAAAAAATGTTTATAGCCAGAGCTTGTTAAATCCTCAAATTGTACTGCTCCACACACCCTTTACACAAATTTTTCAAACATTTTGCAGTGATGAAAAAGTCTCCAAGAAAAGCTCTGACACACAGAATTCTCCACTCTCTGCCATAATATTTTAACTTTGTGTCAGTGCAGCTTAATTGGGCCCAAGCCTGGTCACTGTTCTCCACAAGTGCCTCATTATCTTTTACAAAACAGCACTTAAGAGACATTTTTTCTCTGTCTAATCCATAGCAGTGTAAGGTCTGTGTGTCATGAAAGAGTGCACATGGTATTTCATAAAATGATGTTACATCTGTGTTTGCTGTGGCACAGCTTGTTAGTGTAGCTCTTATTGACTTGCAGATCCGTATGAGCCTTGGCCGGCAGTCTCAGGTCAAACAAATTTTGAGTTGTACATAAAGGTTTCATTGTGATGCATACTGTGAGGACGGCCCTGCTGTGAATAGCTCTCTCCCTCTAAACTGACAGGATTGTAGCCCCACTGTGCACAGCTCCAGCCAATTAAAGTACCTAGCAAGGACTTGCATGTACATGGAGCATCATCAGTTAGCAGAATGCTGTCCAAATTGTCAGAAAAAATGTTTCATACCTTGAGCATGTATCTCTGCTCTTTTATCATGGATGGTAAATGTCTACGTGTCTGCAGCTGAAATTATTATCTTGGCAGAAACAGCTGGAAATAATACTACACTACACAGTCCCAACTCTCTTTTGTAATTCTAATGAAATTAATACAAAAAAGAAGTAAAAGTAATAAAATCATGTCCCTAATCTATGACATTATGTAATGGGACAACTGTGAACTAACTTAACATCTTATTTAACTTTTTGATTCCTCTAATTCACCTGTTTCTAAATTCTGATCTTACCAAGTTACAGAGATATTGACTTGATGCATCACTCTTTGTTGTTTTAATTATATTGTGTCCACATTGACATGCTAATAATTGCTAACTATGGATAAAAATACTATTGTAGTGACAGCTGAGACTAAATTGGGTAGTTAGTGCATCTTTGCAGACATTTCAGGTGCATCAAAACTTGGGTTTGTACAAGGACACATAGCTGCACTAAACACAATTTACACACTCCCCATACAGTGTGGCTCAGCTTGCTGCGTTCTGCGTTTCATTCAAGTACAAAAAAAAACAAAACAGTGTGCTCACATACAAATAAACCTTCCTGTTTTCCACTAGCTTAGAAGATGCACAACACTTAATGGTTAATAATGTTCAAATATCCCTGCAACATCCAGGTTTGATTGATATGGAAGCACCAACTAGAATAAAAATTCTAACTTCTTAGCACTACCTCACAACTCTTTGTTAACTTTTTAATCCTGATTCAAACCTGAACCAAGGCTTTGATTCTCCAAATCCCTAAGGACAAGTATTTCCTATCCATTCCTTGAAACTAGATGAAAGTAATTGCATCTGCACAGCAACAGCTTGAAAGGCAAGAAACTTTGAATTCCTCTTCTTGAAATTGGGATCAGCAGTGCAGCTGTGATTTTTTTCCAGGGTTTGCCTGGGTTTGCATTGTTGCCTAAATTATCCTCATAAATTAATGTGGTTTGATTTGCTTAAAATAGCATCAATTTACTGCATGTTTTATGGTTTGTTCTTTTAATTGCCTGTATAGAAATTATCATATCAATAGGCATAAAAAGAGATGGCCAGCAAGACAAGTTAATCAGCTACAGGCTTTTTATTTATATATTAATTTATTTAGTTTTGTGAGATAATATTAGCAACAGTGATGTGAGATATAAACAGAATAAACAGCAAATACTTGATTCCATTATTTGACAGTTGTGAAATAGATCTAATAGTAAGAAAATCAAAGTTGCATTGTGCCTTCACTAAGAAATTTATTAAAAAGTTTGTTAGTGTTTTTTGCCTGTCTTCCGTGGGTATATGCATACATAACACATAAATCTATGTTGTTTGTGAACGTAGACCAGTGGCATGTGTGTGTGTGTGTGTGTGTGTGTGTGTGTATGTAAGAGTGAGCATTGTGTGCATGTGTATATGGAGGACTGTGTCTCTACGTGAGGTCCCCAAGGGCAGGCCACCAGCCATCCTTCAACATCTTATTGTCCGATGTGAGGGTCTTACACTTGCTGCCCTTTCTCCCCATTTTCAACCAAATCCCACCAAAACAGTACAAAAGATTGCAAAACCATTTCCTTTAAAAATGAACAAAAGGTTTCTCTATTTTTTATCTTCAACACAGCCTGTTTTAGATAATCACCCCAAGGATTGGTAAATTCAGAAGTGATCTGTTCTCTGTTCGTGTTCTGTTGATCCCTATGAAGTGTACTGCTGTAGGAGTCCTTATTATATCTTGCCTATAAAAATAAATTATTTTTTTTTTTTACTTCTAACTCACACCAAGAAAGTTTCCATCTTTTTCTTTGTTTAATCTCAACCACATTTACAAGCACAAACTTTTTTTAAAGGAGGCCCATTATCAGTAAACATTAGTCCTGTGTTCTACTGGCATGTTGAGTTTGCCAAAGCGAGTGTATCAATTTAAAATCCCTAACTGATCATACAAAAACGGTATCTCTGCATGGAAAACAAACCTTTAAATGGCAGCACCTAAAAGAAGCAATATGCCTGATCTTAGACACCCACTTTCCCCAAGTCACCCTATACATATTCTATGGTTGTGTTACATGCACACTTTGCTTTCAATAATACTGTGTATGAAGTTGATGCACTAGAAATTGTGTACTTTTGAATGTAATGAGAAGCATTATGTCTCACATACACACATCTCCAGCAAAATGGTCAAATTGACATTGACATTGCACATTTCCTGCTGTTGTAAACACACAGCCTAATTTACTGTAATTTGCCATTTCTGGATTACTGAGTCTACAGTCTACTGATTATTACAGGAACCCCACCCATTTTGCTAATGTTTAACTGCTCAGGTAATCACATACTGCATGACGACTGGTTGAATTTTGTAGATGTTTACTGTGAATTTAATATATAAATAAATCTTACGTTATTCAATTAGCAGATACCATTTGAATGCTCTAACATTAGAATCAGAGGTTCTGATTTAATGTCAGTGCTGAATACACTCTGAGTCATGGCATTAATAATTTAACCACTTACCTCTTTACATGTTTGCCTTTCTAATACTTCACTTCACATTCTTAAAGATCACTTTTTTTACTCTTACTGAAGTCATGGTAAATGGACTGTTAAAGACCTAGCACAAAATGGCCATTTTGGAGTATTTTTTTAATATTGAGCATATTTTAAACATATGTATGGTATTTTAGTCACTAAAAGCTAGAGTGTACCTTTTTCAACAGCACAGTACAACCACAGAGATGTAATTTATTAATGATGCTGCAGAGGAGGCCCCCCTCCTATGCAGTTAATTTCTCTTGTTTCAACAATACCAATGAGGCATGTATTGTGTCATGGTCAATGGTCTGCACTTATATAGTACCTATACTGGTACTCAAAGCACTTTACACTGCTTCTCATTCACACACACAAACCAATGGCAGAGCTGCTATGCAGCTGAGCTGACACACCGGGGGCAACAGTGTCTTGCCCAAGTACACTTCGACATATGACTGGAGGAGCCGGGAATCGAACCACTGGTCTCACGTTTGGCAGACGACTGCTCTACTTACTGAGCCACAGCTGCCCCGAACACTGTTAAACCAAATGCTGTGTTTAACTATCTAGTTTTATATATTTTATGAACTGCAGCTGAATCGTCCATTGGACAGTCAAAGAACAAATGGAAGTAAACTATGTGCTACAATAAACCCCGAAAGGTACCAGCTCCGTGTTTGGGACAGACACGACTGTGTGCGTCACAGAAAGAGTCGCTTGTAATGCGTGGATGTCTAATTTGAGTGATTTTGACATTTCAATGTTTCTCATATTCCTCTTCATCCCACTGTTTTATTTTTCCTTTCTCTCTCACTATTTCAATTGTATTTTTTATGTTTATTGTTCTCTTCCTCCATTTTTATCATTTGCTGGTTGTGTAAATCCCACCCTTCTCTCCCACCCTCCTCTCCCACCCTCCTCTGACTTTCTCTGTCTGCTATCAGTTGTTAACGTCACTTTTACTCTGTACTCCTACACTCTGATTCATTTTTTGGTTTTTGCATTTTGCCCACTTATCCTTTTCTCTAACTCCCTCTCCTTCCTTCATCCTCCATCTTTCTCTAGTTCACCATTGTTCCCACTTTCTCTGCCCTCTCTCTCTCTCTGTCTGTCTCATCGTGTCGCTTTTATGTTGCCTCCCCGTCTCTCGCCTCCTCCGTCTCCCCCAGCCTCTTCAGATTACTGTAGATTGATTACCAACGGTTACTCCCGGTAAAGATCTGGGCGGTCACCTGTTCTCCACTGGGACAGTCACAGCCATAAATCTGTCTGAGGATGGTGAGTCGCGACACTGTGTGTATATGTATGTGTGTTGTGAGGGGCAGAGATGGATTTTTGAGTCACTGAGATAGATTGTGTGTGTAAAATTGTGTGTGTTTATATACAGCTGAGGACCAAACATAATCGCAGGTGCAGAAAAAAAAGGAATGTTACTCAAAGTGAGGCAATTTGCCATTTTTTACATCTTTAAGGGGATGTTTTGGGTCAGACTCTTCGGTCTCGCCTTGGACCTGTGTGGGTTTGTGTGAGACATGGGGAATGTGTCAGACAGATAATGTGAATGTGAGGCCTTGAGAGACACAAAGTGCATAGGGGCGTATGAAAAACAGCTTCAGTGACTGAGAAACTGTGGGTTCACAATGTTGTGGCCAAATCCTTCTATTACTACACTGCAGAACTCAGAACTTAGAACTCTGTCCCACTGTTTGGTTTAGACTGTACTGTATAAGTTATAATTTCCTAACCCTAACCCTAACCTGATAATGTATGAATGGAAAAATTGCTTTTAAAATAAATAAAAAAATTAACCTATACTTTCTTTTGGATGGAAAAGAACCATTAGTTATGTACTTGCAAATCAAAAATTTAGACGAATGCAAGAATGAGAAAAGGGTTAAAATACATACTCAGACATGCCAAAAAACAGGCATGAAGGCACTAATGCAGTAGTGTGGTTATTTCTTCCTCTGCTTGAGGTAGGAAATAACAAGCTGACCATATTGGGTCAGCATGATAGCTCAGTGGGTAGAGCAGGTGTTTTCAAAACCGAGGGTGAGCGGTTCGATTCCCAGTCCCAGCAGGCTACATGTCGAGGCGTCCTTGGACAGGACACCAAAACCTTGTACTATCACCAATACGTACTGTATGGCAGCTGTCCAACAACAATTTCCCCAAGGGGATCAATAAAGTATCTATTATTATTTAAGAAAATGAAAGGGAGAAAGAAGGAAAGGGATAGATGGTTTTCTGTTCGTAGTGTAAGGCAGAAATGATGAGGCAGACACAGACACTTTTCCATTTCTGCAAGGTGCGGTAGAAGCTGTTCGGAGCAAACAGATTCTGCATGGTAGCATGACCTATTTCAAAATAATACTTCCCGTTTGTGATGGTTAATATGTCTCTCTCCCTCTCTTTCTTGACTTAACTCTTACAGCATCTTCTGCATCTCACTGTCTCCTTGCTTATCCCTATGTCTTGGTGTAACTTTGCATTTTTTCTCTCCCTCTTTATGTTTCTCCTCCATGTCTTTTTTCCACCTATCTTCCTCCTACATGCTGTGACTCAGAGTATTGAGTATTCTGAGATTAGGAAAGTAGGGGACAGGATGTAAGCAATTTAGATTAAATGAAGGAGGGGTGTTAAGTAGGGCTGGGAGATAAAACAATATTGATAGTTTTCACAATTCCACAATAACAATGATAACAATAAATGTACCTGCATAATCACACTATTAGGATAAAGCATTTCACTTATGACGTGTAAGGGCAAACAAGGACAGAAAAACTGAATATACTCTTGGAATTACAAATTAAAAGGTACCCTGTTGAGTTTTCTTATAAACAACTAATGATTACATTCACTGTTACTCACCAAAACACACTGTGTGTACCCTTGATGTCTATGAAACATGTTGAATGCAGTGATAGCATCACACAACACCCAACAACTTGTGTTTGGGCTCTGTGTTTGGTCTCACAGAATCCCCCATCTAATCATAACCAATAGCTTGATACCTATATTTTCACTGTTTCTACTGTGAGGACTGAAATGGTAAATAAATCTTTCTGTTTTTCCCCACATTGAAATAGGCTGCAAAGTAAGGTAAAGTTATGCAATCTGGTCTCTTTGTCTAGACTTAAGAAACACTTTTACTTCTTAAAAATTAATTTATGTTTTCAATGTTTTTAATTCTTGTTTTTATTTTGGTTTAATTGAGTCATTATGTTCTTGCTTTCTTGTATATTGTCTCTGTTGGTTGTAGGTCTTAGCTTTCTGTTGTTCTGTTCTTACTAAAAAGTAGTAACTACTTGAAATCTCTATGTTGTCTATTGTATTTTTGTGTGTATACCAGTGTCACTCTGTGTTGTATGAATTTTATTGTGAATATCTTGGTTAGGTGTCCCTTGCAATAGAGGGTCATCTCAGTGGGATTTACATGGTAAAATAAAACAAAATTATTTTTATTATTCTGGTCTATGTGATAATGACAAAATACTGTGATATTTTATGCATACTGATCAGCACTAGTGTTAAGACAGGGACACATACAGAATAGGTAATATAAGAACAAGAGGCCACTCTAGGGAAAAACCAATTATAAGAACATTAGAGGGGAAGAGAAGCATGTGACAATGAGTGGGTGAAGAGAGAAGACAAAGCTGTGACAGAATCTCAATTTCTTAGTAAATGAACCAGATAAAGTAATTGTAAGAGGGTATAGAAAGACAATTACCTCGCTGTGTTATATACAGTATTGTACACAGGGTTTTTTTTCAACCAATGAGCCTTGAAGGAATATTGTATTTCTTTAGGTGGAAGGCTATGCATTGTAACCCCTGTTGAGCACAGACAGTACCCTCTAATGAGCTCTATAGGCTTCACCACACTATGCTCCACTCTGACTATTGTGCTGCTTTCACCATAAGACACAGGAAGAACCAGCGCTTCTCTAAGTCAATGCCAATTTATTTAATTTATAAAAACTGACTTGGGGAAAGAAAAAAACACATATAATGGTCTTGTGAATGTAGACCCAGGGTGGGACTTGGACAAGAAGCAGAAAAGGGCATAGAGCACACACCAGCTATCCTGAAAAGTTGAACATTCTTCTTGATCTTGCAAACCAAACCAAATATTATGTAACCCTAACCCCAAACCTGACGTCTGATCACGGGTACAGCCTAAAGACAGAGCCCTAAAGAACACAAAATAACACAGGAAATACTGTTTAAAATGAACCACAAGGCAAAAAAAAAAATCAGCAGACAGTCTCATAAGTGCACTGCAGTCCAGTCAATGACACATCCAATATGGCAACCAAAACGAAGTTCATGTGACTTGGTGACGTCATTGAGAAAGTTCAGTATTGCTCTTGTAATTTGCCTCCCACTAACCATTGAGAGTAATTAGGGTTCAGTGTCTTGCTGAAGGGCAATAACATTTAGACATGTGGAGCCAGGGAACTGGCAATTAATATCTACTTTAAAGGGTGACAACTATTGCATCCATAAATTGTTTAAAGAGAGAGTTGAATGCTAATGCTCTAATTTATGTTGATAAAGACTTGACAACTTCTTTAACAGTATACTTAAGTATTTTGATGACAGAATTAGCTCCTGCTAAGTATCTAAGAGTGATTATTATTAGTTGTGTTGCAGTACAGTGCAGCATTAGTCATACACACACATATAGTAGTTTTAATTCAAGTAGTTTTAATTTTTATATCAGGCTAATGCTAATATTGAACAATGATTAAGCAGATGATGATCATTAACTGACAAAGTTAATCATAAAGTGAGTCGTGTTGTCATCTAACATCAGACTAACTTCACTGTAGCCCCCCTCCCCCTACTGAAGTCAAACCTACGCCCTTGGCGGAGTGCTCCTTATTAAACCCCCATCAGTGAGTCACATCATTACCTGTTTATTCCTTTCACTCCTCTCTCTCCTCCCTCTCTTCTGCTCTCTCTGTTAGCCAGCCAGCTGCCACACACTCCAGAGGATACTCCAATTAGAAACAACATACACAGACACACAAATGTGCGCTGGTGGATATTCCAATTAAATACAACACAGCAGACAAACACAATGCAAATGCAGAGTCGCTGGTGAACATTCTAATTAGCTGAACAAACACACCATGGACACTACTCAGACCATCCACTAAGACAGAATACTTCAGCATCTCAGATATCAAACACACACACATGCACGCAAATAAACACACACTCACCTAGATATACCCTTAACAATATACAGTATGGCCAGATGCCAGCAGTCATAAACCCATGACTGGATCTGAGCCTCTGTCTGGGGAAAGCGAACAAGTAATGTTCTCCTTATTACGTTATCATTGTAATTAGCTATATCATATTGCATGACTTTGTTGAAATGAAAAAAGTTAATTGCAGGTGTCCTGCATCACTAACTAGAAAAAAAAATCAGAGTGAGCAAAGGAAAAACACTAAGAAGCATCCGGCAAGAATATGATTTCCCTGATGTGTGATTAGACTGGATCACTTTGATGTCAGCCTTTTGCCATGTGACAGAGACGGGCACCCGCCTTGAAAGGAAAATGGGCTGAAATGCAGGGAAGGACAGAAATGAAAATTGCGTAACTGACACTCCAAAACAGGGGAAGACTATACAAATCGACTTTTTTGTTGAGGGAGAGAAAGGAAAGACATGAACCAAGCGTGTACATTGGTTCACAGTTTGTTTGCAGAATGAGGATGACAAACTGGGATAGAATATTGATGTTTGATATTGTGTTGATCTATTGGTCTAATATAAAGAAACACTGTGTTTTCTTCACAAACACACAAATAATCATACTGTATGCTACTATATGCTGTATAAGTTGTGTCTTCTTTTGTTGCACTATCAATAAATAGAATCAATAAACCACTGCTGCTTTGACTCATGTAAATACAATGGTTTACTATGTGTGTGGCATAAAGAAACAGATAGGTACTTCCATGTTGGAGTGTGTGTGTGTCCAGTACAGATTCATCTACTGAATGTTACATCTAATTTGCATCATAAACCAATCAATGTGCAGCTAACGGTAGGAGGAACAAGCCTTGACCAAGGTATAGATCCAGTCAATCAGCCAATGTTGTGCTCACACGACCCAAGACATTAGTACAACTATAATAGTAAGACTAATATCTCTCAGTGCAAAGATATACAGCTTCAATCTCTAATAAAGGTTTCATTGACATAGAGAAAGTATTCTTTTTGTCACAGCAATGCATGTGCAGCAAATTTCTGACTCACAAACACGATTTCAAAATTGAATGCTGCAAATTTGCTTCAGTAGAGTTTAGTCATGCTCACAAAAAGCCCATGAGCAAACCATCACAACCTGCCTGTCAGTGAGTTCTATATTTGTTGTCAGACAAAAATCATCTAAATCTATTGCAACTCTCTACAGAGTCAAATCCTCCCCATTCACACATGGACAAGTGAAATACACAAATTTTCTTTGATGTCCCAAAGAAAATTGCTTTAAATCTCAAACAGGTAAGGTAAAGGACAGACATGTTGACTAGAAGACGTACAGTACAAACACTATGGTCTCAAGCTTTCTGCAGAGTAAGAAATCCTAAAGATGATGGGGATGAACGGCTATATACTCACACTCTCTGTAGACTGTAGTTTACAAAGAAAATGTTAAAAACAGAAGTTAAAGTATGCAAGTTTGCTACATACAAAGCTTGGAATTAAAAACACACCATTAAACAGATACTCACCCTTTCTGCAGACTGTGACGTGCCAAAGAAAATGGGTATGAACGCCAGCCAGATGATGCAAGTGGTATACATGGTAAATCCGATGGGCTTGGCTTCATTGAAGGTTTCGGGCACACCTCGTGTCTTGATGGCGTAAACTGTGCATGTCACCATCAGCAGGATGGAGTAACCCAGGGAGCAGATAAGGGACAGGTCCGAGATATCACACTTGAGAACGCCGCGTGCTGCCACGGGGTCCTGTGTTCGCTGCTCACCATAATCCACGACAGTGTGGGGAGGGTCCAGCACGAACCAGACAAAGACACCCAGGAGCTGAACTGAGATTAGGGAGAAGGTGATGACGAGCTGGGAGGCAGGAGAGATGAACCTGGGAAAGAGAGGATTACTGATATGAGAGGGAATAGTGCTGACAGAGTTAGAGTTTTTATTTCAAGTAGGACAACCCGTAATATAAAGTTCCCTCTCATGGAAATATTATGTGCACTTGAAAATGTGTCACTGCCAGAAGAAAATGACTCTAATTTGAGGCATTTTTATGTATTACATTGCTTTTCATATTATGATTTTATTAAAGTCTTCAGTCAATAAATACTTGTCCAATAAGATGAAAACAAGGCTATTTTCCATAGTATCTAAAAAGGTTGATACAAGTTTTTTAATCAGCAGCAGAAATGTAATTTCTATCATTTCTATACATGCAACCACATTCCCAGAAACCCACAGTGAGAGTTCAGGAAAAAGCTAATGCAGATTCAATAAAACATTACACTGAATAGAGTGTGATGATCACCCAGGATTCTTTAGAGATAAAAATCTGAGGCAAAGAATACTGAAACAAAAGATTTGTTTTTGTTCACACCCTTACTAAAGAAACTGCAACAAGCATCCAGGCTCAAAGGAGATACAACAATAACAGATACAACTTAAAAGCAACTAAAAAGTTTGTCCAGTATTTCCCTAGAAAACAGGAAAAATATTTTGAATATTATTTAAAAAATATAATATGTATTAGCAACAGCAGTACAATACCACTAACTCTTACAGCTGGATAGTGCTGAAAAAAACCAGATGACCATCTGGGTAGCAAGGACATGAATTTAGCGCTATTTAATCCTGCATTAACATTTTAGCCACTAAATTGATGCTCGCTCTCAGAGTCACTCACACCGAGTGCAAACAGAACAATAGGTGAGTGTGAGTTCATGACTCTCATGAATAATGCATAAAAAATAAATGAAGAATAATGATTGCAAGCAGTTTAGTAAGAAAGAAGTAGAGGTTAAGTTTTCATGTCAATACCCACACTTCAGTGCACAAAAAACACACACTTAGAGCAACCTTCAGTGCCACTACAGCCATTGTAATCTACCTATCATTGTAATCTACATGTACTAAACACACAGCCACACATAGTGTTGTATAATAACAGCTGGGATACTGTCTTTACCTGGGTGCTGTTACAGACTTCTTCCCTTGTTCAAAGATGCGATGTATCCTGTTGGTCTTGGTGAGCAGAGCAGCGTAGCTGAAACACATACCCAAGCCCAAGAAAATCCTCCTGAATGAGCACACTCCCACATCTGGTGTTGCAATCATCAGGAAAGTAATGGCGTAACACAGGAAGATTCCTGTTAGCAGCACGTAGCTCATCTCCCGTCCCGAAGCTCGTACGATGGGCGTGTCATTGTACCGCACAAACGTGACAATAACGAAAGAGGTGGCGATGATGCCCAACATGGAGATGAAGACAGGGACAACGGCCCAGGGGGAGTGCCACTCCAGCTTGATGATGGGAATGGGAACACAGCCCGTGCGGTTGACATCAGGTCGCATCTCGTAAGGACACAGCTCACAGGTGAACTCTGAAGCCTGGGGGAGAAACAATTTTGAGAATGTATATTAAAAATACTAACAGGTATTCTAATATGTAAGTCAATTAAATTCCATTCTTTATATAATTTCAAGTGTTAATGCTCTATCATTGTTTAGACCAGACTTGATAAGACCTTAAGAAGACTTTTTACCCTTTTAGAGATCAAGCTAATTTCTTCCTTCCTCATAAAATCCATCAAAGAGCCACGAACGTGAGCCATACTGGCTGTGAATAGAGAGGGATTAAGGCTAATTATTAGTTAACAGGAATCGTGCTAATAATAAGCATTTTAATTATTGGTTTAGATTTGCTAATGCAGAAATCTTTTGGGTGTTTGAAGCAATATATTGAAAAAAGTAAATATAGCTGTGGTTATTGAGTATACACTACTCACAACAAGTTAGGGATATTTGGCTTTCGGGTGAAATTTATGGAAAACGTAAAAAGTTCACACTACAGTGATATTATATCATTAAAGTAGGGCATTTAAGTAGAA
>JAUMHL010000016.1:8342995-8358732 GCA_032362345.1 Sandelia bainsii | reverse complement strand
GGTTATAGTGCATTTTAGGTTCATCCTGAAATTTCACCCGAAAGCTGAAAATCCCTAACTTTTTGTGAGTAGTGTATACATAATATCCTGTATAATCTGTATACAGTATGTATAATTTGTGTGTCATAACCATCTTAATTGAGCTGTCCAAGTAATCAGCTGGAATGCCTAGTATTTATTATATGTTGTTTCTTTGTCACCTATGTCTACATAGGCACGCCTACACGGGGCGACCATGGCACAGTAGTTAAGGCAGTCGTCTACGAAGTCACGATTCCTAGCCACATGTCGAAGTGTCCTTGGACAAAACACTGAACCCCAAATTCTTGCACCTAAGATGCAGCTGCCTGTCTAAACAAATTTCCCCAAGGAGATTAATCAAGTATCTATTATTATTATTATTATTATTAACAACTGGTGACTCTAAATTGCCTGTAGGTGTGAATGTGTGTGTGAATGGTTCTGTCTCTGTGTGTCAGCCCTGTGATAGATGGATATGTGTAAACATACTGTAAAAATCCCATGTTTCTATTCAAAAGCATCACAACAGCTGATTAATCTATGGAAGAGTTTAGGCTAAGCTACTGTATTATCTCTTTGTAAACCTCATTAATTAGAAAAAAGAGGACATATTTACACATTTTCATACACTTACTTATTTTCAATTCAGCTAAAATCCAAAATTTACAGTAAATGTGTCAGCAGATTATTGATTTTACAGCAAATGCATGTATCCAAGTATTGATTGCTCACTCTGACAAGTATCGCCTACTGTTTTGGCTAACATTATCTTTTTGTTTTATTGCTTCCTGAACAAGGGAACTCTTTACACATATGCTTGCTCACTCATGATTTTTTCTATGTTAATAAGAAGGATGGTGGGCTGCCAAATTGTCCCCAACCATAATATAATTAACATGGGGGATGTATCTTTATAATGTGTGATCAGGCCCTTCTCCCTCACCTCAAATTACCCACTTCCATTAGCTATAATAGCATCTGCGGGGTTCTTTTTGCATATATAAATCTAAAATGGGCCACCAAAGTGGCTCAAACACATTCTGTAGCTGATTTATTTTAAAAGCCTTTCAACAAATGGGACTCACTAAGGCTTTAATTGTGAAGCAGATGCAGAAAAAGTTCTACCAACACAGTTAGTTAGACATTTAGTCAAAATCTACATTTTTCTTGACAGATTAATTTTAACTGGCTAAGCTAAGACCTTCCAGGTTCTGACACAATGAAAATAATTTTGCTGCCAGCAACCCTTGAGCTGTGTAATGCAAGTATTCAGACAGCATACTGTTTGGTAGAAAGTCTAGATGCAGAAACCCAACTATAGAAAAATCTTGTTCCTGAAAAAATTTGACGGCCTTCCATACATAGTCAATTGTCAGCAAAGCTTTATAGTATAATAATATAAACAATACTGTAAATTTAACACAGACTTTCTTCAGTCAGTGTGGAGCACTGCAGCGGGACCCAAGTATATGTATTTAGGTGTGGTTACAGCTTGTAACTTAAATGTAGATATATAGATATGCTCCATAACTTCAGAGATATTCCCTACTAAAGGTTTTTGAGTAAATGATCTGTGATCTTCCACCGCTTACCTGATAGTGGTATCCCTCGCAGCGCTCACAGTGCCAGCAGCACGGCACACCTTTCACCACTTTCTTCCTCTCGCCTGCCCGGCACGGGATGCTGCAAACAGAAGCTGGAAGAGATGGGTCACCTGTCCTCCAATGCATGGCCTCCACCTAGGAGGAGAGGACAGGAAAGGAAGAAGAAAGAGAGGTTCGATAAAATGTGTATGAAATCAGTCAATATGGCAAATGTAGATTTTTTTTCCTTTTATTGAAACTGCTACTCAATAAACCTGAAATAATTTCAGTGTTCACATAGGAAAACAAAACTTCCCACCTTCTTGTGGGACCACTATGCAGCACAAGGATTGGCAGCCATCTGCTACAGCTGACATTATTGTGTGTTTAAGTTCTTTAACATTGTGTTGTCTCCGTACCTGCGGAACGTGCGTCTTCAGGGCAACTTAGAAAGCAATTAGCACAAGCAGATCCTCTTATCAAGTTCCTGAGTGCCGCCAGGCACAAAACTACCACCAGCTAGTTTGAAAGCCAGCAATCAGACCATAATCAGATCTGGCACATATAGGCCATCTGTATTTCCTTTTGTGTGTGTGCGTGTTTTTGTGTGCATATGTTCTTCCATGTGTGCATTTTGTTTGTTTGTGCTTGTGTCATGCTGGCATTATAGTGAATCCCTGAGCTTTCCGTATGTCTGGCATGTGTGAGTTTGCATGTGTGTCCATTTTCATTTGTTAGGTGTGTGAGTGTTTGTAATAAACTCTGTCATTATACCAAATCCCTGCGGTTCATCTGTTGCCGAGGGTGCAGAGTAAAATAGAGCAGTACTGTTTTAAAGAGGCACACAATGTACCAGTCCAACAAAAAAATAGTTAGGAAGAAAAACTCATCAGGGAAAGTTGAAATGGACCTGATTTGATCATTCACACACATACAGAAACATTCAAATGGTAAATGAGTGTACCGTGCATGAGTGCAAATTAGCATTGTTTGAAAGTTTTGAAACAGGTTTGTTGGGTTCTGTTTTTTTTCCATATGTTGAATATTTATTTATTTTTTATTACAGCCTTATCAGAATCTTTATATACATGCACGTATAACATTTATTTTGCAACAATAACCATAAATGATGTAAATGATAAATGAGTACCCAAAACAACATAAGCCCAATCAAGAGCCTCTCTTTACTTAATTACTTAACTGACATAAGTGAATAAACATCATAATAACTGTGTTTATGTGTATCTTTAACCAAAGATTTACCATGAAACTCATTTACTTTAATCATACTTAAACTGTTACACTGAGGAATACCCCAACAGTTTGTTGATCATGAAAACCTTCACCTGCTGCCATCACTACATCTGCCACAGTTCCTTCAAACCAAACCATATTGTTAAACAAATCCAATACATCTGTCAAAATGCCCAGTGGTGTGTGTCTTAACTATGTGTTGTCCTTTGTGTTGCTGCCGTCTACTCTCAGACAGCCAGGCCGTCCATCAGCCAGAAAGCGTCTATTAGTCTTCTCATCTGTCATCTGGCTTTTCTAATGAAGTCCTGGGTGGATTTATAACACCAAGCACCAAGTCTGTGTGCATGTTTTTGTGTCAGTGAGTGATAAACAGAGACAATGGGATTTCAGTTTGCTTGGGCATTAAATTATGTGGAGGTATACATATGTGTGTGTGCGACCTTGTGTGGGTGTGAGTCAGTTTGAGTATGTCCCTGCACAATACTGAACCGTTTGAATTGAAGAATAGATCCACGCTTTCTTGTAAGAATTCTCAGTTTCAACAAACTTTCGCTCCTGAATAGACGCAACAACTCAAACAAATCTATCCCCAGAACTCTGGACTCTGCAGCTGCTCACAGTGATATTAACCTTTCAGTCGACCATAGTATTTGGTCTATAATGCCTCAAAAGCTCCCATAAACCATTCAATGCAAAATATGTTTTGGATTATTGGAAAGGGATTTTGGCTTTAATACCCAGAGATCAGTAGGACTAACAGGACAAGCTGGAAATACTTTAGTTTTGATTTCACTGCATGCGATTTGTAATTACACATCACTGTGATGAACGTGTCAACATATGCTCTTTATGCAAATGCAATGTGTGTATTTATGTTTGTGTGTCTGTGTAAAGAAATCTCACTTTGAGGTGTAGTTTATTGGTCCAGGAGCCGATGACTCTATACTCAGCAGTAGATCTGTTGGTGATCTGGTACTGATAGATATCATATCGTCCAGGGGCGTCTCCATTCTCATTAAAAACCACAGGAGTACCGGCACTTCCTGGAACAAAGATGTTGAAGAGATGTGGTCAACTTGGTCATTCAATGTCAAACTATTACAATTTGAAATGTGCTTAAGTGGTTCAATTCTTCATTGATCAGCACAGGAACAACACAACTCCTGCGAAGTAAAAAAGGATGCAAAGTATATAGCAAATACATTATGCCTCTGCAAAAATGCCCAGTTCACAAATAACATACATGCAGTGTAATGTAGCAGCATTTCCTCCAGCAGTGTGTTTAGCATCTGTGATAGCAAAGTCACTTGCACCTTTTTATTCTAGGCTGTGTGCATGTGTGTGTCTGTGTGAGCAGAACTGTAGTGTGATTGAATATGCACATGCATGGATAGGTTTATGTGTCCTCTAAGGTTTTCTCAGCACCAATAAGGCTCAACACAAACCTTTTATCCTTCTCCCTCTCTGTCTTACTCACGGTCTTTTTTTTATGTGGCAATACAATCAAATTGCTGAATCTGGCGTAGCAAAAAGGAAATCCAATTACAGTGTACATAGAGAAACAACTGCACTGTGGCAATCCACCTGTGTGCTATCAGTCATTGATACTGATGCTGAAGATACATCAATAAAATTACCTTTTTAAGGAAAAGCAAGAGAGAAACAATGTGAAGATGAAGTTCAGAAGTTAGTTAAGATAATGAAAAAAAGACACAGGCAATGGAGAACATGAGAGACAAAGGGGAACAAAGAGATAAGAACAGAAATAAATTCAAAGAAAGAAAATGTGAAAAATAGAAACAAAATACTTAAAGAGGAAGAGTAGAACATAGGAAGAAAAAAGGAAATATGACTCATAGAAAACTAATTGATACTAGTAAAGAAGACAGAAACAGAAAGGGGCAAAGACAGGAGAGGAGACAGAAATGTAAAGTTCTCTCACTGTTGCCATAGGTCATGAGACACATGCATATGATGGGTAAAAGACTGTTGCTCATACACTAACAAGTAAACTGATTTCCACATGGTTGCAGACATGCATTAATACCTGGTATTACTCATCGATATTGTCCTATGTGATATTTCAACTGACTTGTTTCTTATTGTACCTAATGAATACTAAAATTAGATAAAAACCTGTAATGAGATAATTTGGCCTTTCACTGTGCAGGAGAAGATGTTTAATTAGTATGGTTTTCATAATAACCATTCCATTCATTTCAATACAAATTATCCAATGCTAAATATGATTTTGTTGTATATTAATGTGCTTGCTAGGCAACACACACTAGTGTATCATACGTAATCAGAATGTTTTCTGTGTGGTAAATACACAGGATGATGCCATTGATGTCCTCACAGACTACACTCTAGCAACCATGCTGTTCTCTCTACAACTACATTCAACGAACACCTCAGAAATAATGGTTATTACTGTGCAATCACCCATATTCACCAAAATAATCTTCCACAACACTCGATAAACCTCATAATAACACCCTAGAAACTACCTACTAACCTGCTGACCAAGTAACCATACCAAAGTTCCTAGAAGTCACTCAGCATAGGTCCGCCAAACACTTCAGGACACCATAATAACCACCTTGCAACAACCTATCAATCATTATCATTTAAATAATTTCACAAAACTGTTTATTTTCATTTAGCATCATCTCTTTCTTCTTCACCTCTTTTCTTAACCTTTTTTTTGTTACATTTACAAAACCCGACCTTTATTTGGTCCCACAGTTTGATCCTTGTTCTTTGTCCTCTTTCCTCTCTTGAGGTACTTAATTTCTTAATTGACTCTGTTTTTTTCAGTTCATCTCATTGCTGCTTCGGTCTCTTCCAACCTAGCTTTCTCTACCTCAGTTGTCCCATCATTACTCTTCCTTGTACTCATTAAATACTGTTTTCAGTATAAAATTACATACAAGATAAGGAGGACAATCAACATAAACAGGATCAAACAAAAATACAGGGAGGTAATTTGACAGTTATCCTCTTAACTCTCCAAGTACTCCCCGCTTGTCCCTTTTTTTCTGCATCTCTCTTTTTTGTGTATCCTGTACGATGCATATATCAGCTTTTAACTTAGTTAGGTGATTGATTATTTTAATTCTTTTTGTCACATACATTCCACGAAGCTACCTTAAGTGGTTAAATGACTGGTTGTTAAATGTTAAATATCTTAATCTAAACGATGGACAGTTGTGTCTGCCTAAGTGTGGGTTTAAAATATATATTGAAGCAGGGGGACTAGTTGGAAGGGGGAGGGAAACAGGAGGAATGTATAAAATAAGAAAAACATATGCTCTGGCAGGGAGAGCGAGGTAGACTTGGTCGGTGTGTGTGTGTGTGCTGACATTGAAACCGATAATACATATAACACAATGTGAGAAGGACAATGTGCGGTATAAGGGACAGAACAATAACATAGAGAAACAAAAAAATACACATATGTGCAAACACTCTTCTATTGGCTGACTTTCCTTTATCATGTCGCTTCAAAGTTAATTAGGGATGTAGCAAGTAAAACAATTATTTGGAGCAGAGACATGCTGGCAGGTATTTTAAATTATGCAGAGTAAAAGTAGGCTGTTTGCTCTCAAAGCAGTGGCTACCTAGAGTAGAAAATGATTATTCAATCTCATAGAGTTTGTATCATTTGTTGGCAATTTCTGAGTAAGGTGGATAAAGACAGGACACTTTTAAAAAACAGCAGCAATTACTGCAAACACATATACAATAGGAATGACAGGAGCTGGCATTATCTAGCCAACAGGTAGCTGACAACCTCTCATTGGGTCTGTTTAATGTTTTGGTATAAGAGAGACATGGGCAGGCTTACTGGTCTAATGAATTTCTATTTTATGTTGTTTATCCAACACAACATTTACATAGAAAAAAACATATATGTGCAGCAAAGGCATATGTAATTTAAAAAGTTATTAAAATGCCTCGCAGGTTAACATAAGAATTCAAATATATTTTCTAATTATTTTTTAAGTTAATGTTTGTTCTCAAAAGAACTTGATAAACTGTATATTTTTTCATATTGTAAAATAATGAACATATCTTTTTTTGTAACTCTTGATAATAACCTCAACACAGTGTACCTCTAAATTTGTATTCTGTAAGGGCAAAGTAAGGGCTTGTGATGCTAATTTCTTCTTTGCCTCATCTGCATTCATTTTACATAACCTAAAGCAAGTTGACAAGCTCCTAAATGACGCAGAAAGTGCTCACAAGGCCAGGAGGCAGATGCATGATAACAAAATGTATTGTTTCACTTGTTCTAATTTAGGGAAACAGCAAAATCTCTGCATTTGACTTCCTTATTTCCCGTCAGACTGGACTGTTTAAGAGCTGTTAGAATGACTAATACTTCTACTATACTATACTGACTATACTTCTAAACCCATAGGGAGAGTGTATGTGTTCTTGAGTGCTAGCAATCATTTTCCTTTAACTCCCAAGGTTTTCTCACAGCAGTAGGAAGACATCACAGAGACACAAACTCTGCTGAAGTGTCCTCGAGCAAGAAACCATTTCCCTACCTGCCAGAGGCACCACTCTGGAGCTTCTCCGCAGAGTTGGAGGCTTACCCTCTGGGAATTAACAATAAGATCTACAGCATTCACAAGTTTCCTCAAGAGTTACAAGGGAAGCTCACAGGTCATGACTTTTTGCTTCAATAATGTAGCAGGAGATCTAATATTGAATGAAATATTTCATGCAATGAAGTCAATGTGAATTTTAAATTTAGCTGAAATTAACCTGAAGTCAGAGACAAATTTACAGAGGAAGAATAAGGGTGAAATAAGAGTGAAACTGTAATATTGGCACAGGGAAAGTAGATGGAGAATTGATTTGCTTTGCCACTGAAGTTAAAATATATTCAGTGTCACTCACACCCAGCTGAATCATACTAACCCAAGAGAAAGCTTCATAGAAAGAAATACGGAATAGGAGAATAAAAGCAAGGAAGACAGTGGAAACGCCTCAACCCTTAGCTAAAGTAACAGAGAGTCAGAGGAGGAGACAAATGTGGCACAAGTATAACAGAGATGTAAGCAGGTCTGCAGAAAAGAATCAAACTGTCTTCTTGACAGACAGACACACAGAATAAACTTAAAAGCAAAAGAAGATAGGGAAAATGAGGTGAACAAGGGAGAAATATGTGTGGAAATCATGTAAAAAAGGCAGCTGAAAAGACTGCAAACCTTTCTGGTCTGACAGAAAATGAAAGAAAGCAATACTAGGGAAGAAAAGAAAGATAAAGAGGGAGGCAGAAGAACTACAGAAAGCATAAAAATATCAATTAAGTACAGGCCTTAAACCCTCCCCAGCTAACAGAGACAGATACAGACAAATGGAAAGAGAGGGGTGTGTGAATAGCCTAGACCGTTTCCTGTTCCTGGAACCAGAGGGATGGATAGATAGAGAAAGAAAGGAGTTGGAGAGGAATAAGTAGAGCGATTGTTAAAAAAGCCCTCAGCCTTGCCTGGTTCACTTTAGAAAGACTAACGATGAATAGCAAGTCTCCCCACCAGAACCTAAATGTTTATGACAGAGAGATGCAAAAACTAGACTGCAGCATCCATTAATAAAACATGGGTTTGGGTGTGTGTGTGTGTGTGTGTGTGTGACTGAGAGAGATCTGAGTTTTTGCCAACAGGCTTCCATCTGTGTGCTATGCATCGATAGCACTAATAGGGAAGAACGACAGAAACAGAGGCACAAACGAAAGTGAAAGATACACAGAAAGAGAATAAGAAATGACAGAAGAAAAGCAATAATGAGGCCTGAACTCATCCCACAAAAATATTGTTCTTTTTTACAATCGTCTCCAGTGAAGGAGATAACTGAAACTGAGAAACTGGTTTACTCTAATCCTTGCTTCTCTGCCTTTTCTCCTCCTTTCTGGATATTCTGTCGCATAAACTAACTTTTTCGCAGTCTTTTCCAAGCTAGTTATCTCTGCTTGTTGTGAAACTATCCTCATGGCCAACCCTCCCGCCTCCTACAGCAGCTGTTTCCCCTTCCTCTCTTGTCCTGTTCAACACAAATTTTGCCTCTCCATCCCATCCTCCCACTCTTTACCTCATAGCCTTGCTTCATTCTATCTCAAAAACTAGCCATTTTTGCCCTTCCCCTCTGTGGTGTATTTTCAAAGCACTCTAACTTTTGCGCCACCCTCTGTTTCTCCATCCCTCCCTGTAAAATCATCCATTCTCCTCTCAGCCTCTCTGTTATCACTATGCATCTTCTGAGTAGGAATAAAACAGGGAGGGAGACGGTTTGTCTGAAAAATCAAAGCAGATAATAGAACAGGCAAAAGAAACAATACATGTTTAAAGAGGCTCCTGATCTAAATGGTCCTCACTGTGAATATGAAATTATTTGGCTAAATAGTGATAGTGAGATAATGATAGGAGGAGGGAGGGCCAGAACAAAGGAAAATACTGTTGAGAAAGAGTAAAAAAAAGAGGATGTTTAGTAAAAATATACTGCACACATCAACCTCAGTAGACAACACACAAACACACAGCACAAGATACCTTTGTGTGGCAATCTACAGTAATTACTGAAAACTAATTTAAGATGATCTGCATTCACTGCAGTCTTGGAGAAAATGGGAAAGAGAAAAGAGAAAGAACTACAATGAAAACAGGAAAAAAAGAGGGGCACTATTAACTTGATCAAAAGAGACAGGGCAGCCTGAACTGGGGATAGAAATACAATTTAGAGAGAACGAAAGCGAAGGACAAAGAAATAAACAAAACGAGAAACAAGGAGTTATATTACCAAACTTGGCAGAGGAAAAGGAGATACAAAGTGGTGAAAGAGAGAACTGATAATGTTGCACTGGTTTCAGTGTTATTTCATACACATTGTGCATGTTTTTTCAGTCTATGTAAGTAAATGCATCAGAAATCTGGCAATAATTTCCCAGTTTTCTTAACTCATCTCTCATCTGGCCACTGAAAAGCCAGTGAACGGTGCAAAATGTCACTATTCATTCATCTCTACTAAGACCTCCCTTCGACTTCCTTTTGTCCCCCCCATCCATCCTAAACATACAGTGTCCTGTGAATTTTACAACAAAGCACACACAGCATCAGAATTAACAAAGGCAGAAGATGTTTCACCTGCTCAATGCTGTCTGTCAGAAGATTAGGAATGTGTGTATTTTCCTGTCTCTATAGCTGATAGACTCATATTGTATCTGGCTAAATCTAATCTCTGTCAACAACACATTCCTGACAAAAAATAGATATTTGGTATCAAAATATAAAAAATAAGAACTGCACAGATGAGAGATTTAGCAATGTGTTAGAATGTGCAATAACAAATTATTATTCCTGCCCCTCATTTCCTCAAACTCAATTCTGGCTTGTTTTTGTGTCTGGTGGATGCGTGTCTGTCTGTCTACTACATTCATTTTGGCTTTCTGTCTGATTGCTTTTATTTCTGCCTATTCTTATTCTGTTTTCTTATCTATCTTGCAGACATTAGCCCCATTGCAGTTGCAAAAAGGTAATACAGAACACTGAGAAGATAATGAGCAGAGAACCAAAATAACAGATATGACCGTATACAGTACATTAATGAGCTGTCAGTCTGCATGCCGGTGTTTTTAAAATATGTTCTGATTTTCTGCTGCTATAATCCAACAGTTTGTGTCAGTCTGACTCTCACTGTCTCACTATGTTGAAATTATTCATCAACCAGCTACATGCACAGCTTTGGCAGGCAGTGGATGTGAATTGCTTCTTTGCTACCCAGGCAGACAAGGTGATACCACCTGTACAAGGTGGGATAATATGTCAATAATCTCCTACTCACTAGCTGCTGCTTGTAAGCGAGCAGCAGGTAGTAAGTAGGAGATTATGTGTGAGACTGAGGAGTTCTGCTGTGGTTATGAGGCCTGAATGAATAGTGCATTATTAAAAGAAAAGCTAGTAGGGGGGATTTTCTAACTTTACAGCTACTTCCAGGTTTCATACTCAGCTAAACTCATTGATCCCACTAGAAACTCCAGTAAGAAAGGGTATTCTCCAAATGTTCCCTTTAAATGTGTCTTATCCTGTTCTGGAAGCCTGTATTGTTGTTAAGTGACATTTTCTGAGTTCATTTGGCTGCTTCTGCAGCTGTAGCTCTCAATAGAGTCAATCACACAATGCAGGTGCAATGCAGGTTGTTTCTGTTCTGGTGTTTCTGCTGTCAGGCGAAAGCCAGAGACGTCATAATTCGCCAATCTGCCAGAAACTGAATGCTGTCTGCGGGAGCGCGCACAACCTGTTAAAATGCATTGCCAAGATCAACCTCGGCTGCAGCTGCTGTTTTTGATATGAAATCGTCTTAAAGTGCAATGACTGTACACTAAATGTATCCCCGTGGTAACAGCGAAAATGTATCTCTTTGTGAAATTTGAGGGTGAGAGGAATGTTTCACAAAACAATTTTAATAAAACTTAAAAGTCATGTAAAATGCTTTAATACAGTCCTCAGTCGTAACTGTGCTGTAAACCTATAAGGTTGTGTCATGAAGCAGGAGTCAGGCAGTTCAAAGGTGACACATTAATGTATATTTATATTTGTAAAGGTTAAAATTAATATTAAACGCCAAACAATAGGAAAAAGCAGGCAATTATGATTTTAATACTGTACAACAGTATCAAAATGAATTAATAGAAAGGTTCTAACCCAGTAACAGTATATTACAAAACGTTATAGTTAAATCAAACTATTATTTTTGAACTGCTATACCGAGACACTTGATCAAGCAACTATTTGATGAATTTCAAAAAGAACAAGACATTCAACCTACATCAGTCTGCGTTTCCTTTAACAGTCCACTGGGTTGAGTACAAACTAAGGATTATCAAAATATCAAATATCAAATATAAATTTCATCCTCATTGTTTTCTTACTATAGAAAGTCATCCTGACCCGGTGACGTTTGATATATCCCAGTCAGTGCATCCTCTGCCTGTCTCTTCCTGTTATATTGAAGGTCATTTTACTCAGCTAGGCCTCAAGTATTACATGCATGTTATTTTAACTTCTACTATAAACTGAATGTTGCTACATTTCTCTTTACTTTCCAGATAGACAACATAGAGGACTACTTCTAGCCAAAAGCTGTTATTGGCCAAGCAAAGTTAATCTTTCTTTTATCTCTCTACCCCCACATGGAGGGTGTAAAGCCATTTTCCAAGCTGTCTTTTTCCTCCAAGAAAGTTACTACCCCTGTCCTCCTCTCTCTTTCTCATTGAGGTCATTATGAGGAAGTGAAGTTCATCATCCTCCAGCTGGTTTGTCCCTCTCTCATGTCCACAATGTCTTTCCCCCTAAGGTTGTTCAGCCAGGTGCAGAGTTCATCATTTCCAAGTCGAGCTGCTCTAATTAGACCAAGTCGGTTCCCATGGCGTTGTCCATCTTGTCTGTCAGCAGGAGATAATGTAATTTGGCAGCGATGAGAGTTTTCTTGCATACGAAAAAAAATACTTAAATAATACTTTAATAAAAAAGAGACTACTGTAACCACTTTTGTTTAACGGCAAAAAATTTGTGTTTTAATGACGAAATTTCAAACCAAGCTTCTTTTTGAGTCAGATCTTATTTCCAAAAGTGTAGTCTCAGCCTAAATGTGACACTTTATTTAAATCTACAGTAAAAAACATAATAAAATACATTTTCCATAAAAATAGAAAAAGCTTAAGAGATATGTGCAAACTGTAGTGTAATATTGATGAGTCTAACATAGAAGAAAAATAAACAAGAGCAACTGTGAATCTGACAGAAAGTAAGAAAATAAGAGAGATGGTGAAAGGGAGACAACAGAATGAGTGAGGCAGAAAAGTGAGGAGACAACTGAAGGACAGAGACACGACAAGGAATCAAAGAAACAGAAGGATAGCAGGGTAACAAGAGAGAGGAAGAGTGATGGAGCAACAAATGTTAGCAAGGTGTTCTTTTGAAAAGCCACTTTGGGATGCACTTAAAACCAACAAAGCCAGAAGAGTGTGAATAGGCCAAGTTAATCGGTGGCGGTGCCCACAGCGTGTCTGTGTTGATTCATCGAGAACAGCATCTGAATCGGTTTCTGGACAAAAAGTGAGAAAATAAAGTGCACACTAGCAAACAAACAATAGTAATCAACAAAACAACAACACAAACACACATTGTTTTAGCCGGTGTTATTTCAATTCCAGTTTTTCAAATTACTTTTACTTTGTTTTATGATTCCATTTATTTTCTTTTTAGTTTGAGTTAGTTTTTTGAGGTATTTGCCATTTTTGTTCCTTATCTTTTCAAATAGTTCTTCATTCAGAAAACTATTTCAGATAACTTTTAGCTCAGTTTGAGTGAAGAAAAAGAACTGCAGGTCAAGAACATCCTTGTATCTTTAGAAGGCGGGTATTAATCAAGCAAACATCCCTAATTCGAAAGATATAATCACATCATTCCATTTTTTCATGTATTTTGATTGCTGATTGCTCTGCCCACTGCACCATGACGTTACACTTAAAATGGCTAATTTTCTTTTTCTCTTCCTTTAGTGACAATTCACAGTTCAAACTTTTGTACAGACTTGATTAGGACTAATGTAGAATATCATAACATTTTCCACACTAATACTCAGATGTAACTTTTTGATGACACCTACATTTAGCCTGAGTAGAACAAAGCAATTATGAGCTTGAAATTAGACCTTGAGTCAAGATTACTTCCACAATTTACAATAACCTTGGTGTGTATGTGTGAGTGCATAGCTCTATTTTTTTTTCTGCATGCTTTTTTTGTGCATGAATCTGTGTGTTTACCTGGACAACCCAATAAACGTAACAAATAAAAGCTGGGCAGCATGGTGTGTCACTGCTGCCACAGGGTTTGTTTCTTTATTGTTTACCTTGCTTGCTCTGCAATGCACGAACCTTTGTTTGTGTGTGTGTGCGTTAGTGTGTGCTAGTAGATGGTTTTGAGGAAAGCTTTTTTGGAATATTTGTTTGTCATATTTTATTACACAAACATTTCAATATAAATTTTAATTATTCAAACTATTGTTTGTATATATTATGTAAGGCTAAATAATGCTTCTGTAGGGTATCAGGACTACAACAACCATCCACTCAACAAACCCCATCACTCTTCCTCTGTGCCACAGTTATACAGTGCTGTGAAAAGGTATTTGCCCCCCTCCTGAATCTTTTTTTCTTTTTGCATGAAAAATTGACTACCGACAGACCTGATGAACCAAGAAATCACTTAAACAGAAGCTGTCTGACGTTAACGTGAAACATGCTAAAAGATCCCAAAAGCAACACATCATGGCGCGATCTAAAGAAATTCAAGAACAGATGAGCAACAAAGTAAATGACATGTATCAGTCTGGAAAGGGTTACAAAGCTATTTCTAAGGCTTTGGTACTCCAGCGAACCACAGTGAGAGCCATTATCAACAAATGGAGGAAAACTTGGAACAGTGGTGAACCTTCCCAGGTGTGGCCGGCCTACAAAAGTTACTCCAAGAGCACAACGACAACTCATCCAGGATGTCATAAAAGAACCCAGAACAACATCTAAAGAACTGCAGTCCTCATTTAAGGTCAGTGTTCATGATTCAGAGACTGGGCAAATATGGCATCCATGGGAGAGTTCCAAGGTGAAAGCCACTGCTGACCAAAAAGAACACAAAGGCTTGTCTTACATTTGTCAAAAAAAACCCTCTTAATTATTCCCAAGACTTTTGGGCAAATATTCTGTGAATTGATAGGACAAAAGTTTTTTGAAGGTGTGCATCATGTTACATCTGGTGTAAAACTAACACAGCATTTTATAAAAAAGAACATCATACCAACAGTAAAAAATGGTGGTGGAAGTGCGATGGTGTGGGGCTGCTCTCTCCAATTCTCCATAGTGATGTGAAAGACTCATTGCCAGTTATCCCAAGCGACTGTTTGCAATTGTTGCTGCCAGGGGTGGCACAACCAGTTGTTAGGTTTAGGGGGCAATTACTTTTTCACATAGGGCCAGGCAGGTTTGAACATATTTTTTCTCTTAATAAATAAAACCACCAAATACTACATTTTGTATTTACTTGGATTATCTTTGTGTAAAATTTGTCTGAAGATCTGAATCATTTGGGTGGGAGAAATATGCAAAAAAAAAACAAAAAAACAGGAAGGGGGGAAATACTTTTTCACAGCAGGGTCTCTGCTTTCGAGTCTCCGACTCCTGACAAGAAACAGAAAAAAGAATCCTTTGTGAATGTTTCTTAGACGACCAAGGCTTTGATAACTGGCACAGATGACACATCGCTGCCAATAATCTACCTTAATAATCTTATTTGATGGCACAGACCACTTGGGTTCCTTTTAACAATATACTGTAAAGCATCACTTCAAAGTTCTGCAGTGATAAATGAACATTATGAAAATATTAAATGTCCCACTTTTTTCCCAGTGTAACATTACTCTGTGCGGTTTATGAGCGTAATTTCTCTTCCCTGTTTTATCACTCTGCAAACAAATGAGCTCAGCAATGAATACCAACTATTATGTGGAAGCTGGAACAACATTAATTCAAAGCAACCATATTGTGTGCAAAAAACTAAAAACAAACAAAAAAACCTCAAAGTTACAACTGTGAGCCATTCTCTAATTTAAATTTATTCCTTAGGTGTATATGACAGACTTTCACGTGTTACATCAGTAAATTATGCATCTATATAGATGTAACATCTGTCACCATGTGATGTGACATTAAAAAGGCAAGCAGCCCACATATGTATTACACAGAGGTGGGTAGAGTAGCCAAAAATTGTACTCAAGTAAGAGTAGCGTTACTTCAAAATAATATTACTCAAGTAG
>JAUMHL010000016.1:8320000-8333132 GCA_032362345.1 Sandelia bainsii | reverse complement strand
GGTTATAGTGCATTTTAGGTTCATCCTGAAATTTCACCCGAAAGCCGAATATCCCTTACTTTTTGTGAGTAGTGTATAATCAGACTCAAACCTAGGACCCTCTGTTACAGTCTGATAGTGCCACTACAATTTAGATGCCTTGGTCAATGGTCAATAATCGAAGAAAAAAACATCTGCATCTCACCCATATATATTTTTTTCCTGTAACTGGACAGCAAAATGTTTTACTGTCAAATTTCTTGATTATAAATGCTATCATCATAATGTGAGTTCAAACAAAACTCAAAGTCATGCCCCGTATAACCTGGCTCATTTGCAAGGAGGCTCCACAATGAGATTAATGCCAGAGAAACCACTAACATATGTGCTTCACTGCTTTGCTAGTCTAAGACGAGCCTGAAACAATACGTTAAAAGCAGTGAGGTGCAGCTAATGCAAGAATGCTGACTGGCTAAGTGCCCTGATGGATGCCTTCATGGACCACTGTGCCAGCCAGGTTTTGCACACAGAGTGATTGATGGCACCACGGATGACAGACAGACTAATGATTTGGACAAGCTCCTTAATTAAACATCACTTAGGAAGATGCATTCCCCCCTTTGCCTAAAAGTTTTTTCTTTCATTTTCATATCTTTGTTCTGCTTTCTCAAGCGGGATCACATACATACCATATAAACACAGGCATTTATTTTTCATTTTAAGATGCAAATGAATAAATCTGGGACTAATTAAGTGAGGAAATATATTTATAAACCTCAGAATAATGCATACTTAATTCAGAGGGTGATGAATACATTTACATAAAGGTTGCTTAATTAGCTTTACTCTCATTTATCAAACGTATCTGAAAGACAGCAGAGAGATGACAGATAGTGAGATGCTGAATACATATATGCAACTATTTCGGTTAAATATGCTTTTGCTTTATATCATAACATGAAGCATGGTAAACTGATGCATACACAACATACACACACACACACACACACATATATATAGAGAGAGATCTCTTGTTATAACCATATTGTCTGGCTCTGAGCTAGCTTCAGGGCTAATGTGCCAAGAAAGAAATGAATAATCAATAGGAGAGAATAGGAAATGAGCATCAGACAGAGATGCTGCTATACCTGATTTGACAGGAGTGCACTGAAACCAAGTGTTATGTCAATACACAACTGCAAAAATACCATCATTAGGTTCAAGTGTGTGCGCGAGTATGTGTCTGTTTGTATTAATTCACCTGTGTATGTGTGTGTCCCATAATTTGTGCCTAAATTTCTTCTGCAAAGAATCAGAGATCAATGTCAAATATCAATGTCAAATGCCATTTAAATATCAGTCAGCTGGAGAGTTTTTATGTGTGTGCAGAACCAACAGTCAAGTCAATAAAATACAAGTATGGAGAAAAAAAAATTCAAGAAGTCAATTTTCAAAACGTTTCTCTGCAGTAAATCAGTCTTCAGTTTATGACCAGAAAATATAGAATAATTGGTTTCAAGGTTGTTTGATGACTAAACAACTGATTAGAAAAGTTTCTAAAAAAGAAAATTGCAGTTTATTAAACTTATTTTCATATTTGTAACCATGATATTTATTGATTATCATAACAATGTCATTGCTGAGATCTGGGGATTCAGTCACATTTTTCACTGAAGGATGTAAAAGCACAAAACCATGACCGCGGCGCCTTCTCTTTTACTTTACTTTACACTTGCATCATCTTTGATATTATCTGTGTTGATCATGTATGATAATGTACAGTATATTGTATTTGCTGGAGTGATTCGTTGTGTATCCCAAAGCAACATGACATCACATCATGTGAAAAAAGCTGTGTGTAAGCTGAGCCCCACTTACAGACATTATACTGTAACACATGAGATGCAATACCGGTAAAGGTGGCCCACTACTAAAGCAGAGAAACTCACTGTGAACGCCCACCACTGTAAATGTGTACGTCTGGGTGTGGCAGCACACCATGATAACACTGCTGGATGGGGTTACAGGTACAACAGAGCACATTGCAGAGTCATGCAATGTCAGGGGCATTGAAAAGGATTGACTTGATCATCATGATAATTTGCTTGCTTGCTTTAATGTCCAGTTAGACTTTGCTCTAGACATGTTGTGGTTTTTCCCAATCTCAGTAATCAACATGCAAGTATACTGTTACCAATACAGACAAAAACTATGACTTAAATAAGAAAAATAAGAACTAAGTTATAAACCAGAATTTCTTTTTCATGACTAAAGGACTGTGACTCTTGCAGTTGGGATTATTTACTGAATGAACAGATTCATTTTGGAGCCTGCTGTTGCCTTCTTATCCTCTTTCATCTACTCTCCCTTCTCTCTTCAACCTCCATCAGACTGCAGCTAGAATGTTTTCTGCCTTATAAAGCGTAATTTGCTGCAGAACACCACTTTTCACGACTGATGCGACACCACTGACATATGTGCCTAATTTATTTTACATCTCTACATTATTACAGGTATACATTACTGCTGATAGTACACACAGCTAACATAAATTATGTATTAGTCATTTTTCATATTATGCTGAATCACTATCAACTTGGCACAACTTGGCTGTTCTCACCAGTTCTCTCTCTCTCTCTCTCGAACTTTTTTTAATTTCCTTTAGTCCGTCCGTTCTTCTGTTAATCTCTCTCCTGCACAGCTTTCACATGAACAAATAAACAAGAATTCTCATTTTAGTCGCTGAAGGAATGTGTGTTTTATGTCAGCGGGCCACCCTTAAACACACACACACAGAGGAAGGAGATAGAGATGGAACACAAGAGACATGCAAAGGCAGAGAAAGAGCATGATAGCAGCAGTGAGGAGTAAGAAAGAAAATTGGATCAAACAAAACAGAGTGAAATGGACAAATAAAAATCTAAACAAAAGGAGGAATGAAGGATGATAAATAGAAAGTATTGTCGTGGAAAGAAGGTTGAGAAAAATGAGAGAAACATGAAAGAAGAGAATATGAGAGAGAAAAGGCGGAGGAGCAGGTGAAGATATACAAGTGCAAAAAACAGGTATTATTAGAGAGAACAAACCATAAAATCACATTAGTAGAGCAGCACTTGGTCTCTTTAATCTGAAACAACCCAGCACTGCATTCAGAAATGTGTGCATGTGCACATAGAGTTGCATGTGGTGACAGAAATGCACACACACCTGCTTTTATGCTGCACATTTTTGCACAGAACTCTCTTATGTTTTAGCCAAGCATAACCAAGGACAAGAAGCACAGAAGTAACCATGGTGATAGGTTTAATTCTGGAAGATATTAGTCACATTGGATTTTCTAAGGTCATTATGGCAAGAAGGCTCTATCTTTCAATCACACTTTAGTACTGTTAAAACTACTGTAGCAGCTAATAAATTTAATTGAAGAAAAAAAAAGATCCGTGCTTAAAACATGGAACTTATTTTCTACTATTCTTACCAGTTGGGATAATATTTTAATGCCTACATTAACTGTTGAAACACAAAGTAGGAAAAGTGAATGAGCTGTCAAAGAGACCAGTAATATACAAGCCCCCTGTTGAACCATATTATTTAAACTACTCAGAGAAAATGTGTTAAAATTCTTTATTATGTTGACTGTGCACACACAGTAACATTAAAGGAATAAAAAAGAGAGGGACAGAAGATAATAAAATTTGTCTTAAATGCTCTGTATCTCTGAAAGACATCAACTTGATTTTTCTTAATGGGATTGTTAAAGTTTCATAGGAGTCTCATCTGAACTTTGGAGTGCACTGTGCACAGGACAAGGGCTAAACACTTTGGCAGCCATTTCTTAAAGCATAGTTCCAGGTGAAATCTGATACAGCGTGGCACAACTTAATGATGATAACATACTCTATTGATCCCCTTGGGAAAATTGTTGTTGGACAGCACATGTCAGTACTACTACTTTTCAGCGTTTCGTCCTAGGACACTTTGACATGTAGCTAGGAGGAAGAACCGGGAATCGATCCACTGACCCTGTGGTTAGTAAGTTACTGCTCTACCAACTGAGCTACTGCCACTCTGCACATTTGGCTGTGCTCACCAGTTGTAACAAACCCACTGACCCACTGTCTTGCTAGTCATATACACATAAGCACCTCAATACTAGACCAGCTTAAAAAAAAACTACTTATTCCTTTAGGTAGCTAAATGATAGGACAGAAAGAACAAACTCAGAAGACACCTAGGTTATGAAAGACACATTGTGTACATTGTTTCCAGTCACATTAGGCTTCTGAAAAGAAAAAAACAACAACAACAAAAACAGACAGACAACCAAACAATGGACAGACATAGCATGGGACTAGCTGGTGAACAAAGTGGTGCATTTACCAGCAAAAGAATCAAGATATTTCACTCATGAGTTGGTTGAGACCAAAACATAGCTTAAACAAGTAAATATTGAACTCCAAATAGTTGATGATGTTGTTCTGTGTCTGCTTGATGTGTGATCAGGCAACGTTTTACTAAGACATTCAGCATAACAATCTTAAGTAAATGTGCACTGGCAAAATTAACTTAACAACTTGTTTCACTGCCCCCAGGGGACTACAAACTTAATACAAAATTAAAACTGCTTTCGATTCACTGTGCTCACTCAATTCTGATAACTATAAACAGTGCATACTCTCAAAATCCATGTACATCTGTATAATATGTGCATATGCGGCTCTTTACTGCTGCAGCAGTAGTTTTCAGTCTGTATCCATAGTGGCTGTGATTTGGGGTGTGTGTAAGTGACAAAGTGATGTGTGGCAGGGCCACACTGGGCACTGGTTCCCATGGACCCGCTCAAGATGGATTACTCTGTGTATGTGTGTATGTGTCTGTGACTTAACAGTGATAGATGGAGTAGCTCAGCACTGATGCATTTACCGAGTGGCCTCATACACTGCCACACAGATAAAGTATTTCTTTGTAAGAATTAAGGCAACCATTGCATGCATGTTCTGTTTTGTGTGACTGTATCTCATCAATCAGTGAGTCATACGCAGACACACAGAGTCATCTATGGAAGCAGTTAGATAACCATATCCTCTACAAGAAGATGAAAAAAGATCATTTCACTGCAGCTGAATGACACTTCATCTCACCTACTGCAAACTAACGCCACTAAAGAGTCACAAAATACTGTCTGCCTGCTGCAGCCTGTCTCACAGCCTGCAATCCGTCTCTCTGTGTGTCAGTCTCTAATTGTCCATCAAGCTCTCCATCTGTGTTTGTCTCCATCTTTCAGTCTGTTCGGCCCTAAGGCCTTTTCACAGGGGAGTGAACAGTTTATCCAGCCTGCGAGCCTAATAACTCTCCTTTCCCCATCGACCTCGTTAGGATATGGTCTATTTGCAGTGAGTGAACATGTGTTTGTGCGTGAGGGTGAACATGTGCATGTTGGGCAAAGTCAAGTTGAGTCTAATTAACTCCTGGAATGGTAGTGTGCATCTAATGCAGACAGATCCATGGACACATCGCTGCTGTTAGATGAAGACTTGGCATCTTCAAAAGCTGATTTTTTTACTGAGTAACACAAGTTTCCTAATATTCAAGAAGCAAAAGCATCAAACTATCGCACAGTACCCTTTAGAAGATAATTTTCCATTTATAAAACTCTGCAAAGGATTAATTATTTATATTAAACTAGGGAATAGATAGGGTAATGATTTATGCACATATGTATGTGGTGTATGTGTGTGTAAGCATTTAAGTAGGAAGGAAGTTACAGCACAACCTTTATTAGGCTGATGCAGTCTCATGGTGATCTCTTAGCAGGGAAAGAAGACTGAAGAGCTGAAACTAGTATGATAGGATTTTTGTCTCCCAGAATTTGTGCTCTCTACACATATGCTTTGCAGTATTATTCTCACCTGGATGAAAGATTTGTCTCTCTTGGCTTGGTAAAGTTACCTTTATACTTTTCTTACATTTTTTGCCTCCGTGTAAACAAAAAAAAAGCATGTTAATTTGCTGCGGCTTCTCATTTTGTTTACCGAATCTCAATTTTTGTTTTGACATGAGCACACACTGTGGAAATGAATCATAGAATCTCATTATGTGTTGTCAAATACTATATTTTGTCTGGAAGATAATTTTATGTATGAACTGTATAACATCCTCATTCCAATATTAAAATTACCCTCTATTAATTGTTCCTATTGTTCAAATGGAATTGACTCTGTACTGCTTGGTTTTCTATTCACTGCCTGTACAGCATGTGCACCATTGTGTAGGATGGAAAGACCTCAGAATGAGTGTTATTGGGTCCATTAAAGCCAGCATGCAACACTGAATTCATCCATAATAAGCAATTCAAGAGCAAACTATACAGCTGCATAAAATATACATTATTACAAACAGCTCTACAAATAGCTCTTCTAAGAGATCATAAATGTGCTACTAAACGCGAGCACTACTGCAGCATTCTGCCTTATTTATAGATCTAGCTTACACTTATTTCACACATTTACTGTGAAATATAACAAAATGATATGGCAGAGTAGTTTTTATGACCATGTGAATAATCTAAGCTTTGACTAAGAACACTCCAGTGAGAACGAGAACAAGTGTAAGACTATAACTGAGAAAAAGAGGGGACAGAAAAGAAAAGGGAGAGGATACAAGATGAAAACAACAATAATTTAGTTTAGATTGTTTATTAAATTTGACCTTAACAACTACAGAACCATTTGTCCTGGTGTCTCGATATGATAACTAAATATCACTGATACAGCTGCTTTTCTAGTAAGCCAGTTTCATTTCTTAATTATATTAGTCCTGTTTTAAGTGCAACATAAACCTTTGTCAATAAAGCACTTTAAATTTTAATCTGACTGAAAAACAGGAGCTGGCAGGTAAAGTGTTATAAACAAGGTGAGAAAAGGTCAGGCGAGGATATTGGTGTCATTCCCTCGAGAGTGACACAGGTCACGACCAACACAAACCTCTGTGTGTTACTGACGCCTATAACTCCTGTCACAAGCAGTCACTCACTGGTGGAATAGATCTACTGATGGCCCAGGTGGAAAAGTGTGTAAACACAAAGTGAGTGCGGAGCTGTTCTAATGTTTGTTTTGCACCGTGTTTGTGCATATGTGTGTGCGTTTGTCTGCCACGCATGTCCAAGTGTGTTTGCGTGCAGTCCGGAGCAGGGAAATGCTGGTTCCACAGAACAAGAATGTGATGATTTTAGAGATCAGCCACAGTCACAGTGTGCAGGCTAGGTGGAGCTGCTGCCACCAATTCATTTTCTAGGATGAGTGGTGCATCCATCCGGCAGAGTATGATGGGATTATAGGCAGAGAGCAACCAGTGGGTGGGCAAAATTTTGTGACTGTGACCTGGGAGTGTTAGAAAACTGCAACACAGACACCAATCACAGCTGTGATTTGCAATGTATGTCATTTAAATGTATTTATATTTCAGCCATTACCATTTTAGTGCAATTTTACTCAAATCAGGCACAGGTCCTGCACTGATCTGTTCCACTTGGGGAGTCAATTTCCAACAACCATGAAAGCAAAATGTAAAATACACTTTGATTTTCTGAGGCACCTGGTGATCCAGCTGCGTGTCATTACAGCTTTGAGCACCTGCAGTCATATTTAACTTTTTTTTTTAAACTGATTGAATGAACAGTTTGAGAATACAGTATGTCTCTAAGTGAAGATTGGTTATGGTCTTTAATATTGTTAAATCGATATTTTATTTCAATGAGAATTCTGTGTTTTAGTTAAGGTTAGTGTTTCTATTTCAAATAAAGATGTAGATGTGCTTTTCTCTGAAAATGAACGTTTGCGAGGAGTTTGTAAACCTCTGTCTTTATAAAATAAAAGGCGAATAGGTGTCAAAGTATAACACAGCATTTAAGTGTGTATGTAGGTTTATCTGTGATCTGGTGTCTGCTTCAGCCCACTTCCCCTTGGGCATCAGTTTTACCTGACTGCACGCTTACAACAGAACAGTGTTTTATTCCAGTGTCTGAATTGTCCTGGCTGACAAACTCTGCCAGGATATGCATACAACCATAGCAGCTCCTGAAAAAATTGGCTTTTTATATTACCCAGAAGTCTGAGTGTCTTGTATTTTGCTTTTTTGTGCTTACTATTCCCTTGATGAAAGATGAAATGATGAAAGTTCCAGTAATGTACTCTAAATAAATCATTAAAAATAAATTATTGGACTGGAGAATAATGTCTGGTACTTGCTGTAGCAGCTGTACTAACCATGAAAAATACTAATTCATGTCTAACTATGACAATACTGTATATGAATACTGGGTATATGTCTATAAAATATGCAGTAGCTTTATGTAGCTCATTTTGCACTCACACAAGAATCAAGTTAGAGGAATATCTTACAGGTGGGAGTAAAAGACTGAAGTAACAGAGTATTATTTGAGAGGGTGATACACGAGTCCTGTAGTGGAAGAAAGGTACAGCTTATGGCTGCATGATGAAACACTGGCAAACTCATTCAGCATCAGACGTAACTAAACTATAGCTACAACCTGCAAGACAAGATTCAAAAGTAACAACACAATCTTGCAGTGCCAGTGATGGTAACAAGCTTCGTGGAAATATAACGTGTTCAGTATCCGATGAAAATTAAATGTCTCACTAAGTCTTCCTCACAAAGGCTGTTTTTCCTCTTTTTATAATATACTATGTTATTATTTTGTCCGACTGCTTCTGTTTATGCATCTAAAACATTTGTATCTTTTCCTGTTAATTTTTTGATTTGCACTTTCTGACACTACTTCACTTTCTATATGCCTCTCTCTTTCATCCCAATGACATGTAATAATCACACCCATTTCTACATCCTCCCATCAGCTGTGTCACCACAGCGACCCTAAGCAGCATGCTGCTGATTGGCTTCTGTGTTGATGATTTAGAGGTCATGAACCGCAGCACTTGGAATTAATGGACTCTGTCGCATGACTACAGGGTACTTGACACATACACGCCTACATACACAGATGCCACTGCTAGTAATAGACGGTCAATGGGAGTCACAGCCCTTACAAACCTAATTATGTAAACTAATGACAAACACCAGTCGGGAATACTCACTGTAACACACACACTCATAAACATGCAGCCTCAATCACACCAGCACAAGGTCATGTTGAACCTGTGGAAAGTGGAATTATCTTATGTTTGTAATCACAAATTTCCCCCAAAAATCAGTAACTCTGCTGCAAATGTGACAGTTGTGTCAGTGTCAGTGGTTGTTGCGGGTTCAGTGAACGCATAAACACAGCATTGTCTTGACCAAGTACACACACATGCATCAGTTGCAGGGCACATCCTTGTATAAAATAACAAGCTGCAGGTATTTTTGATGTAACAGCAAAATGCAGGTCAACTTACACATATCTCTCACACATACAAACACACACATACAATACAATGGCAGCAAGAGGTGCCCTTTACATAGCAAAATACATATACCCTACACACACACGCACACACACACACAAGTAGGAGGCCAAATTACCATATTTACAAACGCAGACTCCAACAATTATTTAATTCCCCTTTAAGCTTTGACGACACAGTTGTTCTTGCTGTGTTGTATTGCTCCTTGGAGCCTAACAGCGAGTGTGGTCTGTGCTTTAAGGCTACTTATTAGAGCCAGCAGTTCCACTCTATATATACTAATTAAACCCCTGTGTTTGTCCCTATGACAAATTGTTAGAATCAGAATGCTCCAACCAAGCCTTAGAGAGTCCATAGCTATGTGTTATATTTGAACAGATCTTTGTGAGCTGGCCTAATTGGAAAAGTCCAGAAAGACAGAGGGTTAACTTGAATCTTGTGAAAAGTTGAACTTACAGTACTGACACAGTAAATGTCAGAGAGAGGTAATACAACCCAGATAGTTTTTGGATTTCTTAATGTCGACCCCAAAACGAGTTTGTTTTGCATCAAACAAAACTGAAGACATGGAGTTAGATGCAAGGATGATGTGGTGCAGGGATGAGAGAAGACAAATTAGAACCAATCCCCTGTGAAAACTTTAGGAATGTAAAACATCTGTAGACATAAAAGACCTAATCTCAAACTGGCATAATTATTTGTTAACAGCCTCTGTTACAAGTGCACAGAGGGCCAAGAAGCATCTTTATCTTTTTGTGTTTGTACATTTGAGCAATCATAGCAACTAAATTATGAACTGCATATTGTATGCCCAACCCCAAGAGAAAATGCATTTATCATCCAATTCCTAGAGTTCTTGCAAATGGTGGAAACCATGGAGGACAGCAACTCATAAGATGCAGTAAGTGCATGCAGAGTCTTACCGGTGCATTTCTTCAGGTTACCAGGTCGTTTACCATGCATCCCCAGCTTACAGTTGAAGTTTTCCTCCCAGAATTCAGCAAACCAAACATTCCTCCTGTTGTTGGACAGTGAGCGGCTACGGAAATACCGGTCAAACGCTGTTAAAACAAAACAAGAGAGTGAAAGCTGAAAACACAGACTGAAGAGGGGCTTCGATTTTCCTTTTTTTGCAAACACACTGAACACATCTGTCCATAAAGAAAACCAAACCTGCATCATTTCGACAGTAAGAATTGTTTTCAAAACCTCCCAGATCTGACTTAATGATGTAATGTGAGAAGAACACCAATGCTTCAGAAGTAAAGGGCCTCCTTTCCACTGAGCCAGCAGTTACTAAAAATGAGATGTTCATGGTGGTGTAATAAGTTCTGACTCACAAAAGGATATGTTATGAACAGCCCATGGATCTAAAGTATGATTGATTTTCCATGGAGCCATCCAGTACTGGAGCTCCCATCAACTACTGTAGCCGAGAGCAAGGTGAGCAAACATTTAAAAACTGAGCTTTCACAATTCGGCTACTTGTCCAATTTAATAAGTAGAGAGACTGAGAGAAACAGGGAAGAATATATTTCTCCACTCATACGAATGGGAAGACCTGTCAGAGGCCGGCAGGCTGAGATGAAGAGATGGGCAAAGGAAAAAAAAATGAGGAAGACAAAAATCACCCCTTGTACTTGTTGTATGTTCATACCAAAATTAATTGGAACAACCTATTTTTGCTCTGTTGTGTGACAGGGAAAGACAGCTATACTGGATTTTAGTAGACTTCTATTGTCACTTTGCTAATATCCCCCTCCTTAACACTGTGGGTGCTGTGTTCTCTACTTAAAAACAGGGGAAGCTTTAATTTTTCCTGTGGACTTTAGGTATGTCTTGCAAAGAAGCATTTAAACTTCACTAATAAGTATAAGGTGTAATTTCCAGCACTACTGGGGCTGTAATTCAGGGGAACACGGTGCGTGTGAAACAACTCATGGAGGGTGAGGAAATCACCAGGGACTACCAGACAGCTGGTGCCACGCCTCACTCTCTGTAAAAGCTGACAGAGCTGCCTAGATTAATCTCCTCTGCTGTCAGGGAAATTGGTTAAGTCAATTCATGGTTTGACTGCTGGCAAGAGTGGCTTTACTGCCTGTGTCACTCAACAGGTAGAACATGTCATCTGGCTTCCCACTGTGATCACAAAATTACAAAAATAAACACCTACCGAGGCTAGCTGTTCATGTTTCCCATCTTTGTGCTAAGCTGTGCTAAGAAACACCTGTCAATACAATGGAGTACCAAGTACTAAATATTGCCGCAAAATCTAGCTGTTGAGTTGAATCAACATATCTTTGCCATAGTATCAGCAAAAATGAAACAAAACTTTACAAAAGGCAGCATTGATGGATTGCATGGCATCAAATTATAGGGTGTGCCAAATAAATTAGTAACTATAATTGATATGCAATCTTCATCCATATGCAGGCTCCATCTTACTCCCAACTTCTCAATTCTGAAGACCCCATAGCATGTTCGTTCATGTCAGCTAGCTGACTTTGATTCATTTTAACTTCTACATAAGCTCTCTTTCCTTTACTTTCAGTTTATATCTTGTCATCTTTGTGTCCCTCCAGGAGTCAATTATCTAATAGGGAGCTCTGACAGAGAGCAAATGAGGATATCCCCCTCAGCCTAATGGCAAAAACTTGATGCCTGCTGGGTTTAAGAATGAGAGGACATGAGTCTATCACACATTCTGTTTCTGGTCTTTCCCCCACCTCCTTAATTTGATCTATTAGACCTCAAGCACACGCACACACACACACACACACACACACACACACACACAAAACCAACTCTGCTTCCTTTCATTAGGCACAAAGCCTGTCCATGGAACAAGTTTCAATGCAATTGAAAATGTATTTTAAGTGATTATTTTTAATTTACTGTCAGTTATTGGCCATGTGTGCAGTGACATCATAGCACTGAACCATTGTAAGCATCCATCTTTTCATTCACTCTTACCATCTACAGACGCTCGTTTAGGAAGAATGGTGATGGCTCCCTCAGCTACTCTCTCTTGGCCAATCACAGGAGAGATCTTGGCTCCCCAGCTGTCTGAGCCCACCCACAGGAAGTGACCAGTCTGGTTGTTCCGCTTAGCTGCATCCAGAACTCGTCTGTTTGAGCAAAAAAGAAGACAATGTTATGTTTATGCAGCCCGAAAAAGGTGACTAAAATGGGGTGGACAAGACAATGAACTCCTCTCTTCTCAATACCTGTACCCTGGGCTAGGTAGCTACACCTAAATGAAAAACAGTAAAATACCGCAACACACTAGACTGAGTGAGGAGTACTTAATGCGGCAGTTCAACAACTTTGCATGTTATCACACCATTCAATCGCTGTTATCTGTTGTTATTAACACCACAAAATTTTTATGCACAAAAAAGTTTGTTCGGTTTAACGCCACCCACTGGCCTATTGATGGGAAGTTATCAACTATTTCCATGATTTTGTGTTTTTATAAGGTTTTTGGAGCCTATAAAATTGACCAGTAGATTTTCCTAACCCTAAAAAGTTGACCTTACTGCCCAAACCTTAACAACTTCCACCTAATATCAACTACTTTCTTCAAGATCGAAAGTCCACCATCAGCAGATTCTACTGCATTAATTGGCTTAATAACACCTGAATTGCTTGAACAAATCCATCCATCCATCCATTTTCTTAACCACTTGTCCTCGTAAGGGTCACGGGGGGTGCTGGAGCCTATCCCAGCT
>JAUMHL010000016.1:8309535-8319900 GCA_032362345.1 Sandelia bainsii | reverse complement strand
AAAAAGTATGGTGCAGTAAAACTACTCTTAGAAGTACATTTTTTTCAAAAACTTACTTAAGTAAATGTAACGGAGTATATATAAGTCGTTACTACCCACCTCTGCTTAACCAAAAGTAAAACTGAAGGCAGCAGAAAAATCAAGAGCGGTGGCAGCAGGACACTTGTTTTAGGGAACAGCACGTACCGTATGTCGTCCTCATTTGCAAACATGATGATGGCCCTGGCGTTGGAGGTCTCCAGCAGGCGTCTGATGATCTTGTCAAACTCCCCTGGCCTGGGCTCCCTGGGGATCTTTAAGGATTGGGCAATACACACACCACCTGGGACAGAAATAGAGAAAAAGAAAGAGGGATAGAATGTATTATGTGATTGTTAGCCACCGATTTGCATTTTTTCCCATTTTGTATTCAGCACCCACAATCAGTTGCTCTCCCTTGACTTGGCCTATACCCTGTTCATAAAAGTGTTCTAAACTGTTAAACACTCAATGTCAAGACCTCTGGTGTGTGGAAGCGATGCGATTTTACACTTTCAGCAGACTTAGCACTTCCAAGGAAAAAAGGGATAAATTGACAGGTAAGCATGAGCAGCAACAGCCACCTTAGAATATCCAAGAAAATCCAAGGGAGCAGATGAAACAGCAGTGACAAAGTGATTTAGGGGGAATGAAAGGGGAAGAGGAGGAAATTAACAGCAGGAAGGATTAAAGAGACAAAAAGAGTTTAGAAACGGCAGCAGACATGAAGGAAAAAAGAAGCAGGAGGAGACGCTCAAAGGAGATAATGGTGGAGGTGGGAGGTGTTGACCTGAACATAAAAACAGCATGAATAGCAGTCACAACAATATCAGCTATTTCACTCGCAATATGTGATAATAAGAAAAAGATTTTTGTCACCATGTTTGTCTTCTCTCTCTGTCTCTCTCTCTCTCTCTTTCTCTCACACACACACACACACACACACACACATACACAATTCATGGCTCACCCACATAAACATCAATACTTTCAAAACACATACCTCTCTTTTACACACAGAATCCAACATCCCATACAGCTTTACACAAATCCAGACTTTATATTTAATTCTTTCTGTTAACTAGATCTGGGTTATTAAATCAGTAGCCCAGCTCAAGGTGTAAAGGTGTGTGTGTGTGTGTGTGTGTGTGTGTGTGTGTGTGATTATATCAGTATTATACGTTACATCTGCATTATTTTTAACCAGTGTACAATGTATGGCAGACTCTGTGTACCCCGGTCTCTTGTGTGTGTGTGTGTGTTCATGTTTCTTCATTTGTCTGAGTGTATGTGTGTTGAGTGTGTGTGCGGGAGTGTGAATGATGTCCCCTTTCCTCCCTGCCTGTTCCAGCCCATTTATTGAACATCTGTACAGTCTGTCGCATTCACTATATCACTCCCCTTAGTCACACACACATTGGTGCCCACGCAGATGCGTGCACACCAGCGTGCATGACTGCTAAAACAAATAGTCATTAGCCTCAAATTAAAACCCTCTGAAGGATAATCACTAAAGTGACAAAATCTGCACAGGCATCCCCATCTACTCCTCACATGCACGCACACACCCTGCACACCAGAGACAAATACTTCGAAGTTCTGAAGACTTTCTCAAGGATAATCACCAACTTGACACACACTTTTGTGTATGTACACGCACAGCAAATTATGAAGCAATGAATATAGAATGTATACACAGTGCTGATGTTTGCATTCACTTGCCATTGTCCTTGGAGCAGTATAAAGGTGATTAAATCATATAGTTTGTTTTATAGCAGGGCTACACCCAAAAAAATTTTTAATGTGTTGTTTTTTTGTTTGTTTTATTAGTCAGTTAATCTAACAATTATTTTTTTGACTGAATCTATTGGTAATTTTTTGATTAGTTGATTATTCCTCTGGTTATTTTACCAATAAATAATAACCATAACTTCTGTCAGAAAAGCTAGTGTATGTATGACTTATTTTAACATGGAGTCTATGAACGAAGGAAACATTGAACATGAACTTTCACCTTATTATACAATTCATCACAAAAGATAAGAGGTGTTCTTTACCATTTTTTCCCCCTTGGGGGCATGGGAGCATGGGGGGGGGGGGCATGTTTAATTATTTTGGGCTCCGTTTCTGAAACACAGATGACATCTGTACTGCTCCTGAACGCACCAAAGATGCGGTGATGAGAGGCTGCTAACACTAATGCTGACATGGTTAGTGGTGACTGAACTCAGATATGCACTCGTATTACTTATCTGCAAAAGATTCCTTACAGCAATGTACAGCAAAACATCAATGGGACTCAATATTGTTTGTTTTTATGGGCATATATGCAGATAAATAGACTGCTTCCAACTTTGTTGCCATAGTAGCTGTTAACATCTGATCTAGGGAGTCTTCTTCTAGGGAGTTCTTGTCTGACAGAACAGAGAATAAGAACACGACAACTACTCTCAGGCACTGATACCAACCAACGATCAGACAAAACTCTTTGTAATAAAGACTTACGCAGCTGTTTTGTTATTTTGAGGTTGGAGAAACCCAGGATTATGCTGTCGTGGTAACGTTCAGCCATTTCACTTTTACAAAGCAGGGAGAACCATTATTTTAGGTCTCTGTTTAAAGAATCCCACCCTTTTGATGATACTGTTATATCATACTCTCTCACAGCCATCAATGCCTATCCCTGTAGAGAACAGACTTTCCATATAAATAAAGATTATATATCAAATGATGTCTGTGCATTTTATGCACGCACACACACACACACACACACACACACACACACACACACACCTGCCTGTTGCAGCTAAATTCACTGCTGCTCCTTAAACACTTTTTTTCTTTGCTGGTGCCAAAAATGGCTAGCTATTAGTGTGCACCTTTGCTAATCTGTAGAGAGGAAAGCTATGACGTTAGGTCAGGGGAAGCATTGTGGGGTTTGTTTGTCTGTTGAAAGAAGTAGTTATTAAAAAAGGGGGAGAGAGACTTAACATCAAAATCTTTGCACATCACGATATTTAAGATAGAGGATTTGCTTCATATTGCAAAGCTATAGACAGAAAATGTAAAGAAAAAAGACAGATGGCATACTGTCTTGTAAACAACTGCAAGTTGTTGCAGTGTTTCTGTGTTGTCTGCTGAGGTTTAGTGGAAAGCTCCTACACAGAGGGAAAGAAAAGTTTCCTGTGAACTACAAGCCCCAGTATTGACTTCTGTGAAGATTTGGGTTAAAAACTTTCTGCAGACCAAATCATATAGCTCTCCCACTGCCAATCATTTTTCTAAGAAAGATACTGTGGCTGTTAACAGCAGATTCACATTTGCATACTTTATTAACAAACAAAGGGCAGTAACACATGCTATGGCACTCAACAATGTTCCTCATTGTTTGATAAGGTCTAAATTAGTGGCTATATTTAGCGAAATCAAAGTGTGAGAAGTTGTTGAATCATTTTTAGTTTTCAGCCAAAGCATTACTTGTTTTTCCACGCAACTGCATCACTTCTCTCCGACCTCGAGAAACACAATCTGTAGGCTCATTATTTGGCTGATAAAGTAAAAAAGAAAAAAAGGATAATTAATTGTTTAGAGACCTCACATCACATTTTGGGCACTGCTAATTTGAGACCCGTCAGAAATTCTCTTTATTCACTTCAGATAAAAGAACAGTCTAAGCTGTATTGGATCGCAGTAATAGCCAGTTATTACATAATTCACCAATTGTAGCACGTTCATCTACAACAAGCTAATTGAATTAAGACTCTACATTTGCTGAGCAGCAATGCAGAAAGCGCTCGCTTTATCTCTAATAACCTGATTATTGAGGCTTCAATGTGAAACAGAATGCGACTGAATTCTAATTCCTTGGCTTTATTTGTGTGGATGTGTAAGTGTGAAGAATAGTCTTTTGATGATTCTGTGCATGTTTGCAGATGTCAAGCTATGAGCAAAATGCATTTTTGTGTGTGAGTGTGTATGAGTGCGCATTCCTATCTGACTCTCCCCTGTGCAGCAAAAAGCAGGGGTGCAACTTGTGATGATTAAATTTTAAGTGTGTCCAGCACTTCTCCAAATGCAGCCCTTATACTTGCAATTAATTCCATTCTATTTTGAGATTCAGATTCAGCGTGAGGAAACTCTTCTGTCTCAACGTTTAATTAACAATCTTCTTCTCTCCCACACTCATACTCTGCACCATTTCATCTATTAACCAAAAGAGGCATGAATGGAGAGGAAAATAAAGAGGACTTACTTATCTCTCTCACTGCGTGTATACTGCTTCTGTCATTTTTTTAATCACCTTCAGCTTATCAAACCTTTACAGAGAGTATATCTCTGAAGTATTTAAACAAAAGAGGAGAAAGAAAAGAAAAAAAGAATAATGATTTATTTCTTGGAAAATGTATCCATCAATCATACAATTCTTTTATAGAAGTGTCCAATATTAGCAAAAAGAATCAACTATAATCTACAAACACTGAAATCTACTAAGACAAACTGACTAGTGGCTGCACTGACTGAGAAGCAGCAGAATGAGGAGCAATCCATATAGGCTTGGAAGTTTTAAGAAACATCTACATGAATCCTGACTTTTCAGAGATTTTTCCCATTTGACAGTGGATACAATCCCCTTTTTTTAAAGTCCATTTCTCTTTTTTGCATCCATTTCACCTATAATTCAGTTTCACATTTTTACATCATCTTTTTCTCTTTATGTATAATTTTCTTTTCCCTCTTCATCTTTACTCCCCTCTCTACTTTGTCTTCAATTTGCAAACTTCTCTCTTTCACATTTGGATGTATCCTCCAATTTTTAACATCAAATTGAGTAATATTATTATTTGACTTCATACAGCTCTACTATACGATATCCTGCAGTAACCCTTGATTCAGCACTGTGTGAGCACCACAAAACCCCTGTGTTACACTCATGCATCTTGTAATGCATTTATAACAACATTACACACACATATTAATATGCATTCCTGCTAAGCCAGATGAGTAATGAGGATACCTTTGAAGCTTGCAGTCGTACAGAAATTGCCATAGGTGTGTGTGCATGTGTGTCCACATTCATTTTTCTGTGTTAGGTGTGTATGTGTAACAAAATAAAGAAAGGCAGCAAAATCAAAGTCCCTGCCTCTAATGATTCTCTAATTAAGATATAGCTGTCATTTTCACTGTATTGTGTATAAGCACACACACGCCTTGTCAATTGCTACACAAAACACAACAGTCAATATGCTTGGATCAAATACGAGGTAATGTGCAGCCAACAAATCCACACAGGATGAAAATTAATTTCTTTCTCCAGCTTAGCAAGCATTTCTCTAGCCCTATTCAGACATGCACTAGAACCCTGAACTTCTCTAGAAATTACCCAGAGGAGCTGTATGTGAGAATGCAAATGACAATAAACAGACATTACTCTATCAGCTCCCCAAGTACAAAGTCAGAGTAATGTCCCTTTCAGCCCATGTACGAATACAGCAGGTCATTGTCCAGAGAATTCAACATCGATCCACTTAGCACAGAACAGAACAGAAGCACGGTACATTGTAAATATTTCCTATGTTTTCTGGTGTTGCATCTTGCTACTCTCCTTTACAAAACCGGGGTTATATACATAATGTATAATTTCCAATCATGCAACTGGAAACAAAACAGTTATTTTTGTGATGTACTTTTTGCGTCAAGTTGTGTCTCCTGTACGCTCTGCTTTAGGACCACCCCTCACCAAGACCACACAAATACCTGCCAGTGGACCGTTACTACAGAAGAATTTTGACGCAAACACACATGCACACACTGATTTGGACACACTTTCTTTCCTTCCAAACCTCATTAACACTGCTATAAAATTAAAAGTTGCCCTCTGCTTCGCTATGCTTTGCTCATGACTTGGGGCACTGTAACGTGGGCCTTTGAAGTCACTGATTTGTGTGTGTGTGTGTGTGTGTGTGTGTGTGTGTGTGTGTGTCCATGTAGGCTTACCAATGAACATTTGACTACGTATGTTAATCCTGTAACTATGAGTACAACACCTCGTTGCTTAGGTGTGGATTAAGTGGGACAGTAAATATTGTGTTCTGCATTTTTTACTCTGACTTGAAACCTCTCTCCAGGCTTGCTAATGAATAATTGACAACACCCACAGAAGCGCTGTCCCAGGAAATTTACATCCTCCCATTAAAATATGCCTTAAAGGACACAGGCCCTAGAGCCTCAAATGGGCCTGAAAATTTAAGATGGTCCTAACCCCAACCCAATAAGATGCTGCTCAGACCTGAACCAAGCCTGAGGAGGAAAAGACTTTGTGAGCCTATAACGGACTGAAGCCTGAAATTGCTTACTATTTGCTGATAATTAAACACTGATATGGATATGTGAAAGATAGTTTCAGTTTGCAGAAACTGAGAGAACTCTTGGTAAATATTTGTTAGATTAGCACAGTGTGAACGTACACTGATAAAATTCTGAGATGTTTCCACAGTGCTGTGATTTGTCAGAGTACAAATTGTGGTAGGTGGCAGTTTGTATCAGCAAATGGATATTGGATATTTGCAATGATCTACTGTTCACATAAAAAATGTGGTGCTGAAACAAAATACAATAATTTGTGGTATCCATCTAAAAGGGCTAATTCTACGCTCATATAGTAACAGCCACTGGAGTTATAAATTAATACTGCAGTGGTACCTATTGCACTATAGTCACATCGGTTTAGGCAAAGAAGGGAAGACCACACAAGGTAAAATTTTCACTCCAACTCCTACTAGCATTCATTTTTCATATTAAGCTTTTTGAATCCCAATTGTGCAACATCATGTATTACAACTTATTTAGCATTCATAAGCAGTGTATGAACATTTAATAAATGGGTTACAACATATCATAATGTACTTGTCTGTAAGCACATATCTGTGTTTATTAATGTTTTTGTCAACAACTATGACATCTCATATGGTTTCCCAGAAGATAAATAATAAACAACTCTGTTCCCAAAAAAATTGAGACACTGGATAAAATGTAAATAAAAACAGTCATTTAAAAGCCAAATTTGAGTGAAAGGTACAACTGTGAAAATATACATGCTCATTTTGACTTTGACGCCAGCAATACATTTCAGAAAAGTTGGGACAGGGACATGTTTACCAGTGTGTTGCATCAACTCTCCTTTTAACACCACTCTGCAAGTGTTTGGAAACGAACAAGACCAACTGCTGTAGTTCTGAAAGTAATTTTCTTTCTTCTTCTTGCTTGATAAACGATTTCAGCTTTTCTAGAGTTCAGGGCGTCCTTTGACGTATTTTTTGCTTCATAATACACCAAATGTTTGCAATGGGTGACAGGTCTAGACTGCAAGCAAGGCGGCTTAGCACCTGAGCTCTTTTACTAAGGAGCCATGCTGGTTTGACATTGTCTTTCTGAAATAAGCACAGGAGACATTTTCTGAATAGAAACATAGTTTGCTCCAAAACCTGTATATATCGTTTAGCATTAATGGTGCAAGTTATCCATGCCATGTACACTAATATGCTCCCATACCACCATAGATGTCAGCTTATGAAGTGTATATGTTTTTTTGGGTTTTTTTGCATGGTAAAGTTTTACTTGCATTTGTGGATACAGCAACACACCATGTTCCCAAAAATGGTTTTCTGAGGTGTCCCATGCAATGATTTCCAATACTACTTCTGAAAGACTCACTTTTCACACACTTTTCTGTTTCACTTGTCACAGCTTTTTTGAAATGTGTTGCATTTGATCAAATTAAGAAATGGGCATATGTAAAAAAAAAACAACGCACACATTTGTCAGTTTCAAACTTTGATATGTTGAATTAATTAAATCACTGAACTAATTTCAATTAAATGTAAGTGTTAAATCATTTACAAATGATTGTTTCTGTTTTTCTCAACTTTTTTGGATACAGGGTGGTAATTGTAATTGGATAAAATGTGTCTTACTTGGAGAAGTTGTAATTTCCTATACAATCTAATGCAATTCAGTACAGCAGCTCAGCCATGAATTCTACTTGGTTATAATTTCTCGGTTTTTGCTGAAAAGTGGTCAGTACGTTTTTGGAATGAAACACATGGTCAAAAATTGGACCTGGTCCTGTCCATTGAACCTGTCCATTTCTTCTTCTATTAATGTCAACATAAAAAGTGAATGTGGAGTACATCTGCATCCATTGCATTAAAATTGCAATAGTAACGTTAGTCAATGTTTCATCCATCTAACTTACACTAATGTTATATAAAGCAACAGAAATGGCAACAACTTTAGAAACCCACATCCTGTGAGTACATCTGCATTATTTAACAACTTAGTAGCTATTGTGAATATTTCTACATCATATATTAGTACCACATACAGTGACAGCATGGTACAATTAGTTCTGCCTCTTTACTCCATTAACGCTGCAGTTGATGAGAGTCAGTATTTTGTGTTCTCACTGACAGCTAACAACAGGACAAAAATTTAAATGTCAATACAATTTCTCTTTCTGGAGTAAACACTGAAATAAAAAGCAGGATTTGAACTTTGGCTCCATCTTTGTATTAAACAGAGAGGACAGATTGAGTGCTGTTTCTCAGTACACACATACGTATCTAAACCTACATAGGGAGAACAGATTGGACCTTGTACAGACACAGACATCTTTCTTTATTCTTGTGTGTGTGCAGGAGAGTGAAAGAAGAGATGCACAAAAAAACACACAAGGGAGACAGAGAGTGTGTGAGCAAGAGAGAAAAGGAGACAGATGGAGACAGAAGATCTTGGCCTTTTAAGTTCTCACTTTGCCAACCATCACACATGAAATGGGTGTGTGGCAGGTCTGTCTTAACCACAGGAGTCGAGCAGTCTAGCTGAAGTCAGCACTTTCTTGGGTCTAAGGGGAGACAAGTGGACACCTCCTGCATGGAGCAATGTGCATGTGTCAAGTGTGTTTGCAGAGAAAAGAGGAAAAAGACCTGCTGTTAAGTGTGTATGTGCAGTTCTCTAGAAATAGGATTCTACTGTGGTTGAACAATGCTTGCGTATTATATATACAACTTTATAGTAGAGGAGAAAATCTATTATAGAAGAAGTATTTTACAACTCAAGTGACTCCCCTTGAATTCCAGTGACTGTGTGTAGAGGGAAAATAGATGTTATGTAGATGATAAGCATATTCTCGACTCCATAATCTCAGCAAATACAAAGCGCAGTAGTCTTTAAAACTAACTGTACTATCAATGCTGTGGTGAGAGTCAACATGTACACCAGGAGACTAGTTTTGTGAGTCTTCAAGAAGGAGACAAGTCTGTTACTGTCTCCATTGAGTCCGTATGACCTTCTACTACCTGCCACACATCGCCAATGTTTCCAATCAATCAAACTAATCCCAAAGGCCTTCTGCTGCATGGCGGAAGATCAAAGGTGGTATCAGGTTGGTCAGATGAAAGGAAGGACAAATGGAGAGGAGCTCAAAGGAAAGATAGGGTATGGAGGACAGAAGGACAAGAGGCAGGACAGATGGAGAAAGAAATAAAGACATAGGGAGAGGAATCAGTTGGGAAGGTAGATGGGAAAAGATTGAAAGATGAAAAGATGTAGGGTATAAGGTGAGGAAGGAGGGAGATAAGCAAGGGATGATTGGATGTCAGAGCAGAGATAAAAAGCACAAGGTCAATGCAAAGCTCAGAGATCACAGTGAGAACATATCCACTTCTCTGTCTGGTACTCTTCTTCCCACTCTTCACCTTTGTCATTCTCGCTGTGACTTCTGAGTCTCTTGCTTTCTTCTATTTTACTGTTGGCAAAACTCTCTCTCTTTCCCTGACAGAAGAATTTTCCTTCGTTTTTGTGGCATTTTCTCTCCCTTTCTCCTACACACACTATCTGACAGTAATCAGGCATCCAATTACAGCAGTGCCCTGTGTGTGTGAATGTGAGTTGCAGCTTTGCTGTTTTCTTCTGAAAACACACACACACCCACAAACAATAGAGCATCAGATCCCTGCTGATGCCTGTTACTTCACAGGCTGGGATGCCTCACCATTCGCCAGCCCATGTCTTATCTGCGGATGAAGGATCTCACATATACACACACACAGATATACTGCATACATACAAAAATACTATATATATATAAGTGTGTGTGTAAATGTGTGTGTGTGTGTGTATATATACAGCTCTGGAAAAAATTAAGAGACCACTGCATGAAAGCTGTGATTGTCAATCAGGGTTATCCCACGAAATATTGATTTCTGAACACTTCCTAAGTTAAAACATAAGTAATGTGTTGTGTAAAAATGAATATGAACTTGTTTTGTTTTGGGGTTTTTTGCATTATTT
>JAUMHL010000016.1:8269482-8297789 GCA_032362345.1 Sandelia bainsii | reverse complement strand
TCATCCTATGTTAGTGTTTAGCCTCTCTTCCTCACTTTCCCTCTGCACCTTGTCTACCTCCCTGTCTTTAGCGTTTACTTTATTATAGTAGTTTTGCCTCCTCTTGGAGTGATTTTCCGTTCAGTTTTATGTCCCTGTTGTACTGTTTTATTAAAGACTCTTTTGTTTGAACCCTCTCTTGTCCTGATCTGCGTTTGGGTCCACCATTTTGTACATGTGTCTGACAGAACCTGTCAATGGACATTTACAGAGAACAAGATTTAAATGTAACACTGTGTACTCATAACTTTTTAAAACTTTATTTTATTATGTCATTATGAAAGTGACCCAGCAAAAAAAAAAGAGACATAATAGTCACTGGACAGAGACTGATGAATAAAATACGTGGGAAAAATATATATAATTCTGTCCACCAAACTCCTGCAAGGGGTTTAAATTGACAGTGAGAGGATCAGCATAATTGACAAAAGATACAATGTTCCACTTTCTGATCCTCCTCATTTTCATTCATAGACAGTCAGTTGTTACTCTTAACAGAGTCACTGACAGTGACTGCACCAACACAATACGTTTCACCTTCAAGAATGACTACAATAGTTAGCACTCTCTGTTCAATACATTATAATGGCTTTTCCTATTATTGATATGCCGATGAAACACAACTCTTCCTGCCCTTTCCACCAGATGACTCCATTGTCTCACAGATTTTTGTTCTCCGCCATCTATGCTTTGTTGAGAGAAAGGCATCTTCAACTCAATCTTTCCAAGAAATGTTGGTCTACCTAGACAAACCTTCAATTAAACTGTCCCTACAAAGTCTACTAGAAACCGCAAAAAAAAAGCATGTTTTACTTATGGTCGGTCAAAAAAAGCACAACATACATATATCATATATCTCTGCGCTGGCTTTCAGTGGCTTTCAGCCATGCGTCTCTGCCTGTCATGGTAGTTTTGGTGGTTTTCAGTGTCTTCTCACTGACTTAGCTATTTTGCTTGATTTGTACCTCACTTGTAAGTTGCTGTGGATAAAAGTATCTGCCAAATGACTAAATTGATTTTTTTCACCTTAATATTGCTGCAGTAATTATTAAAAATGAAAAAAAGATCAAGGTTACTAATTGAGGTTAGATGCCTAATACATAATGGCAGAGGGCTATGATGCCTATACCTCTAGACACAATATCTGGCTGTGGTCCAACCAGTCAAGTGATCCTGCCACAAAATGAATCAATAACTTGATCAGAAAGCAATTTTGAGGAATACTGGTGGTCTGGGTAAAAGGTTGTTTATCAGAAGACTGAAGTACAGGAAAACACATGACCTGACCATTTCTGCAACAGCCTGAATCAATGGGAAGGTGATCAGGCAAGATATTGGTAACATGAGGGCAGGATGAGCAATTCTCTCCTCAGCACAAAACAATTGATAGGCAATCTATCTCCGCTACAGCCAGGGAGACACACGCACATACACATACACACACACACACACACACATACTACGAGACACAAAAAATGGGGAGTTTCACGCACACGCATGTGCAAACACGCAGACACATGCAGTCAGGTTAAGAGTTAAAAAATCAGGTGTACACAGATTTGCAGTGAAATTAATACCATTTTTTGAGAAGCTGGTTTGTCTTCCAAAGAACTGTTGTGTCCCTAAATTTATGCTGTGACAGAAGCCGTTACACACCCTCCCCTACATAGTGGTTTCTGGTCCTACATAAAAAAGAGGAATATCACCCCTCCATACCCCCTCCTTCTCCCTCTGGTGTCCCCTGGGCAGCACCTGGTCCTTGTAAACAGCTGGATGGCTCCTGGCTAGTAAATAAAGCAAAAGAGAGGAGGTGAAACAGTGGAAGACAGGTAGAAGAGTGGTGGAAGGAAAAGAGATGGAGTTAGACAGGACAGAAATACATAAGGGTGGAGGCTTGGAAAACACATAAGATTCATTAGGCATTCAGACTGTGCACTGGAGATCCCTGACGCCTGTAAAAGTGAGAGAGAGGGAGGATTAGAGATGGGATAGGCATGAGGAGATGAGGTGGTGGGGAGAGGCAAATAATTGGGGAGGTAGAAAAATGGAGGGAGGAAAAGTGGGCAAAGAGAATATACCAGAAAGAACAATTCAGCAAGATAGCAAAACAGACAGGGAGACAGAAGAGAAGACGGCAAACTGCGAGACAGGGAGTAAGAGGGTGGACGGGTGTGTGCAGAAGAGAGGAAAATAGAAAGAAACAAAATAGATGAAAGCCGTGAGGCAGGGAATCGAAGGGATGAAGGTGCAGCAGAGTGAAAGAGTGAGACAGCAGAAAAGAGAGACACAGGCAGCCAAGAGGAATGTTGCGGTGCCATAAAAACGGCAGCTGTATGCCACCGCAGTCTCTCCCTCCTCATCACAGCACTGTTTGAGTTATCTCTGTGTCTGCTACCTGACACATGCACGCAGGCACACACACGCACACATGCACAGTCCTCTCAGTTTACAGCATGTTCACTGATTACTTGGATCTCTTCTCCAGGTCTTTATGAGCTGAGGGTCTGATAGCGACAGTAACATTTACTGGTCACTTGTGTGCATGATAGTGTATGTGTGTGTGTGTGTGTGTGTGTGTGTGTGTGTACAAAACAGCAAAAGTATTTCAGAATGTAATGTGAATATGTATGTGTGCGTAGTATTGCCAGGTTTACTATAAAGCTAAATTGTCTCTATTAATTTTACACTTCAACCTAAAATCCTCCATCTTGAGACAAATCGATTTACAAATAGATCAATACAGAGACATTCATACTGTCTTATCTCCATGAAAACAGAATGGCACAGTGTGGACATGCCAAGGTCAGACATGAAAAGCACCATAATGGTGTAAGGAAAGTAAAAAAAAAATCCACAAGAAAGAGTAGAAAACATATTAACCTTCAAGTATTAAACGACATTACCATTAGTTTTGCATGAAATATAAAATATGTTTTCCCCAAACTTTTTAAATTGAATTTGTCTTCCATGCAGCCACTGCTTCAGTTCATTTCACTATGCTATGGAAATCAACCTGCAGAGCCTTAAAGCTTGAAATTCGTCATTCATCACACTGAACAGTTCATTGCCTTTATTTTTTGTTGTCCAAGTTACATTGTCACTGTACTGTAATGTAGCCGTTGAGTGGGAACAAATTTGAAAGCTAGTGCATTTAAGGACAGTCTGATATCTGAATCAGACAGTGGAAAGAAACATATTTTTAATGCAAGGCCTTTCCAAAATAGTCATGTTATCACTCAGTAGACATTGCTTTTTGGCAGCTTAATATCAATTCTCAGTTCCTTGAGCCTCCTTGTCCGCAGCAACAAGGAGAGTTTTGAGAGCATTTGACAGCTTAATAGCCTTTAAGCTACTGGTATGGTCTCTTAAGCTGTATAATTTGTTTCTGGATCATTTACATCTTATTTCATATTTGTATGCTTCGCCATCCTGTGTCTCATCTCAAAAGTTAGTTTATTACACTCTTCCTTGCTGGAGAGGCCGAGGATAAATCTGGCATAATTTAGCTCAAACAGAACCTGTATTTCCCTACAGACTCTAACTCTGTGCATAGTTACTTCAGGAAATCTTCCCATAGAAAAGAAAAGCTTTAATGGATTAGTTATCCTCACCAGGACTGTGGCTTTTTCCTGCATTAGCCTTAGCCCAGCGGACCAATGAGAAACCTCACAAGTGAAGTATTGAGCCCACTTAGTCACTAATCACCGGTTTCCTTCATACTGACTAAGAAGGTGATGTAAGGAGTGATCGAGTGTTACAATACATACGCATACATGTCTCACTGACGCACAAACACACATGCATGCACACCTAAATGCACACAAGAGGACTGACAATGTTTGGTCTTATCAGTGGTTCACATAAGCTTTAGGTCTGTCTCATTCTTTCTTATCTTAATAAGGTTGGTCTTAACTCTAATATGATGGACTGCAACTCTCTGGTAATGGATTCACAATGACACACACGCACCCATCTACACACCAACTGTCCTTCATGTGTGCTTAAACACACAACCTGTATTTCATGATCCTGACATTCCTCCCTCTCTCTTGCAAGCACAGCTCCTTTTCATCACACACACACACGTCCCGTCTCATCTTAAAGTGGCTGTTGGTACTGTCAGCCTTGTCTAACAGAGTCTTTCTCTAATCTGCCTTGTACAATCTCACCACCCACACCACACTTAAAGTGGAGAATTACAAGGTTGAGTCAAGACTCGAACGTACAGAGGACTCATTCAGCTCTCTGGCAAAATGAAGTGCCGCTTATTCAATACACGGAGTGCCATTATCTATTATTGATTAATTTGTCATTTATTTTTCTTCTATCATTTAATCTAGAAAACACATGAAACTGTTGAAAATGTTCATAATAATTAACTTTCAATCTGTCTTATTGGGTGTCACTGCAGAGAAAAATAGTGGCAGCATCTGATCTCATTTTTCACCTATTGTTATTATTACTTATTGATTTATTGTTTTCATCTGAAAGTAACTCGGCTCATGAAGTGGTTAGAAAATTGTGATTTTCTTAGGCGTACATTTTTCAGAAGAATAATTCCAAAACACTGAAGGACTAGAGCGGTAGTTTGAATTTGATTTAATGAGATATAGTTATGAAGAGAAATGCCCTGTTGAATTTGTCTCTATCACTGGTCTCAGGGGTGACTGACTAAATTCTGTGGGTCTGTCAAATTAATTTACAGCTCTGCTGATTCTTCTCCCTCTCCACTCGTCTGTCCATTACACTTTCCCCACTAGATGCCTCTTATCAACCTCTCCTCCATTGTTGTCACTGCACGTATTTACATCTCCATGTCTCTGCCTCTTTCTAGCTCTCCCTCGTGACATGCTTCATCCCTCCACTTTTCTTTCACTCTGTCTGCCTTGTCTTTTTGCTCTCTGAGTGAAGTGAATTGCAATTGTTTCCCTCCGATCACTGCAACGGAGAGCCCAAAGACAAAAATGGCTCCAGTAAAAGATTATGAGGCAAATCCATAACAGCTATGAAAGCTAACAAGGGATCACACACGCAGCAGTACACATACATTTACACAGAAATGGATACAAAAAGAGCTATACTAAATATCAGTACTGTACATTGCACAGGGCAAAGAGCCACAGTCACCTACAATACATTCTAACTCAAATACTAAAGATATAAAACCAACATTTAAGTCTGAGTAAAGTTATATTATAGATTTATTTCTAAACACATTAAAAATGTTAAAAGGTTACTGCTGAAAATGTGTCAAAAGTCTGTAAACTATGAATTGTATACAATATTTAGCTTGATTTAGCTAGAAAGCTGAAATAATGACTTTAGAAGAGAAAGTTGTTGAGTTTTATGAATGTGGACAAAACCATGGTACACCATTAAAAACCTGCTCTACTGCTACCAGCAGTTTGACTGGACACAGCCCCAGAGTTTAAGTTTTCATGAGTTCTTACACTTTTTTATTCATTCAATATTCATTGAGTTGGTGGTTAATAACACATTTTCCTGTGGTGTACCAAACTTAGAACACATATTTATTACTGCTTTATATAATTATTATAAAAATCACCAGGAATAATCTGTTAAATGCAGTTTACACAATTGAGTTATTGCTTTATATATTTCTCTCTATTGTATAACTCATACAAAAAATGTAAAATGCTAAAAAACGTCTGTTTTACAGGGGTTATATGCTGAAACGTATGTTGGCACCCTGCACAGGTCCCTCCTTCTGCCTTTCCAACAGATGTTCCAAACTCCCCCCTGGTTGTGCATGGTTCACCCCATACAGACAAAATAAATAGACAGATGGAGAGAAAAGTATTTATTGGACTGAATACTCAAGTATTGTTTGATAAGAGCAAGACAGGAGAGAGAAAGCCTCACTGCTCTCACACCTCTCCCCTCTCTGACCTCCATGTACCTTTGTTTTCACGCTCTCTTCTGCTGCATCACGCTTTCCTCGCTGCCTTTCATGTGCCCAAAGAAAGAATACAAATTGGCGCTGCACTGAGCCAAAGTCAAAGGAAGACAAAAAAGAACAGGAGAAAGCAAAAAGATTTAAAACATTTAGATGAATACAGAGAAGAGTGAGTAGGGGATTCACATGAATGTCAATAACACGGCTGCTTCAGCAACTATGAATATGAATATGACTTTTATTGACAGGGGAATATACTGTAGAAAAGTGCTTTGAATAATTTCTATCATATGACATGCACTTCTCTCTCTCTCTCCCTCTCTCTCTTTCAGTAATTCAATCTATTTCTCTCTTTATTTCTCTCCTTCTCTTGTCATTTTCACTCAGTCCTCCTTCCGCCATGACAGGAATGTAGAGAGATCTCCACTCTCACCCGCTGAGGATTTTCTTCCCTCGGGATTCTATGATCTGTCTTCCTCTTTCTATTTCAATGGCTGCCATTGGCACCATAGTTGAACAATATTGGCAGAGCATCAAAAGCCTCTCTCTCCTTCTATCCCTCTCTTTCTATCTGCCCTTCAACCTCTCTTCTGAATATCTTCAACTTTCTGCTTTTTTTTTTTAATTTCATTTTCAGTGAGCTTAACTTGCATCAAAGCTGGACATCACTGAAAACACGGCTGTCTCAGTTACACACACACAGACACCTCCCCACTTCCAGTTTTTCAGATTTTCAAACAGTTTCAGTTTAGGTTTCTCTCCTCCTCCACCTCTCTTCTCTATTCCTTTCTTTTCTTTAGTGATAATGAAATTTTCTTTCTCTTAGTCCTGTTCTGCACTCTCTCTGTCTCTTTCAGTTTTCAATCTCGATGTGCTTCAGAGTCAGTGAATCCGATTCGCAGTACAGCAACAGGTGTGCGGTGTGTATGCCCCATGTGGCTCACACAATCCTCCCAGGCAAACAGAAGGTAATTTACATCACCGCAATCCAGACTCATCTACAACTAGTTTTGTTTTTTACTACTTTTTTTTTTTTTGCTTACTCACTGTCAGGATCCACCATCCTCACAACTGCCTCCTGAATTCATCATCACCTGAACAGGGCGACATCACCCTACAATACTCCAAACCAAACATAGGAGCTCAAGGTTATCTTACTCATCTAGGGAGTGTCTTTGCTCAAGACACAAGCTGTTATGATATAAGTGAAAGAATATCATCTGTCCTGTAATGAATTATGTCAGCAAAGTAATGTTCCTGTTACAATGACGTCAAGATGAGTCACACCTGTCCAGCTTTGGTCCTAAACAAGTCTTATTTTTATGCAGATCTCATTGGAAAAATGTAGATTTAATCACTGTTGCTGCAGAGTTCAGAGTTTTCAAAGGGTCATACAACATCCCAGTGTACTGATCTGTTGTCTGCCTGTTGAGCTTTTCAGTGATAGAACTCTGATGCTTCATAATGAGAAGTGTTTTTCTTTCAAGTCTCTGAATCCAACTGTCCTCCCAAACCAAAGATTATTGTCGACCGGCCAATCCCTCACATGTAAACATCACAACAATGTTTATTCCACAAATAATGAAGCCAAATCTGTGTGTTCCCTTCCTAAAAAGAATATAGATGTGTCTCTTCATAGGAAGCCACAGGCCTGTGGTTGTACAGAAAGGAGGGCAGCAGGGAATCGCAACAAAATGGAAAACCTTCATTTGTGAACCAGCTTATTATGACCCACAGTTACGTTAAAATGGTCTGTATTCACATAGCGCTTTTCTGTACCCAAAGCAATTTACAATGTTGCACACACACACACACGCACACTGGGGCAACTTGGAATTCAGTGTCTTGCCCAGGAACACGTGACCAGGAGCCGCCTACCTCACATTGATATGTAACCACTCTATTGTAACATTTACCATTAAGGGACCCCAAGCAGTCATGTCGGAAGGCAAATTTTCAGCAAATTGTCCAAAGTGACATTTACGTTCAAGTGAGAGCCGTTTAGTGGTCATCGTAATTATGACAGGAGCAGAGGAAGAAGGTGTTATACAGCCACAAGGTCGGAGTAGAGGGCAGGTCAGGGGGATAAATGAGTTAATAAAACACTGCACTTTAAGATTTGAAGATCAAACCATGACCTCAATCATCCTACAACTACATGAAACTTGAAGGACTCTTAACTTTAAGTTGCTCATTGTAACCAAAACTATGATCTGCCTTTAAACTTAACCAGGTTAGTTGTGCCTAAAACACCTTAATAAATACATTTCTGTGGCAAATCTCCTGGCGCCATAGGAATGCAAGTTTAGGAAATGCTCTTATGACACTGGGTTTAGGTTGACGGCTTGATGAATAGTAACTTTGTGCTAAACTGAAATGACTCTGTAGTTAAGAATTTACTGAGAGTAAAAGAGATTACTGGGATAACTCACTGGGCATGAATATTTTTCTACTTCCCTGAGGTAAAGCCTTTTGGAAAACATTACTTTCCTTCATTTGCCATCTGTATAAAAAATGCATAAACTGTGTGGGACGAATGGAGGCTGAAAATATGGAGCACAAAGAGATTAGGTAAAATGAAGAAAGTCATGACTATTCTTAGTGAAGATGTATTTAACAAACCCACTTTAGTGTAATTTGTTGATCTGTTTACAGCATTTATTTTTACCAGTCAATAACAGTAAATCAAACTAATACACATTAAATATAGATGGGAAAAAGACAATAGAGATCATCTGTCAGTCACTTAACCAAGAGTGGAAACAAAAGTCCCATGACCTTTCTCACAAGCAGTGAACAAGGACATTAAATGAAGCTTCAGAGTCATAACGAGCTCCAAATAGTCAAAGTAGTGATACCTGGCCTACAAATTAATCCCATCTTTCTATTTCTCTTCATGTCTCTCTTTTTCAAAGCCGAGTCAGCACTCATCATCATTTCTTTCATGCCATCTCTCCTCCTTGCTCTGTCTCCTTCACTCTCCTCCACTGCAGGCTGCTAAATTAGTTGTTCTTTCTCATCTTCATCACCTTTTTCTCTCCCACTCAATTTCTTTTTGGGTTTCCATCACTTAACTGTTCTCCAAAAGGTCATCATCCTCCATCCGAAATCCATGTTTTGACTAATTTTACATCTCATTCTTTACTTCTCCGTCTCTACGCTAATTTTTCAAAAAGCCATCGAGCTTCCTGATTCTCCTCACTTTATTATCCAACAGAAAAAAATGCCTCCCCCTGTTCAGATGACCCTCTGTCTCTCACCTTCTCCATTCACTATTTTTCACAGGCCATCAACCTCTGTCTCTCCCTCTTCCCCAAATCTCTCTGTCTCGTTTTATATTTCACTGAATCAGAGAAAATAGAGAGGTACTTTGTCCTTGTCCATGTTTGTCCTTCACTAAAACACTCAGGGTGGCGATAAAGCAGTGAGAAAACAATAAGCTGTGAGATCATTTCATATTTCAGGTGCGCAGGCTCAACTGTCGCACAATGACCAGGTCCAGAATCAAGATTAAGGAAAATGTCAATGCTGAGAATGAATCCAGAATTCATTTCAAAAGGCTACATTTCCAAAGCAAGGGGGGATCACAGCATTACATACAAACGTCCTGATCTTTAAATCTTTTTTTACAACTATTACTATTGCTATTTAGCATTTTAATCAATTACCTTTTAATCATCAAACACATTTGTTTAATTACTGTAAAGAAATCAGAGAAAATGAAGTACATAGTTATGTGTTGTTTATGTTGTGAAGCACACTGTTATGTGAAATGTGGTTTTAATTTGGAGATATAAGATTTAACGTCCTCCATCTTAGACCTCAAGACTTAATCAATAAGTACAGGCCGTGGTTCATCGGACACTCCGTAACCCTTCTGCAGTTTTGTTGCACCTGTTTGTAGATTAGTGACCTCGGTTACACCTAGCATGGCTCAACCTCCACCTAAATTTGGAGTCACTCATTAAAATAATTAGCTAATTAGGATTTGGGGGCCATGATTGATTGCGCCAAGCTGAACTGAGTATGTATCAGACTGGGTCTGTTATTCAGGTCTTGACAGTCGAGAGAACTTGGAAGATTTAAAAGCAAGGTACTAGAAATCTAGTTAGGTAACAAAGAATACAATTCCATACATTATTGTAACACGGTATCTGTAAATGTGAGTCAACGTGTAACACACAAGTGATTAATAGCACTATTATACATCAAACTACACACAGTGCACTTAAATACAAATACATGCTTTAAAGAGACATGTGCCTTATTGCAGTCTAAAAGTTACAATCTCATGGGAGGAGCTGCACATACGAAACTGCAATTCTGCTACAGAAATACTGAGACGACACGCAAACAAATACACTTACACACATCCACACACATACAGAGGGCCCAGAGGGCGTTGTTGCTCTTTCTATGGTAATTGCGTGATCAGGTATTCTGGTTAAGCACTCTCAGGAGAACTGCCTGACGCTCTGCTAAACAGTCCATTCTGTTATAGCTGTCACTGTAGCTCTGTGTTTGTATGTGTGTCTGTGTGTGTGTTGCTTTCCCACTGTGAGCTGTAAGAAGTTCTTTGTTTTTCTTATGTTTTAATATCTTTCTTTCAGAATGTTTTGGCATTCGCTCCATCAATTTACATTCTTGACAAGTATTGATAAGATACGAGTGACAGTTGCAAATATTATTATTATTATTATTATTAGCATAATTGTGAGTGTGCATGCACGAAACATCAGCAAATAAGACTGTCTAAGCAGCTCTAGACAAAACTATCTTCAATTTGGTACCACATGTGTCTGTATTTGCCCATGCACGGACAAAAGGCTATGCTGGAAAGCTAGGGAAACAAGCGACTCACACTTCTTACACACACTTTTTTGTTTTGTTTTCACACACTTTTGCAAAACACACACACACACAAACACTTGGTTTCTTGGTTGTTAATTAAAGGCAGGAGAGCAACAGTTTTAACTGGCTGAAGCAGAACCAGTCTGGCCACGCTTAACTCACAATGGGCTTCAACTGACACTACAAGCACAGTGGTTATTAATGAGTGCACGCACACAGGAAAATGCACACACAAACAAAACACAACAGTGTACATGCATGCAGGAAATATGTAACACAAAAGAAGGCACTGGCAAGCACCCACACACATACAATCCATGCACACAACACTGGAGCTAATAAATGGCTCAGATCCTATTTACAGTGTGTCTTTTGTCTGAAAAACACCTTAAGACATGATTACATTCATGGCCTTCCTATGGGTCTTCATTAGCTCTTTCTCTCTTTCACGCACACACTCACACAAACATATTTCAGACCTGCGAGCCAATTACAGAGGTTGAAAACAAATGTGCTGGTAGACTCACTCGGCCACTGTAGATACAAGTCAGACAGACAGACCCTGAGGTCTCAAAAGACAAAATATATACAGTAACATACATAAGCATGTGCACATATGCAGTATCAGTATCAAAAGAATGAACTACAACTGCACAATCTATTTCACAGCAAAACCTGTCATATTACATATGACATGTACATACATATTGCTGTCAAACACCTATTGACTGGCAACATCCCGCTAAGTTGCGGGTGGTGTAACTTCTGAAAAACCTGTAACTCCCACAGCTTCCTTGGACCAAGAAGTTGTGTTTATGTTTGAAAAACAGGCAACTTAATGTCAGATTCAATGGATTCCAGTGGTGACAGCTTTTCACCACTGAAAGCTTAACTCATTCCTGCTACATAACCATTTCTCTCATCACTGGATTCCATTGAATTCAAGCCGACAACAGCTGCTGTTTTTTTGTCAAAGAGCAAATGTTTCACAGCCACCTTTCAAGTATCCAGTGGGTGAGTGCATTATACCAAAAAAATGAGTTTTAGGTGAAGTATCACTTGAAAATAACCAATAATAACTATAACTAAATAATTATGCAGTTTCTCATACTCAACGATGAAAAAAATACATGAGACCATTTTAAAAAATGCCATTGTGCTTTTGATGTAGAGTGGCTTCATTTCAAGTGTTGATCACGTATTCAAAGCAATCAAAAGAACAATCTACTCTCATTATCATCATTCCGACAAAAACACCAGCACAGAATTAATCCACAGTCAAAGCTTATTAATTATTGACCGCAATGCCATTTGATGGTTGCTTTCATCCAAAGTGTCTCACAGTGCCACGGATCAAGACATTTTTCTTCTTTCACTGTAGCATGAAGCTTCCCTATCATAGCACAGAAAGCCTGACTATGACAACAATTCATGTACAACACACAAGTAATGTTGCACAACAGCAGCTGGAGTTAAAGGCATGTCATGTCACCAAATGTCAGAAAGCACACTTAAGTGAAGTTTGAGCAACAGAAAGGTGTAACATTCAGTGGCAAACGGTGATAAACAGCATACAGTGGGGAAACAAAAAATCTAATGCACAATATGGTTTGGATCAGAGAGACATGCACGACTGGTGTTATTGTTTATGTACCCTGTCAAATCAAATGTCCTATAGAGGCACAATGGTTTATGTAGCCTGTCAAAACAACCTGCGTTCTCTTTGCAAGACTGAGACCTCCATGTGACCCTACATGGTGCTGACATCTGTCTATTGTACAGACACTTCCTCACTACCTGATGATTTCTTTGTCCGTGTTGCTCTACGACCATATCTCTGCATTTCACCTGTCTGTCTGCTCTAGTGTCTACTTATCAGTTTCCCTTTAAGACAAAAAGTGCAGCAGATTATGCAACATTGTGGACATTGATACCAAAACAGTGGCAGTGTTCTTAACAAACAATCAAAGGCACCTTGAACAGAAGTAGAAAAGTCTAATTGAGAAGTGATTGGACTGTATTGATCCATTTGACAAAAATAGGTCTGCACTGTAAGAAACTAAAGAAACAGTGTGAACGATACTAGATAAACAACTAGCATATTAAACTGAAGAGTGATGGGTTTGTGGAAACATAATGTAATTCAAATGCAAAGGTATGAAAAAGAAACTAAACCTCAAACACAACAATTATACTTGAAACACGAGCAGCAGAACACAAAACGAGCAGCAGAACACAAAACAACAGTGGCAGCTGACACTGTTGCCGCTGCCAAGGCCAGACAGAGCTGCTGCAGGAAAATCACAGAGTATTGTGTAAAAATATAAGTAAACAGTTCCATCATAACCCTGTCGTAAAGTGTTCAGGCTTCACATTGAGGATGTGAAATGATTTTCCGCGTGCATCACAAAGTGTCTCCCCCAGTGGCTGCTTTGTTTAGGTATCATTTGAATTTATTTAATCTGCAACTGCACCGTCTGTTTATATCTGTTTGCACTGTGATACTGCCGTAACCACATGCATATAAAAATGGTTACCTGCAGCTGGTGATTGTTGCCCTTACCACACAAACGGTGCAGTTTTCAGTGATGTTGCTGCATTACTGTAAAATCAGAGCCACTACACAGGGCTCTGGCAGCAAAAAAAGTTCTTTAGACATAAAACTTCTGTTTCCAGTGTCATCTGGCAATGCATTTTACTCACCAATTAAATCCATACAGGCACACCTGTCAGGTGGATTAGCATGCTTTGTCATGTACCTTCCAAGCATCAAGAGAAGAAAACTTACACTGCTCTGACAACTTTTCAAAGATTTACAATCCCACCTTGAAGGTATATAAGTCATCACTGTCTTAGAGTTTGATTAAACCCTCATAGAGGACTCACTGGCTTATGTTTTATCGTCTGTCTGTACCCAGTAGTGGTTCACCCACACCAACGCCTTGGGTTGTTAGTGTCATAGTGCTGATGTGAGTCTGAATATGCTCTAATGTGAAGAGTCACTCTCTCATGTACTGAACACTGTCTGTGGCCACATAATGTAATTGTTAATGTACTGTTTCTTCTCTCTTCTTCACTCATGCATTTTTAATAATGATGTTACATCCCAGGGTTTTATCCTATTTGGTTTAAAATTCTGCTGCAGGGTGCTCTGTGTGCATATCTGACACTTGTCATTGTGCTGTGGTGCATTCATACTGTGGGAATCTAGAGCATCTGAGACTTGATGGTGTCCCGACTTCAAGCTACTAAACTGAAAAGTATTTTGATTTTGTTATTCAAAATGTCCTAATCTAGTCTGCCTTTCCAAAGATAAAATGTATTCAAGGTCTACAAGGTTAGTTCTCTGTTGACCCCATCATGAAATGTCTAGTTTTGTCAAGTGACAATGTTAGGGTTTCATGCAGCCTCGCATACCTGCTGATTCACTGAAACTTACTGGAATTTTAATAAAGTTTAGGGCCTGGCACTTGCATCTCCACTGCCTTGGAGTCTATTACAGAGTCTGGTTCTGCATTGCAGCGCTTGCACAAATTTTATAAGGGTCACTGAGTTGAGAAAATAAGAGACAGTGAGGTCAAGAAGAAAAAAAAGGGGACAATCAGATTAATAATGTTAAAAATGAGGTTAAGGAGTGAGCTGTGACACATGAGCAGCAAAAAAAGCTGCGAAAGACTCGAGTATGAAATCACCTCAATGGATGTTGCCATCATTGTCGTGTATGATGTCATGTTTTCTCATTGCTGGAGTGAACAGCAGGCCTGCACCGATCCCATTTATAGGCTGATTCATACCTGCAGTGTACCAGACAGAGGGAGGCTGAATGATGAGTCATTACACTCCTCTGGGATCATACCGAGACTTTAAACAGATCAGACTCCACTAAATCTGAGGACATCTTCCTTGTATTAAGCTGAAACCCCTTTTGTACAATTCACATCTCAGCTGTCTCAAAACTGAAAATCCCTCTTTACCTTTTCTGCTTCTCCTGTCTCCTTCTTCTGTGTTTGATATAAATTCAATACAAGATATCAATCAGGGATAATTGCTTTTACCTAGATTCATCTCTTGGGCATATTTCAAGTGTCTACAGTATTGAGAAGATTTAGGATATTGTAGAGCATGTCCAACCACAGGCAGTTAAAGTGTAAATCAGTGAGGCTTGCACTGCTGTAGATCAATAGGACAAAGCTAATCTCGCTGTCAGTCAACAGGCGAAGCTAATTCTACTGACAATCAACTGTGAATAATTTGACCAAAAGAGAAAGAGAAAAGGCTGGTTCCATGGTAAGTCAATAGCTCAGCACTGGTTTCAGGCAATGTGAGGCATTATTATTTCATTTTGTTATAACAGGACAAACAAACTTGACATTTTAATTGACCCTATGTTAAAATTGTGATTGCAGGTTACTGACAGAAACCTGGATGCTGACTTTTTCTGAGACTTGCAGCTTTAGCCTCAGCCTAAGCTGCATGTTCTCATTTTAAAACAAGTCAGCTTTACAAACTAAAATGTCATCCTGAGATTGTTTTCTTTCCAACTCTGAAACTAACAACTCTAGTTATCTAGCTACAGCTCAGAAACTCAGCTAGTACCAGCTGACACAATCAACAGAAATGTTTCTTTTTTTTAATTTTTGGTCTCAGTTACTGCAGAAATACGCATGGTCTTACTTCAGATATGAGTGTGGAAGTCTGGAAACAAACTTTATTGTTTGTGGTGTGTTCAACATATTACTGAAATTTAATTTCATTGGTATTCTCCTGGAAGGGGAACATTACATCCTCGCTCCATTTATAGTCTCACTAGCACCTGCAACTGACTGCGGGGTCTGTCTCCACTGCTTGTGAAAGCAGCAGAGAAAGTGAGAAATGAAGGGGCTGATGATTTTCCTATTCCCTCGCCACATCTCCCATCTTTCTCACTCTACAGTACATGTGTTTTTCTCTTTCTGAGTTTGCTCTATGCCACTCTCTTTTTTCCCACTCTTGTCTGTTCCTTCTTTTTCAGGTTTGCAAGTTTTAAGTTTAGTAAGACAAAATGCAGAAGCAGCAGCCCGCAGGAGCAGCACCGGGAAAACCTTGAGTGTTTAAAACCAAACGCCCACATCCCACTACTGCTGGTAATGGATCAGACTGGCTTTATTTGTATGCCAAGGCTGCTTTGCTGATTAATTAGGCCGGGCGTGCAGACCATGTGCTCACTGTATTGTAGATTCAAGTTAGGTTTGTGTATTTACAATAAGATGAAACTTTGAGGGTCCCTACAGAGGAACTGGGTAATTACAGCAACAAAGAATGAAGCACATTGTTTGAAACTGTAGAGTCTGCTATTGAGATTTTGGACTTCTGTGCATTCTTCCTGCATAGACACATAAGAATAAGGACAGAATATGTATGATAGGAAGATGCACAAAGCATTAATGTAAAAAAAGGAACTCCCGTTCATGCACACAATTCAACGCCCAACATAAGAAGCTGAAGCTGTAAATCATGGCTTGCACGGCAAGTTGAAAAATATTAGTGTCTTCCCATTTAAATAAAACTTGCAAAATATATCAATAGAAAAATATGTTTTTCCAGCCTTGTTGTATAAATCATTCACTCAGTTTAAAAGATACCATTCATGCATAAGTTTCAAAAAATAATATCCCCAGCTGAGTTGTTAATAGAGCACATTCAGAAAGTTTTGACTTTCTAAGAGAATGTGTTGCTCCATTTGTTATATAAAAAAAAGAAAAGAAAATTGAACCCTGACAGCCTTCTGTGCGAGTCTGGCGAACAGTAATATACTAGAGCGTGATAATGATGCTCTCCTTTAAATCCCTATGGCTTCAAGTCAGAGTGATTATCAAGTTGTCTGTGCCTGGCAGTTGGACAGACAGCTGCACTACCAATTAAGCTCATTCAAAAGCAGGCAGTTTAATTAGTTGAAGGATAGTTGTTGAAGGGGCTCACTCTGAAATAACCACTGCAAAAAACAATAATTACCAACAGTAATGTTAATTGCTCAATATTTCTTGGATTACTTCCTATAAAATCACCCTATTATGCAAACCTAAATTTTGTAAAAGAATATACATTATTAACTCATCTCTGGCCTCTAGAGAATAAACTGACAGTATTACATTAATGACAGGTATTTTGAAAGGAAAGGTGATTTTTCTTGTGCATACTTTCTTTTGAAATAGCCGGTCAAAAATCTTGGGTTACTCATATGTCCATAGTTAACAATCTTTTCCACCACAACCTGCTAGCAGCCTCTCTCCCTGCTTGAACAGACACATGCACACCCTGGGAAATAACACATTGTGAGGTGGCGTGGAAAACACACACGCACACACCCACGAGTGTAGCCACATGACGACATATGGTCATTCCCACCATAGGGAAGGAAGTATAATACAATAAGCCAGCAAAGCTTTGGCAGGGTCTACGTGTTCTCCGTGTGTGCGCATGTATGTGTGTATTAGTTTCCGAAATCATCGACCCTTCTATTCCACGAGGAGGCCATTCTGCCTTTACGCCTCAGTAACCCTATGACTGTAAACCAGTGAAACAGAGAGCAATGAAAGATGGAAGAAAGAGCGCCTCGACGAAGAGAAATAAGTGTGGAGAAAAGAAAAAATGATATCTCTGAACCAAAAGAGGGAGTGGTGGAGGAGAGGAGAGGAGAGGAGAGGAGAGGAGAGGAGAGGAGAGGAGAGGAGAGGAGAGGAGAGGAGAGGAGAAGAGAGGAGAAGAGAGGTGCTGCAGAGACCCAGGTGTAAGATTCAGCAAAGGAGAAAGTGACAGAGAAGATATGGGAGTATGAAAGCTTGTGTGTGTGTATGTGTATGTGTGTGTGTGTATTCACAGGTGTAAGTGTGTAATTTGCCTAAACCTGGATTTGTCTCTTCAGAGTGATTCTGAGGGAACACAGGGCTTAAGGCCATCGCACTGCGGGGATTTGTTATACACATGCAGTACGAGCACACATACAGGTCTGCGTTCACACCAGCATGCACACATATTGACATATAGAGAAACACAAAGAAACCAGCACAAAGGGAAGAATGACATTCAGTAACAAAGAGCACGCACATCTGGAAATTAGTTTACAGGTTAACATATTGCAACCAAACTACTCAGCATAACACTAATCTGATAAGTGATCAAGTCAACATTTTAGAATGTGTCAACATGTGTGTAAGAAGTGAACTGGTTTAGAAAGGAAGAAAAAGAAGACGAAGAGGAGTTATACTTAGTGCGAGTTCCTTTAGACTCACTTTTCGTCTTTTCGTTCCATTTGTGTTGCCAGTTTTGCTTTCACTCATTAAATTACTACCAAACTACCAAATTTCAGGGAACAGAAATGCTGATAATGCACAAGATATCAGCCTATTAGTCAGAAAGTATCGACAACTATGTTCTCATCATCTTGAGAGCTTGGAATCTGTCAAGATATCTGGAAATTAGCAAATGAGCAAATTTCAAATTGAGCATGCACAAAGCAGGACTGGACAAGCGAAACTTTACAATAAATCTACACTTGCCTCAAATATTCCTCAAATTAGTTTTGTGCTCACTCTGTGGTTTTGTAGACTTTAAGCAGCTTTCATTATACAGTTATTAATATAATTATAATACAGCCAATTTGAACTGGCTTTATCACTCTTACTCTTTCTCTCCTGTAATGCACACTCTCTTTCGCTCTGTCCTGAAGTTGATGAGTAGGACAAGTGGATGACGTGTTTATGTGAGCGTGTGTGCATGTGTGTGTCTGACAGCGCCTTGGGGAACGCAGACTTTGAGCGGATTAATATGATCTAAATATAAACACTGCTAATCAGGACATCAAAATAGGCACAGGGCTCAGAGACACACACTTACACATACACATTGAGATATGCTTGACCACAGTGCTGCCTTGCATCTGTCTCGTTCTGTGGTTTTCATCTTTTTCATCTTCCAAGCTTTCAGGCTCGGAAAACAAGTCCGGGTAGAAAAAAAATTCATGGGTTTAAAAACTGGCAAGTCATCCATATCCTGTGGTTTATAATACGATTACAAGTTCAAAACAGAACACAAACTCCAAAGCTGTGCTCATACAAACTGTACAAGTGTAAACAGCAGAGGAATCACTAATTGGTTTAAGGTTTTTGGTTTGACATGAAAACACTAAATCCTCAATAGGTGAAGGTTATAAGCATAATTTAAAGTGCAGCTTATATGTATACGCATATGCACCATCCTGCAGTATGACACACAGTCACAATTCAAGATGCAAACACATATGTAAATCACCTGACGTGCTTTATAGAACAGAGTTAATAATGTGACCTGCTGAGATGAGATCTCATCATCTCTTATAATAGGCTACTAATACATCATTAGATTGAGATGCACATCTTAATGTGTGTGCAGAGAAGGAAGAAGGGATGCAGACTGCATGCAGAAGAGACAGAACGACTTGCAGAGAAAGAATCGAGGGTGTGACAAACAAACAAAAAAGTAGGACTGCGTTGAGAAACAAAGCCATGTATTTTTCTCTTTCATTGAAAGCTTCCTGCATGCTGCTCTGGTGTAAGAACAGCCAGAGGCATGTGCAGTGAGTCCAGCATCATCAGCCACTACAAACGCACACACACACACACACACACACACACACAGAGCAAAAAAATGCTTGTTGAGTAGCACATTTCCTTGTATTTTCTACCTCATGAATTTAGAATAGAGTGAGAGCCTCGTGGAGTTTTCCATGCTAGTTAAAGCCTTTTTTTATATAGACTCAAGCCATTTTCTGACATCCAAATACAACTACAATCCTAATTCTTATCAACATGTTAATTCAACCATTGATTTTTGCCAACTTTAGACGGGTCTACAATTCAAAGGTGGCACTCCAACTTACAGACCACACGGTCAGAATGCTTCTGCGTGTGGACGGTAAAATGAAAAGGAAAAGCCTCCCTGAAAAGTCTAGCGTAGAACAAATGTGACACCGAAAGCTCCACCACAAGCAGAAACTCCACCCTATTGTTGTTTACCCACTTGCATTCATCAACCTCTCTCTTTCTCTGCTGCCATAGCAACACAGCAGCCAAATCCAAAAAATAAAAATAAAAAAACTGTTCAAGTGTTCAAGTAATGAATTCAACCAAATGACTAAATAAATAATTTGTGGGGAATGGATTTTTAAGAAAACTAAAATCAATGCACGAGCAATGTTCCTCTGTTTCATTTTAAGTAGATATTTTACTGAATTTCTGTCTGTGTTCACATGTTTTGATTTCCCATTTGTCCAATAAATAAAAGATACTATATAGCAGAAAATAAATGAGATCACGGGAAGTAGTTACAGGAAGGTTCTTTCACTTTTTGTATTTGTGCACAAAAGTACTTGGAAGAAGCTAAAATATACATGCATTTCTTTAATTAAATTGCTGCATAAATTAACAGATTAACCTCAAAATCTCAGATCAAAGAATAAAGTTAGGAAAAAAAACACAAAACACATTTGCATATAGGAAAATCTTTTGTCCGTGTCCTCAACATATAGAATATTCAAAACTCACGTGTGATGCAGTGTACAATCAGTCAGGAATCATTTTATACATATTTTATTTTATTAGCATCGCTCGTACAGAGGTTGCAACTGAATGTGCTGCACCCATAAGGAGATGTTTGATTACAAATACGGCAAAAAGGAAATCTGAGGAAAGAAATCAAGATCTATAATACATGAAGGACCAATGGAAGTGCATAATCATCTTTAATCAGCATAGCTACAGTAAAAGTTTATGTTATGGTGCCTGATGACACCACCAAGAGAAAGTGAAAAGTAATGTCCCAAGTTCTCCACTTGTTCATTTTACAAAGCAAAGTCAAGACAAATGTTGAAAGTTGAAGAAAATAGATGGATCCACATGCACTGACCACTCTTCTGTTTTTGCCTGCTCTCAGAACAAACAAGTGGTATATAGGCCAGAGCATGTTTCTTTTAGCTGTTGAAATTTAACTCTGCGTTTCACAAAATGTCAAAATTTTTGTTATCAAAATCACCATGGCAACAGGACAGCAGTTTGACTGATGTACTATAATGTTAACCAAATGCCTTTTTTGCAGACCAGAGAAGCAACAGTTTCATTTCACATAAAGTGCATTGATGCAATGTTTCAAAAAAGACAAATGTACCTCTACAATATGCTTGTAAAGGTGAGAAAACAGTTACTTTACTTTACTTTACTGTAACTCTTTCCTTGACACAAAAGAAATATGCACGACTTTCTGATGGTACATGGTAAACCACATCCTGACCTACTACAAAATAATACAATGTAGTAGTTTACAGTAAAGTAGTTACAGGATCAGTGTTAAATTGTTCAGGCCATCTAACACTCACTCACATCTGTTATTTTGTTTACTCTCCACTGCCTCAGCTCCATCTGACTGAGCTTTACCAAGACAGCGCTTCAAAACGGCACCTCGCTTGGGTCATGTGACTAAAACCTGAGATGTTTTCATTAAATTGACAGGTATGTAATTTTGTTTTCTGAGAATCCTGGATGGCAGCTACATGTAATATACAGGCATTAAAATGTCTGTAAGCACTTGAAACATGTCAGGTGAGTTGTGAGTCCGAGTTTAAATGCATTTATAAAATTTGTGTACACATGCATACTGTACATATTATTGTACAGTGTAGTATTTTTCATGACATAAAGTTACAAACATTCTACAGACACGTTTGTAAGCCTACAGAAGGTGTGTTTCAGAAGATTTTGGAAGACTATTAAATTTGAATTACTTGAAGCTGCAGGGTGCCAGTGTTTGTTTATCATTTGTCTCCCAGGTTTGGCACCTAACATGGAAGTCCCAGATGTTTGGAACTTCCCACCAGCTTGTGAACACAATCAGAGTAACTGAATGAACCATTTTAATTGGGATTTTGTCTTCCAAGAAATAATTTAGGTCCAAGTTTTACTTCCTGTCAGCTGTTAGCAAATGCTGCAACCTGGACACATTTAGAATGTTAATGACTGAAAATGTGTCTTTACCATTGCTCTCTCTTAAACACTTAGTCATTTTGAATGTCAAATCTTTATTAAATTTGTAATATGTAAAAAAAAAAAAAAAAGGTTATAAATGTCATGATGCTTCTCTGCCCACTGCACAAATACACTTTCACGTGTAGATCTGGCATGATTTTTGGAGGACGAGAAGGTTTTATGGGATTAAGGCATAAGACGGATGATTTCTGTATAGGTCTATAATATTTATGTTCACCTCTTCACTTCACCTCTGTTCAAAATGTTAACAGTATTTCAATAGTTAATGCACTGTATATGCAAGATGTGAGAGAGCTCAAGTGTGCTGCAATCATTTAACCCTGGCGTGACATTTTCATGACCTGTAATGTGTAAGGAATGATGCTGACTAGACTCTCTGTCCACTGCTATTTAGGCTTCAGTGAGCTGGATTCCAGTCTTAAAAATGCAAGTCTCAGAATTAATTTACAACACTATGGTCTGGTGGTAGAGTATTTACTGGAATGTCCAACTCCTCTTTATCAATGTATGAACCTCAGGTCTGCTAGTTTAAGTCTAACTGCTGAGTGCAGATTAAAAATGAAGAATGATCAAACTTTTTTTTGTATTGGTTAAAACTGCCTTCACATCCCACCTCTAAAACCTGGTCTTTATACATAACAGCTTTCAAAATACATTCTCCATCTTTTATTTTGACGTGGCTTTAACATAAGTAATTTCTGTGTTTTTTATGTATTGTTTGTTTTTCTGTAATTGTGTATAGTTGTTTCCTGCTTTTATCACATGCTGGTCTCTTAAATGTTCATTCATTCATTGTCTTTTAACATCCTAACTCAAGAAAGCTCTCTGTTCCTCTTGCTTGAAAATTACTCTTTAAATAAACAAAAGGAAAGAAACTGCAGGCTGGCTCGCAATGACTGTTTGGGGTTTACCACACAACTGCTCACAAAAAGTTCATACAGTTTTATGCAAAGGTTCAGACACCCCTGGGGAAATTACACATTTGGCTGATTTTTGAAGTAAATAAAACCCTTGTAGCAAACACACAGCAAAAACAAACCGTCAAATGTAAGCACCATTACTAAGTAAATAAAAAATAGTAATGGTGGAATGTGCAAAAGTTATGGCACCCTACTAAGTCAGCCCTCCCTCTGGCAGATATCACATCTTATGAACAATAATTACAAAATGTTCATTCACTCTAAATCACTTTAAGTTCTCAGATACTTGTAGGCTGTTTTGCAGAATCATGAGATGTTGAGCTGTTTCAAAAGCTTCACGTTATGTTTCATAAAGTAGTTCACGGTGGATTTTGAGTCTTGCTTTGGGTCATTGTCATGTTGCAGAAGCCAGCCTCTTGGCTGACTGAATAATTTATAGAATTTGCTAATATTTATTTCCCTCTTCCCATGCAGTGTTTCCTGTACCGCTGATTGCCACACAAACCCAGGCAGAATATTTCCACCATCATGCTTAACAGTTCATACTGTTTACTCTTTGCATCAAATTCTACTCTTTTTTGTAACTCCAAAAACACCTTTGGTGATTTCAGAGCCCATTTTTAACTTCACCTATCCACAGCACTTTTCTCCAAAATGACTTATCCAGATGTTGACTTTTGTGATGTGGTTGCAGGTAAAAGTTCATTCTGATGACTCTGTTTGCACATCACAGTACTGTGTAGCTGATCTGACACTCCTGTGTCAGCTAAACCTTCCTTTAGTTCCTTTGCAGTCACATGGGGTTTCGCCTTTGCCACTCTGCCCAGCAGACACGCAAGTTGTGGACAGCCATTTAATCACACCTAATCAGAGAGACAGAGGGAATTTCAAGTTGGAAGCTCTGCCATTTTTTTTATAGCCGACCCTGCTTTGTGGGCAAATGTTACATTCATTTTTAGATCCTCAGTCACTTGCTTAGCCTGTGGTTGCTGAGTGTAACGATAAGGTCAGAGAAGTTATCATCTCTGAAAATGCAATCAGCTGACAACTCCTAAAGATAATTCTTGAGCTGCCGTGAAAGTCCTGAAGAAGCAGTGAAATCCTAATTAGTTTACCAGGACAATTTTCAAATAGAAAGCTAGCAAACGTTTGCACAGGGCACAATTACAGCAGAATTTTATATCTTCAAAGTTATTTTAAGTTTTTAAAAAGTATGATAAATCAGTGAATGTCCAGATTTGTATTATTTTCAATTCAAAAACCAACAAAATATTGGATTTGTCCCAGGGTGCACAAATGTTTGCAGACAACTGTAAGTGTCATTCTGAAAAGAAGCAGCAACCTGGTTTGTCATTTAGGTTTGAAGACTCATTGCTCTTTTTAAGGTTCCACTTTGCTCCTATCTCCATTCACAGTCTAATCCCTTTGCTCCATTTATCTAATCTCTATCTCATATTCTATCTTCTCTTATCACTCACTTTCCATCTTGTCCAGGTGTTTCCTTCTCCCACTTATCTTTCACTTTTACCAAACTTCCTCTCTGACATGTTAACACTCGCTCACATCAAGTGTTACATTTTCAATCTGTACGTCTGTGTGTGTGTTTTCTGATAAATGTCTGCCATTTGATGTCTGTGTGTGTACGTTACAAACATCCCTATGTTTTTATGTGCCACTGCCAGCTGTTAAAGCTCAACACTATTAGCCACCATGCAAGTGAAGTCACAAGCCACAAGGAGGAACAAACTCTAAAAAAACACATGGAGATAACACTGCATATGGTTATGGTTAATGTCAACTACATTCCCATTTAAGTTATGTGAAAATTACAAAGCACACTTGCCACCAGAAAGAGAGAACAGCAGATAATTCTGAATGTGAATATTTGGGCATCTAGTCAGGTTAGACAACTTTCAATTCAGTTTATTTATATAGCACCAAATCCCAACAAAAGTCATCTCAAGGCATTTTACAATGTTTAAGGTTTAGGACCTTACATAATTTAACCATATATAGAATTATACAGAAAACCCAACAGTCCCACTTGAGCAAGCACTAGGAAACAACGGTAGGCAGAAAGAACAATAACAACAAGCTGCAACAACAAAACAACAAGCAGCATTTGTGCATGTGACTTCTGAGTCACAGCTCTTATTGAAGTATATTACCACTTGAAAACTGTCAAACCTTGTAAAATGCTATTTCTACTATACTATCTTCCTTATGAAAGACATACTGACATGTGCATGAACCCACATTAGCACTTGAATTAAAAGATCAATATGGGCTGATTTATGTCATGTTAATATTAGCTGAGCCGTCAATAAAAGCAGACAGACAGAAAAGGATGATCCATAACAGGCAGGCAGTGCTTCACCCAAGACAAAATAAACACACACTGTACGGAACAAAGAAAGATGCACATTTAATGAAAAACAAAAAAGGAGCAAACAGGGAAAAAGGAAAATACAGAGAGCAAGAAGAAAAAGTACGTGAGGAGATAAGGCCATGTCTAAGCCTGCATAAATTCCAATTTCTCTTTTGAATAATAACATTTTCATTCTGAAGTGAAAAATGGGGAAGGCTTGGGTAAGTGGTGAAACTTTAAAATCCGTGGTTCCGTGCTGGCGGAGTGGGAATAAATTACTCTGTCAGAGTCACACTATGGAGACACAGCTACGTTTGTTAAAGTGGGGGGTGTTGGAAGTGCCTCCAACCCTCAGCCATTACCCATCATTTGTCAGGTTCCACTGCCGACAATTTGGTCTGCACTACCTCTGTCACCATCAACCGCCATTTAGATGTAAATATGAGGGCACCCAATGTAAGAAAAGCACAGGACTTTGATAGGTGAGACTTTTCACAACTTAGATTGCGTTAGGACTTAAAACAGAGTCTGAGATAGAGTATGAATCCAGGATCAGACTAGTGGATTGCATCAGATGAAGAGAGCTGTTTTTTCTGGAGAAAACTGGAAAAATGTATGTCAGTTCACTTCATCCACCTGTCATTCAGCACTCAAAAAGTAAACTGTACATCTCTCATTGTGGTTTTTAGATTACACTGTTTTTTTTCCTGGCCTTACAGTCAATGCGAATTTACATCTTGCTGCATTTAATTAGGCCGTCTGGGCCAGACATCAAAGTCCTCAAACTGAATTCTTAAAGACTTCAAACTCCGGCTTCTGTGATTTTGCTGAAGGCGTGGTCTTTAATGTGTTGACGTCTTAAAGATCCAAGATATTAACTTTGAAATTTCACATGGGTTTTTTCATTTTTATTCATTTACATCTGTGTAGGAGGATGACACAAGGTGGGATAGTTGAGAAGAAGAACAGAGAGATCAGGTGAGACAGATGAGTGCAACAAAGCAAAAGGTTAAAAGGGTGAACTATACCAAAAGGAAGAAAAGGGAACTGTATGGTAAATAGAAATGTACCGGGATATTTTAACTCACTTTAACTGGTACATGATTCTGATTAAGTTTTAGTCTTAAGAAAATGCCTATTAGTTTCAGTCAAATTTTGTCAAACCTCGTTCCAAACACACAATGAATACAGCAGATTAAGAATTTGGATTCGCTCAGATTTGGACTGAAATGCTGTTCACTGGGTTTATCTTAAGAGGAATTAACATGTTTAACATTTCTTTAGCAAACATCTGGAGAAGATTTCGATGTTTGACCGCTAACATTAGAGCGTGACTTCACTGATTTTCAACTTACTTTTAATGATTCTAGTTGGGGCAGTAAATGGATGTTAGCATTAAACTTCCTTCTGCCATCCTGTATTAACATCTGTCTGCTGCCAAAAAAACTCCTCCAGGTGGAATCATCCGGAGGAGGAGCAGGTCAACAAAGACTAATGTTGGCATGCTGCCTGTATTTTGTACTTTGTTTTGCATCATCTTCCTCATTTAACAATGGATTGTCAATTCATTTAAATCTTAAACTAATTTCTTGTAAGAACCAGTAACATATTACATTTGGCAATTGTAAGACATTTTGTACATTTTGTGTTTGTTTTCAAAGGTTACTCTTTTTGTATTGCTTGTGTTAACAGGCACCAAAAAATATTTTTTGTCATTGTTTTCACTGATAAAAATCTTGTAGTGGTAGGATATTAAAAAGGTCAGATAATGGCAGGTGAATAGGGAGAAAGGGAGTGAAGGAGGAGATAAGAATGACTAAAAGACTCAGATAAGAGACTCAAAATGGTTTGAGAGAAATAAAGAGAGAGACAGATGGAGAACATTGATTACTCATTCTGCATCCTGGCATTCCAGTGATCCAATATGGATTGTTGTCAAAGCAACAATGCAATTGCAATGTAGGCACTGTTGTAATTCTGCCCCATTCACTCCCAACTAATCAGCCTCTGCCAATTCACCATCCATCAGCCTGTTGGGCGACACATGTGTGGTTGTATGTGTGGAAAAGTGTGCATTTGTAACTGGGGAGAAGACAGGCAGACGATACATGCATGTCCATGCATATGCATGTGCAGTTATCTAGGTTTGATTTATTAGTAGCAAGGTGGAGATTAACAAACGATTTCCAAGGTAAGTTCATCAGCCAGCTCGACTCTCCGGGTCTGCCAGGTGGAAGACAGCAGGAAGCAGAATCTATTTGTCTCTGTGTGCATGTCAGGCTTTGTGCATAAGGTCTGGTTGGTCCAGCTGAAGAGTAACAGCAACACAGAGGCAGAAGAAAAGTCTGCTCAAATCCCAAGCTAGGAGTATAGTTTAGGTTGATGTACTCAACCAAAACTGCCATGTGACAGTCCTACCCAAACTTGATATGGAACAAGCTCTGCTTCCTGCTTCCTGTATCCGATGCGGATTGTTTGCTGCTCCTGCTCGTTGGGTTTGATTTACAAATTAATTTCTAAACTCTAAGCTCACTCATTTACTGATTTTTGGACAGCAAGTGTTTTAAGAGTTATATCAGATGCTTGTATTACTCAAGCACTTGTTTTAAAACTCCTGCTAACTGTGTATTATCTTGTTTTTCATAGCTCTGCTAGCTTGTTCTATTGTTAGCTATGGCTTCTCTGTCTCCCTCTCTGTCCTGCTCAGTGTGTCATATGTTTAGCTTCTCTTCTGCCTCCTTTAGCAGTAATGGTATCTGTAACAAATGTAGCTTATTTGTAGCTAGCCTGCTAGCCACTGCGAAGCCACTTAGCTTAGCCACCGTTAGTGGTCCTCCGGCAGGTCCCATGCAGCTGGGAAATCAGGCCGGCTAGGTGACGGTCCGGAGGGGGCATAGCCAGAAACCTTTGCCCAAGGTTCACCACCAACCTGTTCACGTTTCGAATCTTTTTTCTCCGCTCAGCGACAGACCCGCTGAGAAACCCACTCTGGTTATTGGCAGCTCTATAGTCAGAAACGCGAAGTTAGAGACTCCAGCGACCATAGTGAAGTGTATTCCTGGGGCCAGAGTGGGCGACATAGAATCCTATTTAAAACTCCTGTCTAAGGATAAACGTAAATATAGTAAGATTATAATTCACGCAGGAGGTAATGACACCCG
>JAUMHL010000016.1:8237895-8260502 GCA_032362345.1 Sandelia bainsii | reverse complement strand
CTATAGAACAGGTCTGTACATTGTTCTTTTATTAAACTAACTAAACAGCCTCATGTTATTTATCTTATTTACATGACAGCTTTATTTCTGTCTCTCTGTATCGCGCGCGGCTGCCGACACACAAAGACACACGCGCGCGCACACACACATACACACAGGTGAACACAGAGAGCGTGCATCGGGAAATATGACTGTTAAAGCATAAAGGCCAAAACACACACACACACACACCGGCCCCGGCGATGCGCATAACAGACACCGGGAGTGGCGCAATTTTTTTCCAATCATATTTCTACTGTGCAGCTGATATTAAGCAAACGACACCACCTTTTTCTATGTTTTTAATGCATTTTCCTTGTTATGTTGTTGTTATGTTTCTAGCATTAAATAACATATTTCTACAGTCTGGAACCTTCCCAGCTGTATGTAGAATTATTTCTTGTGCATTTGGAGACATCGCATAAAAGGTTCCATATAAATATTTCCACAGTGAGAACTTCTGTGAGCATTTCTGCAGGTGTCCACAGCGCTAACTTTATTACTTATTCATGATTATTAATTGTCCCTGACACAGATTCAGGATCGGTCAGAGTGTGACAGTAAATTATTTTGAACTTTTCCACAAGCTGTCCTCGTGTTCTGCATCGGGGATATCTGCATATTTAAAATACACAATAACCGCAGCAGAACTAGAAAAACAGAATCATAACCGAAATAAATAGTGAAAGTACGGTGGCCAAGACGTTTCAATTGGGAAAGTGAATGAAGGTTTGATGCGCGTCAACGCTGGGGAAACAGAAGAAGGGCTAATCCCGCAAATGGTTGGACCCGCGTCATGCTTAATGCTCATGGTTGTGGCAAGTATCCACCAGTGTTAGCTCTGCAGCACCATTGTAAAAATAATCAAACAGTGGAATATATTTTGGAAGAATGATGATCATAACTTCAAAAAACATAATAAACGTGTAGAGTCTACGCCACGGGGCATCGAAGCTGTGTGGAGACCTGTGGTGGCTCAACATTTACTCTATTGTTGCTTTTGCTTCAATTTGTCATTCAACCTATACTTACTCATGCCATCTAACGATTCTCCTTTCAAACTAAATCTGAGTTACATCTTGATTTAGAGCACATTTTCAATACATAAGGCAGGAAGTGTTTCTTATATCAACTCGGTGCTTATACAAAAGCCAGCACCATTGTTACAAACTACAGACATATAGAGCAAAAAAAAGAAAAGTTGAGAAGACTGATGTACTTGTCCATCAGATTCTTGCTGTGATAACGCTCAGCTTCAGCTCTCTCACCACAGTTGGCAATCTACAGTGTGTAATTTACCCTGAGTGTGAATTTTCCCTAGAGTTTCCCTAGAGATTTAAACAACATGTTTCCACTCTGTTCTTGCTATAGTTCTCAAATTACAGGCTAAAGCCACTGATCAGGTGTCATGTATCAAGTGTACTATGAACAGCACATCACAGTTATTATATTCTAACAGTGAAGAAGAAGTGGAAAACTTTCCTCCTAACAGGTTTTTATGGTAGTGTAGGCTTCCGCTGTGCTTTCACTGAAGTCCATTCAAATTACAACCTACGCTGAGTGAGACACGACCAAATGCCCGAAGAGAGTTAAGACTTTGATTCAAGCACTTTTACCAGGATGAAAGTCTCACAGACATACTCGCTCGTCTTCTCCTTAAAACAGTCCAGAAAATCCTATAATACAGAAAACACCAGTGCATATATTCCAACCTGTGGACCTAACATTTCACCACACAGCCTGAGATGGGACGGTTTGAAGATAACAATTCCTTGTAATTCATACAGCAGCCAAACAGTTGCTCCCTACTGCATCTGCACATCAGATTTCTTTAACAAAAACTAAACAAAAGGCAGCTCCTACCAGTTTCTCTCGAGATCTGAATGAAGGCCTCCACGCCGCTCTCTCCGTAGTTGCCCTCTGAGGCCAGCGTGGACACATAGTTCCACCCCATCGCCGTAACGATGTCCATCATGGCCTGGGCCTGGTAGGAGTCTGGTGGCACTACGCGAGAGAAGAAGTCGTAGCGAGTGTTGTCACTCAGTTCTGGGGCTGTGGAGGCGTAACTGATCTGAGGGATCTAGATGAGAAAAGGAAAGAAAGGAGAGAAGACATTAATGAAAGTAAGAACAATATAATCATTTTCTGTTAACTGTTACACATTTTACATATTAATTATGGAAAATATAAAGACTATGTTTTGTAGATTTTGAGTCATATTTTCTACTGAGATGTTTTTGGAGGAAATCATTTCAGTTGTTCACTCCCTTTGGGATCACAGTGATTAATAATTCTCTGGCATGTGAGAGAAAGTTGTCATGAATGTTAAAATTCAACGGAAGGGTTCTTGCTGGTTCGGAGATGTGAAAAGCAAACAAACGATTTCAGGCTGAACAGGTAAGAAGGAGAGAAGCAAAAGCGGCATATAGCTGGAAATCTGAAAGTGAAATGACACGGAGAGGAAACAAAAAAGGTCAACCAGTGGTGGTTTTTTAACAATGGTGTCAGGGCCGACAGAAGAAACTTTGACAAAGGAAGACAAAACAAAAAAGCAACAGTAAAGACCAGACAAAAGGCAAAGAGGTTGACAGAATGACAGGAGACGTCACAGGAGACACACACACACACAGGTACTGCTAGTGATATGCTGCATAACAGGCCGATGGTGTTAGATGGTTGACAGGCAGATTGATTTTTTCCCCCCCAGACAAAGGAAAGACCCTGTACCTGCTAATACACACGCGCACACACACACACTCACACAGGATGCATTCACTTTAAGTAAGACTTAACTGTCAGTCTAAACCGAAACATAAGGTGCGTCAGCTGTCTCCACCCAACCACACACTTATGTGCACACAGACAGACACAAACAAACAGAACTATCTGCAATCGCTGAGCACAGCAAAACATGTCAATACTGCATGTGGAGATTTAAGGACAGGGTGTGTGTTTGTGGCGTGTGTGTGACTGGAATGTTTCTAAAGCCCATCACTCAGTGTCTTTCTTCTCCTTGAGTATCATCTGAAGTCCCTGCCACCCTGAATCTACACTTGTCTTTGCTATTTTAAAAAGGTCAGGGATCTATCCAGGGCTTTGCAGAGTCTTCTATATTGTTCCTCTTTGGTGTTGTTGAAGCGCTGCAGCACGCGTTAGACTTTCCTGGGCCACAGCAATGACAAAATTAATTCTTAACAGCTAGCCTCCTCAAGCAAAAAGTATTGAAGGACCAAACAGCTAATGTGTTTTACTTCCACAACAGTGATCAATGCGCACCGCTGCGGACAACTCTCATGTTTCTTAGCAGCTGGAGACCTAATTTTGGCTTTTTATGTGTGTGAACTTGGTGGGAGTTCATATATGGGATACTTGGAAACTGTTATTGGTCTCCTCTGCCAGAGGAAATCACAACTGGAAACTTTGATAAACTTCACTACATGTATGTATAATTCATAGAGGATGGAGATAAACAATTAAAAAGACAGAAAAAGAAAATCAAAGCTGGGCCGACCGAGGGAAAACAATAAGTAAAAGAGTTTGCATGTGTTTGTGGCTCTGCACTAGATATATGTGTTAATGTGTATTTGCGTGCTTGGTGTCTGTGTCAGTGTGTGACGCTGCTGTTTCATTTGTCCTGTTCCTATCTATGCGCATTTAAATGAGCAAATATCCATTTGAAAGAGAAATTAATGTACAGCTGAGGGAATATGAGATATTTGTCTGTTTACAACAACAATGGGAAAGTAACCCTGTGACCTGGGCAAACCTGGTACTTTGATATTTTGTTGTTCCACTCTTCAGCTGGAAAACGGAGATGTACAGAAATACAAACACACACTTGAATACACCGCATTGTCATCCTCATGTCATATTATTTTAGTCATTACTCAGTAAGAAAAAGAAGAGAGAGAGAGAAATGAAAACAGTAAAGGAGAGAGAGACATACAGACAAAAACAACTAAAATTCTGCAGATATTTCTATTGTAACACATATGTATACGCACAGAAACGGCATGTGACATTTGAATGGTGTAAATCATTAATGTGCTCCGAGCTGCGAGTGACTCAAACTTTTTTCAAAGCAAGCACAGCCTGAGTGGTAGTTAGAGGCGGGAAATTAACAGCTTGGTTCCTCCACATCACTGGGGAAGAAGATTATGCCTCCAATCCCCCTAATTCCATTTGGTTTAATGAATATGTGTGTGTGCGAAAGGGGATCACAAGTGTGTGTGATAAAAAGGGAAAGCCTATGCGTGTGGTGTTGAATGTGCGGTTTCAATTAACACGAGGAATACTTTCTTTCTCTCAGACACACTTATCAATGGAGTAATGTGTTATTTCAGCTTTCAAGCTTTTACGCAAACTAATCTATGCACTGAATTTGCACAAAACTGCACAACACAAAGCACAGAACTTATCTCTTGCCTGATCAAGACATATCGACTTGTTGAGCTTCGTTTCTTGAGGCTCCACAGATGACAGAAACTCAAAATAGTTTACAACACTGCAGTGAGTCCAAATGTCTCTGATCCAGCAGTTTGTTCCTGCACCTCCCTACCAAACCTCATTAGAAGCCAAAAAAGCTGCAAAGACATTCAATCTTGCTTCTTTTGCTTAAATAGACAATTGATCACGCTGAAAACACAGACCTCCCCAAAAACAAGCGATTAATTCTTAATTAAACTGTGTTCTTCAACAAGGAAATACTATTGAAACAGCAAAAACTAATGTTTTCTCCCCATTAAAACAATCGATGTGCACCTGTACGCTGACGATAGCTATTGTTAATACATTCAAAGCTACATGTATCTCACCAGTGTGTACTGAGTGAACTCTGTGGAACTGAGACCAGTGTAAGCCAATATCCTACACTACCTGACAGTCAAGTCGCTCCATCTATTCTTTAATGACTTTCGCAATAGTAGGAAATAGTTTCATCCCTCACTATAGATCAGGCTGTATCCCACTTGTGAGCTCAGCAGATAACTAGCAGCCGGATGTGGACTTTAACAGACCTAATGATCGGGGCAAGTGGTTCATGTGTGCGACTTTCCAGCTGGGGATCAATATTGAGGAAATTCCCTTGTCCACACTGTACTCGTTCTCACAAAGGAACCAAGAGAAAGATGTTTAAAAACTGGATGTATTATAAAATAAAAGTTGCTGGGCTGTATTATCTAGTCAAAATGCTCCATGATGAAGGATGTCATATAGTAACGTATGTTAAAAGTGCCACTCAGAAAGTGAAAGGGAAATCACAGATATCTGAGGCACAAAAACATTACAGCTGCAATGATTATGTGATTATTCAATTTGTTGATGTGTAACTTGTTTAAAGTGAGAACATAATGCTGTTCTGTGTCGTATATCACTGTGGTGCAAAAGTTCTGCAGTTAGGTTTAGCACCCCTAAAAATATAAGCTATAGCAGACGTGACAGAAGAGCATCTATGTCCTAAACTGGACCTTAAACCACAGCTTGACAAACATGAAACTAATCTACACCTTAACTGAAAGACTGATTATGTGTTAATGACATTGTGCAGCTGTGTGAAAAACATAGTTATGCATCTGATACAGTAAGTAATAGTGTGTGTGGACAACATGAGTGTATGCACACATGATGACAGTGTGTGTGTGTGTGTGTGTGTGTGTGTGTGTGTGTGTGTGTGTGTGTCTGGCGGTAATGGAGCTGTCAGGGCCAGAGTCTGAGCATTAGGTTGATAGATGGCAGTGGTCTGAAGCTAATTAACCCCACTGCATTGCACACATATACAGCCTTTCTGTCACACACACACACACACACACACACACACACATACACAGAGTTACAGCAACAGCGTCACCGTGAGTAACGTGTATAGTGGCCAGTCTGGGTCGATGATGGTGATTAAATTAAACACTACAAATGTTTAGATGTGCACAAACACACTGTTACACAATCTGAAAAAACTATTATATGCACTTATCTATTTAGCCTGTTCGAAAATAATCTACTTTTTTTATATTTAGACTTGAGTAGTAGTTTTGTAGCCACAATAACACATCCTAGATCAAGTTATGTTTTTACAGATCAAGCTGGAACAATTTTCACTGTGATATCAGAGCGTGGAATAAAAGAGAAGCAAGGCACACGTACTGTAATTCGATCGAGCCGTCTGAAGCCCTGGTTTTCAGCCAGCCTAGAGAGTTGTTTACTTGCTTAAAATCTGACTCAGACCTGCAACAGCCAGCCATGGTCTGTGTCTAATGAGGAGAGGACTGGCACAGCGGGATCTCACCAAGTTAATTTACCAGGATGACGACTGTTGGAGCTGAGAGTTTTGTGTCTCTCGCTCCATCTAACCCTGCTATCTGAGTCTGGGGCCATCTGTCTCTCTTTTGGCCCTTTGCCTCTGTGGCTGTATTTCCGTCTTTCTTGGTCCACATTTAATTTGTTAATTTTTTTTCAAGTACATCCCAATGAAACTACCATAGAAACTTGTTATCAGAACTTCACAGATTGGAATGGTGTGGTTTCATTAAAATGATCAAATTTAAGACAAAAAAGAAGATGTTACACAGTAGTTGAATAAAATTCCACACAAACAACCATACAACCATCTTACAAGTATCATAGAGAACAAAACCTTGCATTTAGTGCATGAAAAACCCAAAGCTAGAGACAAAGAAAGAAAACGTACCCCATCATTCTGTCTCAGATCACTGTTACTCAGAGATGCTACTGCTAATTGTCGCTAAACAACACTGTTCTTCTCTTTACTGTCTTGGTTTCACCCCATGCATCCTCACATCACAAGAAATTCAAAATAGAGAAGCTGCTTGCAATTTGTTTGTTGACAAGCAATCAAAACGAGGGAAGAAACAAAAACACTGAGGGGACATATGTAAAAGTAAGCCGCTCCATGGTAGAGAGGAAGAGAGAGAGAGAGAGAGAGAGAGAGAGAGAGAAGCATGAGAGGGAGAAATTAACAAATGACAGGGTGAGAGAAAAGATGACAAAGGTTTAATAGGGACAAAGAGAAAGGAAGAGAAATGGGAAACAACAAAGAGAGGGAGATGAGAGAGAAATGATGAGAGTGAATGTTTAGCAGAAACATAAGAAACTGATGAGGACAGAAGGGAAATGGAAAAACAAAAGGAGCACAGATGAGAGGAAAAACAGGATAAAGCAAAACAAAGGAAGGCAGAGAAAGAGAAAGATGAATGAAGGAAACTGAGATAATTGATGGAAAACAATCAATGGAGACAAGAGGCAAAGCAGTGAAGATTCCTCGGCAAAAAACGCACAACAAGAAAGACTTGAAGAGAAGTTAAATAAAGTGTTTAAAATGCCAGGAGGTTAAAAAAGAGAAGGATGACACTGATAGAAGATGAAAGGTAAAGGGAGTGAGGGAGAGACTATTATGCAGAATGTAAATGAAGTGATGAAGATGAGACTGATAAATGCAGGAGCAAAGAGAAAGAGAAAAAGAATAACAAAAAGAAAAGAAAATTGCTGAACAAAGGCAGGCAGACACAGGGCCGGTTTCAAGATACATACTGGGGCTGCAATAAACCCCCCATGTCGACTTAAATAATTAACCATTAGCCGTGTATGCAGTCTTAGTGGTGTCATGAAGAACACACGTGCATCTAAATGCAGATTTGTCAAAGCCAGAAAAACTTCTGATAGATTAGAACAGAATCATTGATTCTCTCAGTCCTCCACAGACACTGAGTTTATCTGAGAGTATAAGTAAAGTACTGAATTGATGGCCCAGTGAGCCCTTCATTCCCTTGAGCTTTTCAGCTGTGGCCCAATGCACATTGTAACAGAGTAGGTGTTAGTTTGGTGGCGTCTCACCACTGAAGCCACGAAGCTCACTCAGCAAGACCATCTCACTCCTGCTGGCTTTGTTTCAAACGCTAATGGCTTTGCAGGAGCACTCATGTATCACGCAGCATTAAGCATCAACAACAGCGGCACTGTTAATATTACTGTTAGCCTACACTAAATGCCAATTATGAGAGGATCGCGATAGTTGCTAAGCTTCTGGAGACCATGACTGTCACTGTACACTGCAGTCACTGACAATAGTTTTTGAGATTTTTACACTACAAAGGTGGTAGAACAAACATGCCACCAGTGTGGCAAGTAGTGTGTTTTGGGTTATTTATAAGAATCTAAACATGAGTGGACAACACAGTAAATATTGATTTATATTCCTGTCTTCAATGGGAATATTTCAGAGCCATAACAAAGCACAAAGAAATATCACAGGAATACATTAATGTCTCAGGAAAAAAGATAAGAAGAAATAAAGATGAAAAATATCAACAATCGTTAAGCCGTGATAAACCAAGCCCACCAATAGTCGGACGCTGGTGAACGTCTTTTGCCGTTGATTGGTGGATTTTCAGCCGATTCAGCATGTTGAATTGGACCTTGTTGTTGAGAGAGACCTCTCTGATTGGCTGTTCAGCTTAGCAAATTAGTGCAAAAGAAGAAAACTGGACACCAGTGTCATTTGCAACTTCTTATCAGATATATTCTCAGTTGGCAGTAGCTATAAACCGTCTGTTGTGACTGAGAGTTTATGGTTTCTATCTGCAGACCTAGGTCATCAGCGCTCCATTTCTGAATGACTAACACTATCGCCACCTGCTGGTATGGAGAGTTATTTCATCTCAAACAGGTAAAAAAACACAGACTACCTAGTTGGCCACTGGTCTTTGCCGCTAGTTCTTTGATGTCGTTTGCCCTTAAACCTTGGATTGGTGTCTTGTAGATCCGTAGATAAATCACATTAAGACAACAAAAAAGCCCAGACCCATTGTTTGATATCCTCAAATGCTCAGCATGCTTTTATAGCTTTTCATGTAATTCTTCAACTGGATTTAATAAAATAGTTAAAGGTAAGTTTACAGACGACAAGAAGAATGTGAAATGTGAATGAACTGTAGTTTCTGAAACGTGAATATGTGAGAGCACAGTCTGTAGTAATTAAGTGGAAAGTAGATGAAGTCCTGGATTACAAGTCAGTAGTTTGTTATTGATGGATTATAGATCTACTTAAGGACTGCTTAACTTCTTTATCTAAAGTTAGACTGCTACAACAACAACAAACACAATTCTGGCTACTGCTTTACAAAACATAAACAGAAAGAAAAGATTTTTTCTTAAATTTTTTTAAACATTACCATTAAGATTTTGAAATATGCTGAATAACTACAGCTACAAATATCTGTCAAGGACTTGTTGATGGTGCCAAAGTAGTTCAGGTTATTGGTGTCCATTTCCTTGAATTACTGATTCAGACATTTGTTATCAAGATGGGAAAATGAACATGGAAAATATGATAAAACCTAAAATTGAAACCTCTATGCCTCAGCAGATATTACATGCTCAGGGTGGCAATGAATTAACCATGATGAGCTGGTGGACAGGTAGGAGAGGTACAACCAACCCACAACCTCAGTCAATTGAAATTTGAGGAGGCTGTGCTTAGCGGGAAGAGAATTTCAACTATAATGATAAATCTGCACCTGCGCAATACATTCACCTACAAATACTGGTAAGAAAAATATTCAGAGTTTGAGCTTGTACATGGGTGTATACAGAATAACAAAAAGTTTTACTGGATGTAACATCTGTGTCTGTGCACACACACTCACACAGCACACATGCACAACCTATTTCTCAAATATCAGAGAGGTGAGGACCCACCTACATGTGTCACACACAGAACAAATGACCATGTGACCTTACCTGCCTTCAAATGAATACAAATGATACACAAGAAATACAGAAGTACACTTATTTAGATAAACACAACTACTGGTTGTGTATCCTTGAGGATAAATCAATCACTGTAAAAATATATTGTGATAATAAGGCAATATTGCCCACTCCTACTTCATTTTATTAATCTTGTATCCATGAAATGAGACCGGTATGGCTTAGTCACAGCCTTAGTTCATTCATAAGGAAATCAAATTTTATTTCTAGAGAACTTCTGTGATGGAATAAAGGGAACCAGCTATTGAGATTAAAGCTTAAAAACCCACCACTTGCAACCAAACAATCTACTGCATGACTGGTTTTAGCTAGAGACTGACTGAAAACTAAATAAATAACCAATATTATTATAACCTTCAATTCATTACTGATGTGATAGCTCAAGTCTTTAGTGTCTATTCTTCCATCCGTATGCATTCTGCTTTAACTTTTCTCTCCCAATAAACATATCAGGTCCAAACTACATACAGTATAAGGTCTCCCTGACTTCACTCAGTCAGTTTTTTTCAGACTTCTCTTTCTCAAAATGCCTCAGTCGAAACACATTTCTCTCTGTCTGCATGTGTTTTTTGAATAATATATTTTCTGACAGCTGCATCACTTCAGCAACCTAATCTCATGTGCAGTGACAAACACACACATACACAGAGGAGGAAGGTACAGGAGTACTTGATCCAAGGCAGCCACCTGCAGATTCTCCTGTTTTATCTTTCCCTGACGCATACACAAAAGTGCCATCCAACAGGGTTTAATTGTGTGTCTAAGAGTGTGTGTTTGTGTGTGTGTGTGTGTTCGTGCTTGTATGAGAACATCAGCAACATTCATACCCAGTGTACAATTCCGCTTCCTACTGCACAACTGTAGCTGCAAATGTCACAAATTCCTCAAAAAACACACAAAGTCAAACTTACACACATTTTAGTCTTGTTAAACTCATCAACCCATACAGCCAAAGGCACACTGAAAAAAAACACACACCTGTCAGTGATGGAGAATTATGAGTCAGATCAAGTTTGCATTTCAGACAGATATTCCCCAGCATGAAACCCAATTGGCATATATTCCCATTGTTGTAAATGAGCCTCATGCATCATGCTACGTGGCAGCAGACCTGCACGGAAAGTATTTTAAATGTGCTTAATGAAGAACAAATCACCAGCAAATTAGAGGCTAGAAAGTCTTTAAAAACCACTTGAGTGTGCATGTTGTGGTTATGAAGCAAGTTTTAGTCATGTTTGGTACAAGAACATTTCTTGAGACAACACACAGATGACAAATTTCCCAAGACAAAATTGATGCATTCCCACACATGGCTCAAGTAAACACAGCTGTCAGCATGACTTAAAGGAGAGTGTGCATGTGTTTTCTTGGACAGTGTAGGAGCTGGAACGCCTCAGTGCTCGTGAACTGCCACAGTGTGCATGTGTATACATCTGTATATTGATTTCTCTGTAGCCTATAACCCCTCACAATACATTGTCATCATTAAGCGAGTGTTCAAATCCAACAGGTTTTGCATATTACATAATATATTATATTAGCATCAGAGGGTGTGTGTATGTAGTGTGTTCCACTGAAATAATATAGCACATCCACTGCTATAACTGCCCCATTGGATCTGAAGGTGTGAAAAATGGTCAGTTTTGGCTGCTAAACTAATCCCCTAACAGCTATTCTCCAGTCATAGTTTATAACCATAACTAGACGAAGCAAGCTACTGTCTGAGCTAACCATCTTACAACCTAGTTAAGTTTAAATAAATTTACACTCAAGCAACTTCAGCCATACTTAAACAGCATTAGATACCGTTATGTTTGGCAAACTCATCAGGTTCTCCTTAACACGTCTGTCTCTCTTCTAAAAGTGAAGCATTGTGTGTCAAAATACACATTTTAAAGCATAAATCTAACCACTGTTTTGCTTGTTCAAGTATGTTTGTCTACAGTAAGCTTTTGAGCCACCCAAGAGTTAGAATAAATAATTACATAATTGCATTGCATTTTTATGCCTACACGACTGTAGGCATTATGTATTTGCGTTGTTTGTCCAATTCCTGTGAACACACAGGAATGCCTTGCGGGAATGTATTCAAATCTGGTATTCAAAGCTCCACTTGAACTGAAGGATAACATCAAGGTCACTGAGATCTCAAATCTGTCCGATTCTTAGCAATGCAATATTAATAATACTGTATTATAATACTATCACTAACTACAACAATAGCAACAAATTACATCAAATAAACAATCCTACTTTACTGGTTCTACTTGAATCATCTAATAGTGAGTATGATGACTTTTGGCATGAGACATGTGGCTTTAGCCTCACTCTTCTCAGCATATCATGTACTAGAATGTAGTCATCAAGTGCATATATAAGAACCTATTACATGGTTCTTTTTTTAGCATAGCAACAATTACTAAAGGGGCAGAAATGATTAGTGTTCACCTCCTAATTACATATGCACATCCAAAGTCTTTATAGTCCCTGCAAAATGCAAGTGATTCACCCATTTCTTGTATCATACATGCCAGTAGCTCCTTTTTTTCTAAAACCGCCTCTGCACCATCGGTGATGAGATTAAACCCCTGAATGTTTATTGTACTGCTGATTAAAGTTATTCTAATTTTGAGAATCAAACAGCTTGTTGCCACAGCGGTCCCTGTGCCTTCAAGAAGCAGGGAAAAAAAATGCACAAATGTATTCTGACATTTCAGCAGTTGTTTTAGGGTTGAAACAGCAGTGCAGCAGATGGTGAGACATTACTATCATCTATTTCTTGTGCTCCCAAGCATCACTAAATTGCCATCCATGCAACACCAACAGGTTAACACAGTCAAACAAAGTGACTACCTCAAATAGTAGAGGTGATCTGGGTCTAAACAACTTTTTACTTTTATACTCAATGTGTGTGCATGTATGTTGTCTCATGATATTTCGTTTTAAGACACGTGCACGTCATCTAATAATATCCACACATTTTTTTGTATAACAAGTGTACAAGCCCGAAGTTACCTCTCCTGAAACACAAATTGTGTGAGTATACTTTCATCCCTCTGCCTTGCATCAAATGTACACACACTGCTGGTGGTTCGAAAGTACTGCCGGTTAACAAGCATCAGAAGTTGCAATGTGAACATATAATTCTGCTTCCAAATATCTGCAAAGAATATATGAATAAATGTTTCTCCAAGCTACACTTCTCATCATTTAGACTAGGACTAGCCACAAACACCTAATATTATAATCATGATGTAGACTGATATAGTTTTAAAGTTGAAATATAGGCTGTAGAAGTGACAAACAGCCTGATGGTACATGCAGTGCTGTAAGTAAAGGGAGAGTAATTGCGAAAAATTGTCAAACTAGTTTGGTCAAATAATAAATCAATTTAATAAAATAGAAGAAAAAACAATTAGACAGAGAGTCAGCCAAGCTGTTCAGTGTACATTTCTTGGCTATGAAGTGGTTTTAATTAAACTAAAGATGAAGCTTCAAAGCAGGTGTTTGCACTCAAAAAATTATAACAAATTACTGGAAAAGAGGAAGTGAGTACGTAAATGTACATAAGCACTGAGTGAGTTTGTTCTTGGATAGCCTAATTGCTCAGGAAGCTGATCAGCAGTTCAGCACCATGTGAGTTTAAACCCATGGGGTAATTGTACTCAAATGTAAGGTGATTGTGTTCACATGGAGTAAGTAACAGGTGTTCAACGGAACAACAGCTGCAGAATTACAGTTCAATAATTCACCTTCATGTACCTTTAACAGCAAGGTTAAGAAAAAGGCACACATTTCTGTTCTTTCAAGTTCCCATCGCCAACTTCACACCATTAAAAGAAAACTCCCAACATGGATCATTCATTCAGTCCGTTGGGGAAAGCACAGGCAAGAGCGTTAGAGGACCAGCTTGTTATCTGTACCATATGGTCTCGAGGGAAGCGATATCATTTTATTTTTAGATGAAGAACGCACTCATGCTCGCACATGCACACACCCGCTGAGAGGAAGCAATTCCATTTCCGAATACCCCCTGTGTCTTTCAATCCACCTCCCTCAGTACACTTTTACACACATAGTGCCTCACAAAAGTCTTTGCATGTGCTCACTCACAAACAAAAAGTTTCACTTGATCTCTTCCGAGATCTGCCTCGATCTTTTTATTTAGAAGACATGGCATCCAACTGACAAAGATCACCGCATCACCTGGCAGGTGTTTAAGGTGTGTTTTCACATTAACAAACTGCACTGCTAGAAAAAAAATGTGACTCATCGGTTGCTCCATTAGCATGCATGTAATGTATAGAACCTACGCAGTGAATATCAATTCTTATAGTTTCATGTGTACGTGGAACACAGTTGCCTTCGGTGGGCCTGGACCTGAATATCACATCGCACTGCCTGTGTGTGTGTGTGCACGCGCATGTGCACATACCTGCACATGAGAGCATATGAATGCAGCTAGAAGTCTGCCATTATGCTGTTAATGTGTCCACCTGAATAACAGGCTGCAGTGCACATACAGACTTAATGCATTAATGCAGTGTTGGCTAATAGAAAGAGCTACAGCTGAAATCACACACTCTCAATAGCCTATTAATATAATGGGATGGGTGGGAGGAAGGAGGGAGGAAGGGAGGAAGGGAGGAAGGGAGGAGGGGAGGAGGGAGGGGAAGAATAAACAGGGAGAGAGAGAGGAAAAAGAGGGATGGAGGGAGGTATAATATTAATATAATCTGTTGGTGGGAGTAGAGAAAGAGGAAGATGGGAAAAGGGAAAAGGGAAAAGAAAATGAAGGATGGTGGAAGTGAGAGAGAATTTGAGGGAGGATGAACAGCTAGAAGGATAGTGCAGAGGGGTGAGTATGATACATGATGCAAAGAAGTAAAGTAAGGGATGAATGGAGTAGACCAGACCTGCTGAAAGATGTTTAAAAACCACCACTTCTGAATGGAATGAATAGTAAGATAAAAACAAAACAAAAAAGTTTGAGACAGATTTAAAAGTGGTAAAAAAAAGAAATAAAAAAAAGGCCACACAGTTCAGTAAACAAAATCTTTCCTAAAACCCAAGAAACATGATGGTGAAAGTAGTGAAAGTTTATTTATTAGTTATAGATCCACAAACTTGGCATGAGCAGAAAAACAAACTCAAAACCGCAGGCTTCATTAACAATCAAAACCACCAAAGTGTTTTCAGAAACTTTGAGAAAGTCATCACCACAGCAAATTAGATCACACTGTATAAGAATTACATCACATGCAGAGTTGATTCAGCTCTTACTACGCAGCCCTTGAGGAAAAGTCTGATTTAATGGCAATGCAAAAATAGAGAGACTTTTGGGAAGTTGACAGTGTGACCAACTCTTTCTTAATGGCTTTCAGCACTGGCCTCTATTCACACCACCAAAGTTCCATCAATGGATTTATTGTATTCAGCTTTGCAACTTCCTTTTGTCCATCCTCTCTGCTTTTTTGTGTTTTCTATCTGTCCTTCTATGAGCATTTAAAATATGCTCAAAATAACCTTTTCTTTCCAAACACTTTCTCTTTGTTAACATCATCCACATCACTCTACTTAAGCTTTTCTCTCACCTACTTCTACACTTAAATCCACTTTTCCGCTCGCACCTTTTCTCACTTCTTCAATCCGCTATATTTTACGCTTTCCTATACCCATATCTTATCTATCCATAGCAGGGAGACAAAGGACGACCATCTTTTTATGTCTTCTTTGCTTTCCTTACCTTTAATTGCTGTTGCTCACTATACTATTCACAGCGTTTCTCTTCAGTTTTGTACTTTTCACATTTTCCTCTCCTGTTTGAAAAATGTCCTGCGTTTGGTTAAGGCAAGTGTTTAATTAATAATCACTGACATTTTCATTTACAGTCTTCCCGACAAATACAGTGTCATACAACAGTGATTCAACCTATACCCAGATGACTAAAGCTTTAACATCTACTGCTCCAAATTTGTCTGCTAAACCCGAAGCGATTCATTTTAAACTTTCAGCAGCAGCAATGGCAGCTTGTTTTGGATACTAAAAAGAGTTGTGCTTTTATATGTGAGCTTCATCATAAGATTTCTGGCTGAAAAGACATATTAAAAAGAATATAAGAGGTGTATATAAGAGTGTTGATATGGAAGTGGCACATTCCCACATTTTTAACTCTCTCTTTTGCCTCTCGGTAACCAAAGGTGCCCACATCCTCTGCCGCTGCCTCTGTTTCATTCCTTTTCATCTTGACTCCTTCGCTCCCCCGCTGTCTCTCCCCACCTCGAGTCCTCTATTCATGTGTTTACACCTCAGTCCTAACACCCCCGCAGGTGTCCTGTACCGTCTCTCCTCAAAGCTCCACACCTCGTGGTCTGTACACATCTCACATTCTATTTTTGAGAATAAGGATGATAGTCCAAAATACATGTACGCCTAAATGTTTATATCTCATCCTGCTTAGTTCTTTCTTGCATGTGGCTTAACACACATTTGCATCAGCTGCAGTTTTTATTCACACTGTTTGAATGCAGGATTTCAATGCTACATTCCATGCATGTCTGGTTAGAGAAAGAGAACCCTTCATATGTGACACACAAACTGACCTATCTTTGTGTGTCACATGCTCACATGCCGGTGGTCCATCTCGACATCTTCCTCCCTCTCTCTCACTCACTCACTCCATCTCCTATCACGATGTCCCATTTTCCCCACGTCATTCTCACCAATTCTCACCCTCTCTTCTCTGTTCACATCTCCCTTAACAATCCCCCATGCTCTTTCACGCATTTGTTTTTCGCTTCCTTCCAGTGTGCCACTCTCTTCTTCTCTCTTTCCCCATGCAACATTGTTTTTACAAGTCTGTATTTCTCATTCAATTTGAAACCAGGAGCAAATTAGGTATGTTGTCCTCCGTTCATCTCCTTTTTGGACTGAGTTTTTGTGGTCAAATCTTGCTGTATTTTCTTATTTTGTAAGGATTATGCAGATAATATAAGACGTTAAAGGTACTTGCTTTCTACCTTTTTCTACTTTAAGAGTCAAGAATGTTGCTGGGCCTACACCCTCCCTCTCAGTTAGTTACACTCATTCCCTTTTTCCCGTTTTTAGCAATGCTATGATGGCCATATATATTTATTTCTGAGTTTTTATTAGAAGAACTAGTAATACAAAATGTTCTATCCTTCCACAAAGGCCATTCCTGATCAAGATTATTCAATTATTCTAGACTATTGAAGGATCAGCTTGGCATCCAAATTAAGCTATCATTTGCTGATCCAGGTCCTTGCTAGACTTCTTTTAGTAACTCAAAGTTCTCTTCAGATTTTGACAGGTCTTCCATTTCTATTTTATATATATTACTAATTTTGTCCTTGACCTCTCCACATTCCTCTACAGAGCCTCAATATTTGGCACTTTAAGGTACAGAAGCTATCTGTAAATTAGGTTTAATGTGTTTTTATTTGATGACAATTAGGCATTCATTACATCAGATATTGTTTTTGAATGGAGAGGGTACTGCCGTATTTTGCAGAAACAGAAATTTGAATAAAACTAGCCAAACCTTGCACTGTTAAGATTATATTGCTTGTGTGAGATTTATTTATGCAAAATAAATCAAAACTAAATTAAGATTGTATTACTTTTATTACTGTTATAATCCAATTTTAAATATCTTGTTTAGCTCATGTTATAATATGGCAGTTAAAGCTGGGGTCTGGGCACCAGTGTGTAACCTGCTGGTGTGTTTATCCTCTCAGCCTCTGCCTCCCCGTGCACTTCCCTGTTCCAGTTGTTCTTCAGGAATCATTTAACATTGTGCTCTCTTAATGAGGACAGCAATGAATTGTGAAGGAGCTGTTGTCACATGCTTGCACATACCTTCCTTAAATAGTCAGAAAACTGTGGTCTGTAACAAACAGCACATTTTGTTTGGATTACCTGAAGACATATAGAACTGCAAAGAAGGATATTGGACCGCCTCTGCTATGGAAGTTAAATAAACAAATATCTGAGGTGTCAGCTTTAACTATGCTTAGACTTATCTGAATTACCAAATCATCTCTGATAGTTATAGGTTAAAAAGGGAGAAAATGTGAGATACTGTTGAGGGAAATGGGTGTGTTAGTAAGTTTCTGTAAACTCTGAATAAACATTTTGCTTAAGTCAGTGTCACATCAAGACACAGCAGGGAAAGTGATGTCTCATCCACATCTAATTATGTCTTGTGGGCGCATGAGATGATGTGATGCGTGTTTGATACAAACAAAATTTCATTTCGGGCTCAAGGAAAACAAATGCACCTTCAACAAACATTTTCAGCACAGAAATGTCAAAGAAAACAAACACTTGTCTCCTAAAGCATCCTATAACCCTCCATTGCTTCGTCATTCCTCTTCTCCTCTCATCACGCCCCAGGACTGATGATGTTTCTTCTCTGTTATTTCCGGCTGTCTGTCTCAGTCCATCTGTCAGTCTCTTTCTGAGAGGGACATCAATATGATTCTTAACATGGAACACAGAACTTGTTTGACTGTGGGTTTAGCCTGTCAATCTGTCTCAGGACACAAAAGCCCTCCCTACCTGCCTGACTGTCTCTTTGTCTGTTTTTCCATTCTGTCCAATAGTCACGAGAGCCATTAAAACTCAAGATTTTCAGTGTGACAGCTGTGTTTTGAAAGATAATCAAAATGCTATTTGTCATTTTGACAGATAAAGATAATTGCTGCCCTGCAACACAGTTACTCACACAACTGAATTATTGTCAACAGCACAATCAGCAGCATTAATTTAGGGAAAGCAGCTGCTTAAAGTGAGCACACGAGCCACCGAATACCATCCTCAGAAAATTTAAATCGGTCAGCTTGATGTTGATTGGAAGGTGACACTGAGCAGGAAAAACCCTGCAGGCAGTCGGTCAAATAAGTGGATCAGCACACAGCTGGCTGGATTACACAAGTGGCATGGCATGCTGCCTCTGCTGTCTCCCTGCCTTTTCTCATCCTGTATCGTCTGACAGCAGGGTAGACGTGGACACAGTGACAAAGCAGCCGACCGATGTGAACCAGCTCTACGGTTTACTTAAGGAGTTACCTGTACTTGAGAAGAATAAACACAGAGCTACTGGAAATAAGTCCCCTTATAAGAATAATCACAAATGAAAAATGAAAGTGTTCCGATTCAGTCACTGAAACATCATGAGAATTGATGTACAACGTAAGCCAGGGTGGACAGTTGTTGATGTCGGTCTCAGTGTGTCTGTCTACCCATTAACCTGCAGGCATGTCTTTTTTTCCTGGTTATCTCGTCCTTGTGCATACCAGCACGTCTCTCCATCTTTCTGCCTGTCAGCCTGCAAGAGACAAAGCTATCACACGTCATTTTGTGGCACAGCAGTTTTCCTCTGGACTTTTATTGAAAAACACCCAAGTGTTTGAGAGAAGAGACGCACAACCCCTGACAATGACACGAAAAAGAAAAAGATGATATGAGATGTACAATAAGACGCCTCTTCTCATTAATTCTATTCTTTCTCCTCCTGGTAGTTAGTCCTCAACTTTCCTCTTGTCTGGTTCTGTCCTCCATAATGCATGTCAAGTTTAAACCTACTCTGTTGTCCAGCTCAGTCGTGCTCTATTCCACTTTATCGCTCAGTACTCGGGACTGATGATATTTGATCACACTGGACATTGATTATGTGTTTGGGGGCTTTAAAACTCTGAAGCATTCATACAAACCATAATATATATGTCTGCAAACATACAAATCCAGGTACAGAAAACAAAGCAGTAATGTTCTCTTGTCCACACACACCCCACACACATACATTGTTCACACCTAAACACATTTACAGTTGTGAGAGGCTGACAAAAGGTTACACAGAGGTTAAGTCCATTATTACATACACACAGCCTGCATCTTTGTCTCTCTTTTATGCTCTGCTTTTATCTCTGACGCAACCACACACACATATTTACACACAGTTTTCTTGCTCTTACAGTCGACACACTTGCCAATGATTTCAGTCGCCTTTTCTCCTCACAATCTTGGGTCCTCCTCCCCACTCCTGCACCAACTTTAGTTATATATTTCTGTCTCTTCAGATTCTTTGATCACTTTGTCTGTTTGATCTTTGCTGGTGCCTCTCTCCCTCTCGCCGACAGTCCTTATGTCTCTCATCCTACCACAGATTTTAATCACAAACAATATACAATAGAGAGATAGAACGATAGTAAATGACAGATACTGGAAATAAAATGTTGATTGGGAAAGTTGTGCAAGGAGAAAGAGAAGAGAGGAAGTGAGAAAGGGATGTCGAAACAGGGACAGATTTATAATTTATTCCTTCTCTATTTCATTAAATATATATGGGCATTAGAGCAGGAAGAGATCATCCCGACTTTAGCACAATAGATCGACTGAGATGTCTCTGGTTCTCCAGTGTGCAGCACTCAGTAGGACACACCCATGCATGGACACACTGTCGCACAGAAAGACATTGACAGACTCTCACACACACACACACACACACACACTTTTCCTTGGCAGGGGAATCAACTATTACAGTGTCTGTCGGTCATTACGCCTTATTCCCCCAGTGATGGATGTAACACTTTGTGTCGCTGCAAAATGTGTTTTGGAAATGTGTTTGGAATTGCTTCGTGGCACTGCTGAATGATTCTGGAATGAGATCATAACAGGCTGAGAGCCACTGTAATACCATTGTGGAGCAAGTGGCAGGGCGCCGCTTCAATGTAAGTGACTGATTGGTGCGCGTGTGTGAGTGTGCGTATATGTGCTGTTTAAGGTGCTTTTCTTATATTTGACAGCAGAAATATAGATAGAGGATTGAGGATGTGTGTGTTGCAGAGAGGGCACATTCACATTGTGTTTATGCGTGACACTGACAATTCACTGTGTGTTTTCCAGCACTGACAACGGCAATTCTCCACTAAGTGGGAGTGTTATATGGTTTTTCACCTGTATTATGCTGTCAGCTGGAAACCTAATTTTCTCAGTTTATGCTGTTAGGAAGGCAGAGATTTAAAGCCATGCTTTTTCAGGTTATAGCTGCTACACAGTAGAAGATTATCAAGCCAGTTTAGAGCATTAGTGGTCATCTTGTCAATCAGAGAAATTGTCAGTTGGTGATGCTAATCTGGAAGTGTGTGGGATTTACTTTTAAATGGCCCTGTCAGCACGCAGACTGATCTGAGCTGCACTGATAGCATCAAACACTTCTGATATTTACAGCTCGACATTTGCAGAGGTGCTGAGGTCAAGTTGTGTACAAGCATCTCCAATTCAAAGCCAAATAGAGGCGAGTTCACAATAAAGCATCTACACATCTCTACTTTTTACTAGTGTGACAATGCATATTTCACAGATATTTCTGACTTCAGCAGGATAAGACGTTAAGTGTGTAATAGTATATCTGTGCCTTAAAGTCTATATCAGTTCAACAAACACACACACACACACACACACACAAACCCCCAAGCTATCCAGGATTAATCAATGGATCTCATCGCCTCATCGATCCAGGAAGTGGATGCCAACCATGTATGGATTAGACAGGTGTGGTCCTTTGTTCTGTGGCCCAAGTTCACTTAACTTGAAACTTTACTCCGATACACATTCACACAACAGCTCATCTTGAAGTTAACATCAGGAGATAATTTACAAGTTGCAGTCTTGCTAATTAAGGAATATTTACTTTGATTTAAAAAAACTGAAACACATGCCCATGATCATAAACTCCTCTCATATTTCTCCTCCTACTGTGTTTCTCAAACTTCAGACCTCAGAACAGCTCTCACAGTGATGGATGTCAGCTAATAGCGATTTTACTTACTTTTATACACTGCAAAAAGGTATATGGAGAGATTTTCAGTAATGCACAAAAAAAATTATGACTGTTAATATCTAAAAGCATTAAAATTCTGAAAAGTACTAATCCCACATGGAATGTGGTGCAAACAAACTACAAATGTTCAACCAAAATCATACTCGCAATAAATATTGAATTGAGCATGGTTAATTCAGGCAAACACTAAATATTGAATTACAAAAAGGAGAAATTCATGCAAGATCACTGATAGTGAAAAACACAGGAGAAGGGATAACAGGAGTTTAGCACCTCTAATATTAGCCCACATTACTCAAGTGTCGCACTGAGGGGAAACATGAGGTGTGTTTTAAAATGAATTCATCACACACACACACGAAAGTAGATGAGCTTAGAGTTTAGGGAAGGTCTGAAATTATCAAAGTGCAGAGACGACCATTCCAAAAACTGAAAATTAGACTTTAGCATGGGCTCTCTGTAGCTTGCTTAGATCAATACATGGTATGCTGTGTGTTTGACTGACAAATGTGGGTGGTTGTGTGTGTGTGTGTGTGTGTGTGTGTGTTTGACAGTCCTGTTTCTTGTGTGAGAGATGTTTTTTATTCCACGTGAGCAACAAAGCCTGCACCCCTAACACACTCACACACGCACACACATCACAATATCCAGGGGTCACATATGGCATAACATCTGGATGGAATTGCCCTTGGGGGAGAATGTTTTCAGCCAGACTGTGGAAGATACAAATGTAATGTACGTATGTATGTATGTGTATTTGCATATTTGCATAACATCTTCAAGCAAAAGATCACAAATGTTCACTTGAAGGCAAAAGAGACCTGTTCCGGGAAAAGTGTTTTAATTTCTATGTACACTACTCACAAAAAGTTAGGGATATTTGGCTTTCGGGTGAAATTTATGGAAAATGTAAAAAGTTCACACT
>JAUMHL010000016.1:8105066-8224995 GCA_032362345.1 Sandelia bainsii | reverse complement strand
TCCTTGTTAGAGAACAGCAAGTTGTGTAAAAAGTACTGAAACATTGAACAGCTGGACATGTGCATTCAAAAGTTTAGGGAAGGTCAAATTAAGTTCACCTGTAAAGGTTATAGTGCATTTTAGGTTCATCCTGAAATTTCACCCGAAAGCCGAATATCTCTAACTTTTTGTGAGTAGTGTACTATAGGAAACATGAAAACGTATCATACAGAGGGATGTGCAGGCAAAAATAACAAGGGATTGGCACTGAAAACTTGAAAACATTCTGGAGTGGTATGTCTACAACCATTCACACACTTATAATTGAATATTTTATGAAGAAAACTAGTAAAAAGTGAAAATAAATTATTCCTGCTCAAGCACCTAGGCAGACATTAATAAAACTGTAAGCACAAGGATGGTAAACAGCTCCCTATGTTGTCTGTGAACATCTAATATAAGAGTTTCATTGAAGCAAACCGCATAGAGTGAGAACATCTTTTTTGATAAACAGATTGACAAGGCAAGCCACTGAAATAATGGCAACTGCCATTCTTGTAAAGACAGCACTGCATCTGCAGCCAGCAGTCTATGTTTATTGCCATGTTTATTTTACCTAGAGTATTTGAATAAAGAGAGAAAGATAAAGTTAGAACGGCCTTCCATTGTATAGAGTTATTCTATCTAGAAGTTTCAAGATAGTTCATATGGGTGTGTGTTACTTTTAAACTAAACATACTTTTGTTTGATGGAGAAAACTAAACAAAAACAACAACATCTCCCTAATCAAGAAATGATAAAGCCAGTACATTAACTTCATAACATTCATATTTGATGGAAACTAATAAAATATGAATGTGAGAAAGCAAAAGTACTACATCCTCGAAAGCTCGAGAACCAAAAAAAAGTGCGTCACCTGTATTTAACCCGACAGCTTTAGCAAGAAAAATGGTGATGTTTGGGAAATTGAGGTCTTCCCCCTGGTTGTTACTAAGCCAGTTTCACTGGGCATTAAAGTGCTCAACAGTACTGAAACAGGAGTTGTTTACTGGGGATCAAATGAATCTCATACGCTTGAGTTTTGCCAAGATACTGTACTGTGAGAACACAAAGAATAAAGGCTGGCCAGTTGGAAAGTTATCCCACATTTGGCAGGATGTTTGGAAATAAACATCAATGTTACCTCAGCTTCGCATTGGTGTTTCTCTTAGCAAATAGTTCCTGCAAAGGGCTGAAACTGAAATTCTGTAGGCATCTTTCATGATTAAACATTTTAACAAACCATCAAGATTCACCATTAACTCCTTAAAAAATAAGCAAAGGACATGCTGCTGCTTCCTATAATCTGGAGCCACAGTTCCTCTTAGGTCCTCAAAACATCTGACACTGTTGGTTCTCTTCTTGCTTGATCTCAAATCTTGATTATCAGGTTTATAGGTTTACTGTTAATAAACTTCCACAATCCACACAACCGCCAGATTTTTCATATGCCCAAAAATGAATATGATCTCACAGACAGATATGAGCTGCCCTTGCCAGCATATTTAGGCTGCTGTATTTGTTGTTGTGACTCTACATGTCACATATGAGAATATTAGTTTCCTCTCAGGAGAGTCTCCTCCTGGTACTGTTCTCCATTACCAAACTGTCAGTAGCTCACAGAGGGGAGAGTGCTGCTTTTAGGTGCGGATGTGAGGAGCTCATGTGACCCACTGACAATGCAGATCATGGATTCTTTCTAATCCCGTGCTGTCTCCTTGTGAGCACTGTGCACCTGCAGCCGCAATGGTATTAAAAAAATGCACCACCACTACTTTGCACTGTGCAAGTTAATTGACAAAATAAGAGCCTGTAATCTTACTTAAGGTTCTAACCGTCATAATCGAGTATATGTCCAGGACATTAGCTAGGGCGATTAAGTGGTACTCTCAGCCATCTGACATTCTTTTCTGCTTGTATTCAAGTTCAGCATTAGCATGAGCTTCCAATAGCAATCATTTAACCAGCCAACATGATTCCATAGTGAACACAGAAAGCTATCCTAGGTGCATTTGTTTAATAATCTGTGGTGGTCAGCAAACACATGTAACTGTATTTCATTAAGAGACACCTCCTAGTGGTACATTCTGGTACTACAGTAACTAAAGTACAGTTACCGACAGTTAGACCACACATCTTCTGCATTATCAATGCAACACATGTGGGTATGTTATTGTGTAGACACATATATACACTTTTACACAATCATACTAAGGACATTGTGGCCAGTCCACAGAACTACAAAGGGTTGTTTGAAGACTTGGTTTTAACGTTAAAGGTAGAATTAGGTTCAGGTTGGAGCAAGGGTTGGGGCTGTGCATTTAGTCGTGATGGTTCAAGGTTACAGATGGGGGCTAGGAAATTCAAGACGTCAAGGACTGTCCTCACAACCATAGAAAGACATGTGCGTGTAAGTGAGTGTATGTAACAGAAATATAAGTCAAAATCTACTGGAGCCTCAGCATGGATAAAGGGCTAAAGAGCACATCCTACATAACATATCCAGTCCATATGAATAACGTATCTATATGTTAATGGTGGATGGGCTTGAGCATATGTTGTGTTGTCTGTAGTTTCTTCTACAGCTCTAGTTTTATAGAGCTGTAAACACTAGTTTACTTGAATAAATTATTTTCAATCGTCACGAGTTAAACTGAGAAAGTGATGAGATTCTGAGCAACTTCAAAAGCAAGATCTTTCCCAAACCAACACACACACATGCACAGCAATCCTTCTCACACAGCTGACCCTCACAGTCTATTTGTCTCCCAGGGAGAAAAACTGAGAGAAAGAAGACAATGTTCTTTTTTTATTGGCAAAACAATCTGTCCTAATCTGCAGAGACAAACTTCTCATCATCCCCTCTATTCATTCACTCCCATCCCTTGTTCCCATCAGCAGACCTCACTCACGGACACACAGACACATACACACACTTCCGGATACTTAAACAGAGATACCCTTTCATCTATCTCTCTGAGCTCCTGGGGGTAGGTAGATGTGTGTGCATGTGTGTGTGTCCCACTGTGAATGTTTTCACTGTGCCACCAAACAGGAAGGAGGAAGTTCCCTCCAGCAACCTTTATATCATGTATTGATGCAGAAAAAAAAATGGCACCATGGAAAGATTCACACGATGCATTGAGGGAAAGAGACAGAGGCAGATCTGTGCCAACTGGTTTCTCTAAAAAACAAAACCAATGCTAACAAGCAATTTTAGCGAAACTGAGGTAGAACGTAGAGGTTAATTCCAAGGAAATTTGGTAAAATGGAGCATAGACCCATTTTGTACTCACAAGACTACCCATCCATCCCACTGAGATTCAGTCCCAGGACAGCAGACTAAATTTAACTTCCCTTAGGGATGAAAAAAGAACATGGTCTGGAAAATTTAAAAAACACTTCAACGAGTAGTATGACCTGCAGAAGAGTCCTTAAGCATGTTTCAGCCAACTTAATGACATCTTATTCTGTTGTTGTTGTTGCAAAAGCCACATTTCTCCACGATGAACAGTTTGTTTTAAACTGTTCTTGTAAATTTTTGGAAAGTTCTGCATGACTGTAATACAGTTCTATCAAGTCACACCAGAGGGCTGTCCTGTACTGTTTCAATTATGTCACTGCTGACCACTGCAGGAGTTTAACCAAGAAGAATTATGCCTTAAAGCAGTTGTTAAGAGAGAGGCCATATTTTCAGCAGATGGTCTTTGGATTCAAGCTGTTGCCACCTCATTACCATACAGTAATTTTAACATTTCATTTTTGGGGTTGAATGAGTCATGAATGTGAAGGATGTAAACACACTGTGACTGTTGTTAGGAAGAAGTAAACAAACTGACAGCATTTAATGATTTTTTTCATACAACCTTGAACAAACCCTCACAAAAAAACTTCCTCGAGTTGGTACAGGTGTAAAACACCAAGATCTCTCTGTCTCTCTAGCACACAAATAAACATGTTGAAATCAGTGTCAAGAAAGGCGCGCACACACACACACACAACACACAGCTCACAAAAAAATGTCCAAAAAGCCACAAACCAGTCTCCATGCCACACACATGCACACCAACACCATCTCCCTGTGGCCAGCAGCTATAGATTTCCAAGCTCTTCTCATCTCAGATAACGAGCCAATCAATGAGCTCTGTTCAATTAGCCAAGCCACAGCACCTGTGCTTCAAAATGTGTATGTGCCCGGCTGTCTGAGTGTGTGCATGCAGCAGGGTGATGAGATGTGTGTTTTTGTGTCTATGTGCTACCTGATCGGTGCTCTCACACTAGTGATCTCATATCTGATATAGGCCCAAGCTAACTGAGTGAACTCTGCACAGACACACAAACACAAAGCCAACCTTAAAGACAGCTCACTGGATCTTTAGTTCACCTGCTCTTCAAACACATATTGAACACTGCCACTTAAATCTCATGTTTTCACACACACACACACACACACACACACGCAGATATGAAGATCTTCAAATCTGGATGTTCTCTTTTTTTTTCTAGTGCCGTCATATTTGAAACGTAAAAATCATATTTGGAACAAATGCAGTTTGTGTGTACAAATGTTAATGTAATTTTAAGAAGGTCAAATGGCGCTGAAGACAAAAAAACAAGATGTTGTTTTGGTCTGCCAAGACACAGAACTGTTTAAAAAGTGTGGATTTGTAGTGACTGAAACAGCTGCTGTTCTTCAGTTTGATTGGAAGCTAATGGCTATTTATCATCCAGAGATCAAACAAGAGATGGGGTGGTGTGGCAATGAACTGCTAAAAAGCTAAGACAGCACGACCAGCCATTAGCAAGGATTGTTGATGTAAGACTGTGCTGCATCAGCACTGCCTGATATTAAAGAAAAATAAGAGAAAGCAGAAGCCAATCTTGCACCATCATCACTTAAGTGAAAGTTCTTAGTAGCCATCAGTAAAATGATGGTTTCAGACGTGAATGCGTTCCTTAATGTGAGTCAAAATTAGAGACTTAATCGTCCATTAAGACATCCTAAATAAATCCAACCTACAGTATATCAGAGGAAAACATTTTCTCAAGCCATCAAAAACAAGCATTGGTGTGATTTTTACCGAATAAGCTGGTAAAAACAACGACAAGGTGAACAGACAAAAAGACAGGAAAACAATAAAAGCTCCTATTTACTCAATCTTGGCATTTCATTTTGCATGTTGACTTCCACTAACTCACACTGTGTGCTTCCATGAACTGATGGGCAGACGTGGATTTTTTTTATCCTTTTGCTTGTTTACAGACTTTTGGTGACACAGTCAGGAAGAACAAGTTACCATGCATTCACCATTGTTTACACACTGCAACAGCTATTAAGCACGAGTCCTGCAATGCACAGACCTACTACCAGAAAAGAAACTACTACCTGAAATCCACCTGAGGCTGAGGTGCAGAACTGGAGCGAATCACTGAGAAAAACGGATGTTTTAAACCTTGTCTGCTTTCCACCAGTGTGGGAAATGCAAGATCTCACCCCCCAAAAATGTACGCGTAATCAGCTTAAGGACCAGAAAGTATACGGAAAGCACAGAAAGTGCAGCATGCCACGGGAATACGAATGAATCAACTCAATCCTGACTCACTTGTGGCAATGGACGGTTTCCAGCTGGTGAGGGTGTAAAGGCAAGGCTGTCCACCCACAATGTTTAGAGCAATGCTGCTGCAGGTCCTTTGTTCCTGCTGCCATCGGACTTCTCAGTCTCCATCACTCTAGCAAACTTCAGTGACTCAGTTAACTGCGGACTGATTTGCCTGACTGCAAAGGTAGATGTAACATTTCTGTCATCATTGACTCTATCAGAATTTCTTATTCGTACACAGAATCTATGTCAGCAATCTGAAATCTACTATAAACCAAAGACAACTAAATACATGTGCTAAAACTTACAGTTAATATAAAAAAGATCTTGTCTAACCAAAATAAGATCATCTAGAACCAGAAATGGGCTCTCATTGACTTTAAACTTGCATTTTGCCACTTGTGAACATCTAGAGCCATACCTGGTACCATTTTCTGATAACAAATCAACAAAAAATGATGTCAAGAAATTAAGAGATTACACTTTTCCAGTGACAAATGATGCCAGAAAGGTGCTAAGTACAACTATTTTTGCTATGGTTCTTTAACAGGATTTTTTTATTTTTTATTTTGTTTACCTCTTGAGGTGTCTTGTGATGACATGCCAATGTCAAATTCAGTAGAGGGATATTGGCGGTTTATGACAAGTAGTAAATGCAAAAGGGAACAAAATACAGCTGGGCATGAGTACGTAGAGGCAATCTGAGCAGACATGCGCCAGAGAAATAAACAAGAAACTTTAAAATACAGCAATCTGTAACTTCTATATAGTCAAAAACTGAATGAAAAATTAAAAATTTAAAGAAGGAAATGCCTATGTGAACATAATGGGACTACTTGCTACAAAAGAAGGATGAATATACTCCGGTAGAAAACAGTTAGAGACATAAATAGAAATTTAAAAAACTGACGCACAACAGATTGTGTGACAGACAAAATACTAGATTATTATGGACTATGTAATCAGTAAAAAAAAAAAAGTAATTTAACTTGCAGGCAGAAATCACAGGCTGACAGTTGACAGATGCCCCCTTTAAAAGCTACACTGATTAAACATCAGAACTGTCCTCGTCCTCTCCTTCACACACACTAATTCATAAAGAAAGAGCTATGAAGCACACACACCTACTGTAGATCTCCTCTGAGGACCGAATTAGACGGGCCTACTTAAACCTCTCACTTTTATTCCTAGGCCGCAGAATACTGCGCAAAAGTGTTGTCTTAATTTCAAAACACATTTGTGCACGCACACACTCTAAGGGGTGTAGCCAAGCCAATTAAAGGCAGGCAGACATGAAGAGAATCAAAGACATGAAACATTATTTATAACTTCAGTGTTTTTTTTGTGACAAAATGACTTCTTCTCTTTCTCAAGGTGTACGACAACAGATTGTGGGAAGTTACAATACAAGTGGCACTCACTACACACAAACACGCATACAGAAAGACATAAAGACAGAGAAGAAATAGTGTACAGATGGTGGTAAGAGAGCAATGATTAAAGAAATGTTTAAGAAGCAGAGGACAGATTAGTGAGAAGAAGAAGTGATCAAGAAGTGGAAAAAGGAATAGAGAGGAGCGGTGAAGGAAAAATCAACTATACTTAGGGCAAGAATTCATTTTACATTGACTGTGCAAACCAAAGGACATCAATGTGACGAAACGAAAACTGCGGCCCTCAGTGAGTGATCATCCACTATAAAATATCATTTCTTTCTTTTGGTGCCTCCTGGGACAGTGTCTCCATTTCCTTTTCTGGCTGACTACGTCTCTTTACCCCTCTATGCTTGCACCACGTTAGATAAATCGTTCTCTGCACCAGGTGGTGTGGCGGTTCAGGAACCAAACATTACAAAGCCACAGCAGATTCACACACATTTGCATGCAATGATGTGTCTGACTGTGTTTTGGTCTAGTCTGCCATCTCTACATGCACACCACCACCTTCAGCGACAGGAAGAAAGAAAGAAAGCAATACTCAAACCAAAAAGGTTTTTAAAAATTCTCTCTCCATTTGCAATACTTGGTGGAACTGAAACATTTGGGCTGATACCAGGAAATATATCAAGATTTTCTAGCCAGCTCCAGTCAAGTGTGCTGACAGAGAGGAGTGCTGAATCTCCAGCCTTCAAGAAACAAGGCCAACCCTGTCTATCAGTCAATTAGTACATGCACCGACACATATCCATCCATTAAGCCTACAGATCCCATTTAATATGTTTCTAGATAAACCTTTCCACTTCCCAAAACCTTGCATGTATGCCCCAGTGATTAATACATTGTTACTAGTAGGAGGCAGTGATGCCCTGAGGCTGTACTTTCGTCTGATGAGATCTTGACAGCTAAGGTTTATTCCTCTGCATCTCTCTCTCTCTGTTTTCCATCCTTACTCCCTCATTGCTTCTTCTTTTCTTTTTCTTGACCGTAACAGCTCTCTCCATTTCTAGTCAATCATTCCCGTGCACTTCATTCCCTTTTCCCTCCATCCTCCCCCTCCTGTTTCTCCTAAAGTACTCCTCGTCCAAATTAACCTCTTACCGTCTTTTCTCACCTACACTTTCTGCATCTGCTCTCGCTGCTTGTTTAAATCTTTCCTCCTCCCTCCTCGTATTCTCTAATCTGATTTTCTGACTCTCCCTCTCTGCAGGTGATTAGCAATGTAGAGGTCAAAACATGTGAACCCTGTGAAATGAACAGCTTTGCTTCTAACACAGCAGCAGCCATGTAAATACTGTATGCACACGTGTGCATGCAAGTCACAACCTCACAGTGAGGAAAAATAATTGTTTGGTTTCCTCCACTTGCCAACATGAAGTTGACTACAATTTCTTTTCCTGAGGCACACTGTGTCATGTTCACCAATTCTAGTCCTCTAGTGTGTGTGTGTGCATACAGATCTACAGAATAATCTCCATAAAAGCATATGAATGCAAACTTAAGAGCTTGTCCAGTCACTAATGTCAAGGTCAAAATCTGTCTGTGCTTTCTCCAACCACGGTTTACGAGCAGAATAATTCATAGCCGTTAAACTGTTAAGTCTCCAACTGTTATAATAACACACCACAATGTACCAGTGTTATTAGACCCTGTGCGCTTATGTTCCAAAGATATATAAATCCATTATGTCTTTCGATGTGACATTTTAAAAGGTCGCATTTTCGGTGTTGATAAATTTATACAGCCTGGGACAAGAATGCAGTGTGGCTAGAGACCAGTGCAGTCAAGCATGAGCAACTAATTTCTGGTAATTCAGTCAACAGAGGCGTGGGCCTTCATTTTTCTGTTCTCTGAAAGTGACATAACCCAATCTCCAAAAATACTTAATATTCCTTCAGCAACAACTTATTCAAAGCTTGAGTTTCTGAGCCGAACAGTTTATCACAAATTTAATCTTATTTGCTTGATTTATCTTTGTGAGTGAGCTTTTGGAAATGTGCACTGTAGAACAGATTAAAACACTTTGTCACACATACTCACCTCTAACTTACAGTACACACTAAGTCCAAATGTCATTCATACATAATTGATGCCGCACTATCACTCTCACATGCATAGTATATCTTCTTCCTCTCCACAACCTGTCATTCCTTTATCTCATACGAAGTCTGTCTCTGTCTGTCTGTCATCTCTCCATCTTATCCACTTTCCCATGTTGTGTTAATTAAAAAAACTAATCAACAATCACCCCCCCACACATGTTAGCTGGCAACACTGCCACAGCCTGTCATGAGTGTAAGTGTGTGTACAATACATTTGTACATGAGAGACATTCTGCATGTTTGTGGAACAAAAAAGAAGAAGACTGTCGGTTTCTTTGTGAACATCGTGTGTGTGCGTGCGTGCGTATTTCTACCCCTCTTTCAGATAGAATAACACAACAACCCAAGTGTTCTCCCAACTCTCTCCTCAAACTTCTGTAGTTGCATAAATAGAAAGCGTAGATTGGATCCAAGCAGCTCTGAAGTCACCACTGCAGAAAGCACAGCACACAAACTATCCCACAGATGTACCCTCTGAAATCATACACACGCTGGGTACACATCACTGAGGTTGGTACTTTCTTTTTGCTAGCACCAAAGTCTGTATTTTGACTTGATACCCTCACATGACCATCTGGTCAGCCTGAGGGCTGCACCACAGTACAAGTGCCACTCAAATTACCCTCTCTTCAAACCAAGTTCCCCGCTTCCAAGTCCCCATCTTGTCTACCCAAGTCTTTATCTAGTACACCCAAGAGTCACCTTGTACACAAAAGCGTTATGCTGGTACCCCAGAGTTTGCTTCTAGAAGGCCAAGTGTCCTGGGGTTCGTGCCGTAGTGCACTTCTGGTGCATTAAGTGCTGCTTTCAGTGTGCTCCTAGCACACCTACATTCCCTTCTGGTATGCACTTGTGCATGTAACGCACAAGTCCTCTGTAGTATGTTCAAATTACCCATTCATACATCCAACAAACCTGCTTCCTCATCCTTTCCTGTGCATTCTCTCCATATTTATCTTTCTCTTTTTTCATTTCAAATTTATTAGACAAATGGAGAAAACACAAAAAGCTGTCTACAGAACTGAATGGAAAAACCTTACATCTCTGAGATCTGTTATCTCTTCTTTGACAAAACAAGCGATGGAAAAAAAAGTGAAGGGAGGGACAGACACAGCAAAGTCTGAGGTCTAGATGAAGACAAGAAAAGAGAAAATGAAGATGGAAAAAAAAAACATTTCTTGTTCTTGCTAAATGAATTTCATAGCTCATCTGCTCTGGCTGATGTTGGCGTTCACGCTTCAGCTTCAGAAAAGCAAACCCATTTCCCATTTTTGAACGACAACCAGCCAACATAACCTGTTAATATATACTTACATAGACATACATATGGATGTTATCACATTGGCAAAGCAATGTCAGGTGTCAGGATTTCAGCAATTACTTTGAAAACAATGTCACAATAACTGACAGAAAGCAATTTTTTAAAAGCATTAAAAAATCAAAAATGAGAACTCCCCAGGTAGGTCCAGTCTCGTCAGAACACATAGTTTCCCATACACTACCTTATTTGTGGTAGTTCACCATAATAGAAGAATAGACTGCCTTATACTGAAATCTTATTTCATGATAGAGCTGTGCACAGGTAACTGATTTGCCCAGTCTCTCTCTCTCTCACATGCACACAAACACACTGTCACACTGACAGCAGACCCATCTTGGAGTTATCGGTAAGCATTTAAGGATCCTAGCTAGTAAAGGTAACTAAACTAGCGTTCAAATACAACTGTGTTGTTGAGGTTAGTCCCCCATTCAGTTACCACCACAAATCAATGGAAAAGTGCTGTAATTTGTTTTAGAAGTTTGGACATACAAAATAAAGACTGAGATGACTATACCTCTCTTTCGTTCCACCTTTCTGTTTTCAATCTTTTCTGCTCCCTCTCTCCCTCCTCCTTTCATAAAAAAGTTCATACCAGGTTCAGATGGTTTCTATCAAAGACAGGAGTTAAAGTTTATCACTCAATCTTCTTACCCATCTAAAGCTTAACTACACTGTCCAGGGCAACAGTAAAGACAGAATGAAGACACTAAGGCCTGACAGGATTCAATTGCCTGAAAACTGAAAGCTCAATGCCACACTGACTGAGGAGTTAGTAAGACAGACATGTGTGTAAAAATCTGTTTTCTTTTCTTTTTTAAGAGAAAACTGCAGTGTTGCAGGAAACGTCACATTCTGTGTGCATTTGTAGATGCCTGCAAGTTGTACTTGCATTTCTGTCATAAAGCCTGTTCCTGGATTGGACTATATAACCATCACCCAATTTATTGCTGACTGACAGAAATAAGGGTATTCGAGCAGTGTGTGTGTGTGTGTGTGCGTGTGCGCACACTTTTGTGTGTGTGGGCTTTGATACTAGTGTTTTTGGGCCTGTGTTTTTGTGTGTGTCTGTTTGTGTGTTGGCCTCGGTGGTGCCAGTCAGGCATGACAGGAGGAGAGAATTAAAAGCCGTAGGCACCCAGAGACCTTCTCACACACCAGTATAGTGTGTGTGTGTGTGTGTGTGTGTGTGTGGACTGACCTTCTCCCCAGACTAGTGTCACAGACCGTTGGTTTTGGTACCAGCCCTTTGGCTTTCAGTACGCCTATGGGCAACGCACACTACTGTCTGGGAGAGAGTTTAAATGTAAGAGTTTGTTTAGGGGTGTGTGTGTGCGTGCCAGTGGCACACTTTCTTGCTCTCTCTGACTCTAACAATGTTTCTCCTACTTTTTTTGCATTTTTCCAAGCAGAAATGTCAAAAATGTGGTTCAGGCTGTTCAGGGAAATCATTGTCTCTGACGTCCATTACAAATAAATTGTTTAAGAAATCACAGAAATAGGCACCACATTTAACTCGGTAACTTCCCTGAGAATTCTCACAAGTTTAAGTTTTCTTTAGCATCAAACTAAACCACTGTTGGTTGTTTGTACACCCATTGACCCATTGCAAACAGGAGCTGCATCACACTTTTAATGGTAGCAATTTGCCAAAATGTAAACAAATACTGACACTTAGAAACACTGACACGCTCTTCTGTTGATTCATCTACAGATATGATGAACCTGTGTGCATATAGCCTCAAATACTGAACAAAAAAAGATTTGGTGTCTCTATGGTTTAAGCGTCACTGTTTTAAATTCCTCTCAGGCTGTGCACAACCTCTCTTCCATACATAAGCACTGTCTTAGACTCTCCTTTCTCCTGTGCCTTCTGCACACACACTTTCTCACAGAACGTCCGCAGTCCCAATTAGATAGCCATAATTACTGCCAGGTATGAATGAGAGGATGGAATAGAAAACAGAATCCATATTTTAACCCAGACTAGATATTTCACTGTATTAATGTGTCTATGCACGACAGTGTGCAGAGAGAGAATAGAGAACATGAAAGCAGAGAAGATGGCGATGAGAGTAGAGTAGAAAATACTGAGACAAAAAAGAAGAAAGAGTAGAGGAAATTAGAAACGTGTGGTAGAGAGATGAGAGGGAAGTGTGGTGGAGGAAGCGGCAGATATTAAATTGGTGTTTAGGTTGGTGAATAAGAGAATTTAACAGAAGCAACTTAACCATTAAACATTTATGCACCAATTGCCTACTTTTAATCACACAGACAGACATAAATAATGGAAATGCTATAAATAATCTTTCAAACCTAGCCACACTATGAGTTAGTGGACATTACTATATGGATGCAAACACTAGTGTTGCACAGTATACCAGTACTAGAAAGACACTGCAGACACTGTTATGTGGACCTAAACCTCATTTTATTAGTATCTGTACTTTAGGAATGAGTTTCAACAGCTGGGTAGTGTGTGTGTAGCATGTGTGTGCAGCGCTCTCCTTCTACTCCCTGCAGGTTTAGCGGCAAGCTGCAGGTAGTTGCATGCTTCTCGTTTCTTTCACTATGAAAAAACGAGAAGCATGGTTCTTACTTCCGACATGGCTGCAAGTACAAGTGCTCTTCCAGACTGTCTGTGGCTTGTAGACAAAGCAGAAACACAAAGCAAAATATGGCATTATTTCACTAATGTAGCCAACAGTCAGGGGAAGCTCACAGACCACAAACCTCATCTGGTAATGTTTAATTTAACATAACTTGAAAGCTCCTAAAAATCAGGCATCAGACCTCTCCCAAGGAGGTATATTGAGTGTTATGGGCACAGCAGTAGCTCAGTGGATAGAGCAGTCATCTAAAAAGTTGTATACAAAACCCAGGGTTAGTTGTGCAATTGCAGGCTCCTTCTGGTTCTTCTTCTGGTGCTTGTACAAGAAAACAAACCTCGTAGCAGTGCCAACATGTTCTGTGTGGCAGCTGTCCAACAACAATTTTCCCAAGAGGATCAATAAAGTATTATTGAACATTGTTTGATAAGTGATATCTAGTTGCAAATATAAAGTTAACTATCAAAGAAATCACCTAAACTCAAGTACAGGGGAGATCATATTTATGTCTTTGTGCCCAATTATGCCCCATGAACAGAACTGGAAAACACTACTGATGATGAAAGAAATGAGTCAGGAACAATCAAGCAAGAATGTACCTTATTCTGAGCAAATTGGTGATTTACTAACAGCATAATTTAACCTAATTTGCCTCAAAATCCACAGAAAATCACAGCCTACACAGCTAAGACAGGGACAGATGTGATGCCAAATACAAAAATATCCAAACACTACGTCAATGCAGGGAAAAAGGGGGAAACCATGCTAACACTGTGAAGAGTTTATTTATTTTTCATGTATTTTATACAACTTGGCAGGCTAGTTAAGTGACTGGAGTGACAGCCCTGAAACTGGGAGGTCAGAGATTAACCACGGTTATGGTCAGTGTGTCTACCAGCAGCAAGTCCTGTCAAAGTGTCCTTCAGCAAGATACATTTTATGCAATTAGGACTTTGACATTTCAGCTTTCTGAACTATAAAAGTCTACAAGAGGCTGTCACTTTCGATGTATGATGTTATGACAGTATTTCTACTGACACTTACCCTCAACATCACCATCAACATGTCTAAAAGACTTTGAGTTACTGCTTATTTAATTGGGGGTTTTAAAAATCACTTGGCCTTTGTACTGGGCTTGTTGTGTTAATTTCATTTTTTATTAAAATCAAGCAAAATTCACACTCATTTTAATATAGGCAATTAGCAAAACATAAGCTTGAATATCAAAATCTACGTAATTAAAAACATGCAAACTTCTATGATTTTATTTATACTGAATTTATGCTTTTTTTCCCCCCATTCTTTGGAGAGTCGAGCATAATCAGCAGCTGTTTTGTTTTCACAGGATTTATTCCGAGTCCGCTATAAGCCAACTTGTCTGGAATAGGAATATATAATATGGGTTAACGAAAATCAAATTTACCCTAAATTTTATGGTTGGTTCCTATAAGTTGTCACCCCATCTTTTTGTATTACAGGCGGGATTTAATGACAAACTCCGCTATGGAATATTGTTGCCTTGCAACACACCAAGACTTAAATTTATTTCAGTATAGTGTGAATTCAGCAAAGGTACCATCCATCACAAGCACAAATTTCAGCAAAATGTCAGCTTGTGTGAAAAGGCTGATTATTACTTGTGCAGTCTTCCTCCAGCAAAATAAACCATGTGGATGGTAGCAAGAAAGACAAATTAAGTTGATATTTTCCTGAAATACTGTAGAGAGTGCTTCTAGCTGGATGGGTCAGTTTAGCACAGGATGCATATTGGAAGTTAAAGTTTAGACACCTTAATACTCATTTGAAAAAAGCTAAATTAACCCTAACTGATTATAAATGTGTCAATTTGGCAAAACTGAACTGTCACTGAATTATACTCCAGAGATAGAACTTGGAGAATTTGCTTATTATATTCGCTCTTTTTTTTAAAATAATATGCTAGCATACCAGGCAGAGGTGAGGCCGGGGTGACAGCTAATGTGTAACTGTAAGTGCAATGAAATATGTTGGTTATGGCAACCCGCGGCACCTGCTGCTGCACCACACATTCACATGCACACACGCAATCAAACACACATGCATGGACACTCAACCCTCGCTGTCTCTAGCTGACAAAAAGCTGCAGTGGCAGCAGAAACCTGACAAGGGCTCAACTTGTCACATCTTCCTCTCTCTTTTTCTCTCTGTTGTTCACCATGTCTCTCTCAAAGGAGTATACACACACAAACAGTGTACTGCTGCCAACAGTGTGTGTGTGTGTCCATTTCTTTCAAGTCTTTCACTCCTCTCTGCCTAAAAAATAAGTGTCTATAAACACATGGTGCTGTCTCTGGCTGCAAATTAATGTTTGTTTATGTGTGAACACACTTCACTAGCTTCATCAGTGTTTGTATTTGTGTGTGTGTGTGTTATACCCAGAGAGTCATACCTCAAGGCACTCTGATATCACCAATAGCCTGCTAAATTATTCTGTACCCCTCAGGCCTCTACATCAGACCCCAGACACACATACGCGCTCTCTCTCTCTCACACGCACACACACTCACAAGTCATATGTTTCTCAATATTGTAAAGGCATCATTCACAGAGTCAAACAGGCCTAACTGCACCCCATGGAGAAATACAGACACCAGGTGAAAGATTAAACACACACACACATACTGCCTTGTGTGTTTGTTTGTGTGCAAAGTGAAGCCTTTAAACCTGTGACTTTGCTCTTGTGTGGCCATCAGAGTGAGGACCAGTTTGAAGTTTATATCACTGAAGTGAGGACATTTTGACAAAGTGAGGATGGTCCTTTCACCCCTTCAGAGGGCTGTTTGAGGGTTAGGGGTAAGGGGCTAGGGAATATGCTATGTCAATGAATGTTGACTTTGATGACCATACAAAAGTGTGTGTGTTCCTGTGTGTGTGTCAGTGATCAGAACAGAAATACGTCACTGGGTTAGTTATGAATACATTACCACTGCTGCTGGCACACAGGAAGGAGAAAATTACCGTGGAATTCCTGCCTGTGTGTGTGGATGTCTGCGAGTGTGCATGCACTGCAGCAGTGTAAATCTAATTCCCATTTCCATAATCGCACCTCCAGCTGAGGGATGCACACTCCGGTTCCCGGTCACTTTCTCGCTCTCTCTTACACACACACACACACGTATAGATATATGAAAGCACACACATATTTGCTCCCCAAGAGTCAAAACCATGCTCACTCTCCTACACTGTCCAATACCACATACTGTATACACACTAAATAACAAAACTCCCAGTGCACACATATGTACACTGAGGAAGAGGCAGAGGTGGAAAAAAGTGACCAAAGTGTAACTTTAAAGTACCACTGATGTATTTTTTCTATCCACCACCATATTGACAAATTATAGCCAATGTGTCACCTACTGTTATATCCAGGCGTTAGGAGCAGCATCAGCAATCATTTGCAGTCATATTTCTTGAGAGATGATGAATTCTCTTCATCTTTTACTTTGTCTTTGGTCTTTACCAGCTCCTGGGAAAATCTAACTTGCTAGATGTTTGACTGCATTCATGGCCTGTTATGAGGCTCCTATACCTTTGTTTTAAACGAGGACCTTTGTACAGAAAACCACCGCACACGCCATTTCTCTCCATCTCCTTCTGTGCTAATAGCAGACGTTATTCACAGTACACTTCACCGCAATGCAACCTGTTATTTACAACGACCATGTGGGTTGAGACTGTTAAAACCAACTCTTCACGCAGCCATTACAGGCTTAGTCCATTAGTAGAACAATAGACATACACATCCATATGTACAGACAATGCTTTAACACAGTGTCATTTAACAGGCTGCAACAACCATCCCTTAGTTAGAGTATAAGACCAAAGAGGTTTTTCCATTAACTGAGACAATTAGATGTACAGCTTGTCAGAACATTTAAAGCCAAACTATATTTCTTCTGTAAGTGTTGTACATAGTGATGGACTTCAACACTTTACCAGTTGACTTTAACAGGAACACTAGATGCACATGCTGTGCATTAACAGGAAGAGACATTTGAAATGTCTGCTAGACTGCTGAATTTGCTTACTGAATTATTAAACTGCAGGTAACATCTACTTCAGCATACACAGCATGGGATGCATGCTACAGACGTACTCTGGAACCTTAAAACACAAAGCACAAGTCAGACTCTGCACCTGATCAGTGGTTAGAGCGCTATCTTTTTCCTGTCCAGCGATTGCCAGAGCAAGCACATTTGTTAAAATGCCACACACACCACACGTAAGACAGAGTTAGTGAGTGGGTTAGGCTAGTTAGTTAATAGTAACAGAGTAGAAAGGGCCTCTAAGGCTACTTACATACTGCCTTGGTGGTCAATTCAGAATATTTACTGTAATATTATATTTTGTTCTGTAACATTTAATATATATAACATTTTATTTTTATGGGGGGGGTTCATATTACTGAATATGCAACCACACAATATCAATTGTGAACATAAAAAGTTTAAGTTATGATCAGCAAGAGAATATTAAACAACAGCCTCATAGCAAACAAATCACCCAGCAACATGTCCAAATTTGACACAGACACACATCCCCAAATGACCCTTTTCTTTTTGAAGCGTGAAGTCCCCTTTACAGTAGCTGTCCAACTGAGCTGTCTCACTGGGACACACAGGAGTTCAGAGAATGTGTCTTGTGTCTTCTGAAGACAAGCTTTTATTTCTTCTTCACCCTCTAAGCATTTAAATATAAAACTCAAGCTAACATTAAACATTACCGTGAAATGCACAAACCCAAATAAAAGTAATTTTGTTAGGCTATACCAGTTGCTTCGTGAACTGAGGTTTGTGTGTCAATTTGTGCATTTGCTGTGATTTTTCCAGCTTGTTTTTGAATATTTATGCATGCCGTCAACATAAATCTGTTCTCACCGTTACCATGAATCATGTATAGGTGACGGTGTTGACAGCAGCAGCACAGTGGTGGTAGCTGGCATATTAGACGTTTTTACTCTCGTCATAAAGGGAATTAGACCTAAACTTTTGATTCAACTATGTTTATGTGCTTTATTCTGTAACCTTCTCAAATCATAGTGGACTTGATAAGGTAAGATGATAAGATAATGTTTGGTCATCAACACTGTGACATTCGACCTTAAGCTGAATTGAAGAGAGACATGTTCATCTTTCTTTAAGTCCCTAAAAATTTAAATTCCTTCACTTGTGAGCTGCACTTTTAAAATAAAGCACTTTTTCTTTTTTAATTCAGGCAAGATGATGTTATTTAATTAAAGGACTGCACTTCTAAAGAGCCCTTAATACAAGTTTTTTTTTAAATAACAGGCTAACTAAACTAAAAGTCGTGCCATTAAACAATATGTCTGCTGAAAGATTCTGGAGGTGGACCGGAAGGTTTTCCTCCTAACTACTGCACGGCAGTGACAATGTCAATGTGTCTGCACGGTGTGTGTCTCCCTGCCCGAGTGTGCGTCCCATGTGCACCAGTGTGTGTGCACGAAACTCATTTTTCTGTGCATAAACCTTGGCAGGTGTCCAGCTCCACTTGGACGGAGCTCAGTAAGAGAAGGGAAAGACTTGTCTTGTTTTAGCAGTTAAATCCCCTCTGAGACGGCAAGTGAAACATGCTCTGAGAGTTTTATGTATTGTTGCAAAGCTGCTTTTTTATGGAGTTAAGCAGCAGTAAGCACCCCCAAAGGCTTTCTCAATCACCTCGCCAACAGGTATTATGATACACAGACTTAGGTTCAGGGACAGACCATCAGGAGAAAAGCTATGTCAACTGTTTGCAGTGGATTAATCAATTACTAAAAAACTAAATTAAGTATACTACATTAGACTTAGTTGAACAACTCACTCACTAAATTAATTGTTCATCTGCAAATTCAATTATTAGTGCAGAAATATGCAAATCTGGAATTTCAGTTAAGTAAATGCATTTTAAATTGCATTAGTACCTTTTTTGCCTAAACTCATAAACATATCATTCAATCTGCTATACTGCAATTTGCAGAAGAATTCATTTTACATTAGAGGAGAAGATTTTAGTGACAGAAATTTTCCTCAGAGACGTCGCATATTTTTATGTACCAGCATCTTCTGTCTGCTCTCCCTGTCTATGTTGAGGCTTAATCAGTGGTAAAGGTACTGTGTCAGTGTATAAATATCACACAGCAGTGCATATGACAGTCTTGACAACAATTCTGTGTACAGCCTTGTTGGCATCATTAATATTCCCATGGAGATTTCCACCATAGGAATAGTCCACCCTAAATAAAAAATGGTTTCTTATATAGCCAGTGTAAAATTTCTCCAAGTTTCTAAAGTAATAGAAGTGACTACAAGTATACTTAACATAATCTAAGCTTAGAGAGGCAAATAAGAGTGTGTATTCTCATCACCATCCTGATTTTGCTGCCTTTTTTGTTAGTCATAAACTCCTACTTCTGATTGTGAAATGCATTCACCTATTTATATTGTAAATATGTTTAGTCCAATAATACAAATAAAGAAAGATATTATATATTTTACATTTTGCCAAGTTGTAAATATTTTCACTGTCTTTCAAACTTTAGGATGTGTCACATGTGATTTGTATAGACCCATGCATTCTTCATTTTGACACTGCAGCACAAACTTCCTCTATGTCTCTGTAAGTTAGGAAAAGCTACCAAAAAGGTATGCAGCCAAAATAGCTCACCGTGTCTATTTTATTTACGACTAAGAGATCTGTATTTTTGACTTCAATGCATTGAAGTGAAAGCTTACAAGGAGTGTGTGTAAACAGCAAGACTCTGCCAACAGATTGTCACTGGGGGAAATTTATGAGTTAGTGAAGAAACTCCTAAACATGTTGTTTGGCTTCAGAAGCCTTCAGTCATGCTGCATTTCTGGAGAAATTGAATGTCACTTTTTGCTATTGTCGGACGTTTACGTAACACACTCCAGCAGTTTTTATGACATGAAATGACATTTGCTTGAGTATTTTGAACCAGGGGAAGGTCTTCAAGTTTAGTTTGCTTGAGAAACATAATAGTTTTGGTTTACTTAACACAACACATCTTTACTAGTATACTGGACAACTGTTAGTCCAGAGTGAGTTTAATGCTTTACCAACATTTTACAAGAAATAAAGAGCCCTACAGACCCCTGTACAGGTGTAAAAGGTTTTACTTTCAGACTGTGTGTGTGTGTGTGTGTGTGTGTGAGTGAGTGAGTGAAAGAGAAGGAGAGAAAAGGGTCTTTAGCAGGGAGCCATCACTGTGAATGATGCTCTTTGAAGGTCAAGGCTGACTAAAGGAGAGGCTGAAGCACAAGAGGGATTTGAAACAAACAATCACACCAGGAAACACTCATATTTAACACTGGGCAACAGGGGGGTTTCAGTACTTTCACGGTTTCAATAGGGAGCTTGTGATCAAAATGTCACCAGTCCAGAGTTTCAGAGCAGCTGATTGCATGCAGCTTGAAAGGACATGATGTCACATAATACCAGAGAACAAAACAGTCAGAGGGGGAAAGTAAGAAGATGGAATGATCACAAAACATCCAATACACAATAAACAAAAGTCAGCAACAGGAAGAAAATAGCCCAATTCCCCCTGAGCAAGACACTGAAATCCAATCACAAAATGAAATCATGCTGCATTATAACCACTTTAGAATAGAAAAAAACATGTTTAAATCACCACAGCCACAGAGATTGCTGCAGTGAACAAGAACAAGAAAGGGAAGACGGTAGCAGCATCCATCTTTTCCTACATGTAAAAGTGCAACAAATCTTCAGCATTAAGGTGCCTTTTTTCAAGTTCCAGACGAAACTCAGTGGATCGCCAAAGTGGGATCATTCATTCTCTGGGGAACATGAATGTCTGTTCCAAATTTCATGAACATTCATCCAGTAGGTGTTGAGGTATTTCAGTCAGGACTAAATAGGTGGACCAACTGTTTTCTACGTTTTACTATGGTTCTGTTTCACGCCGTCATCGATCTGCATCTGCAATCTCAATTCCAAGCCTTATCCCTTTTCTCTTCTCTTCTGTTTTCTTCTGCTTATCTCTTCTCTCTGCAGACAGTTCAGTTCAAATTGCAATTAATTACGTTAGGTCATATAAAGCAGCTAAATGCTCTCCTGGCACTATATTTTTTAAAATTAAATTTGCAGTCCATGAGATTCTCCACAGCTTCGACTGATCAGGATTGGTTGCCTGTACTTTGTAGCCGTTCTTTAATGTCTAGTTCTTCTGCTCACTGAATTCAAATTAGAAAACAAGTCAAAATAGCAGAGTTAGTTATTATTGTTCATCTGTCCCTACAGATAGCCAGGTTTAGAGGGCATGTGCTAACTGCCTCAACTGACACACAGAATATTTATATATTTAATATTATGCATCGTCAAAACATGACATAATCAATCATGTAAATCGTTGATGAATCACCAGCTCAACAATCAGCCCTGAAAAATTACTTCACTGGAATGACTGGAAGAAATTTTAGAACAGTCTAAGCAAAGCATAAACCCTGAGGAGAGGAAACACTTTGTCTCTCCGTGTTCCTCTCTTGGTGCTTCCTGTCAGAGGAGAGGAACCACATCAAAGCTTTCCTAAATGTCATCCTAATTATCATAGACGTTGCGCTGAAATATCAAAAATATACCAAAATACCAAGCCCCAAGGTTTCTCTCATCACATAATTCCTCAAATTTATCTGCAGCTCTCAAAGAACTGGAGAGGAGTCAACAGCAAGTCAGGCTGTGTGTGTGACTCACCATGAGTCACGTCTGACAGACAGACAGCAGTGATGACCAAAACTAAACTTTGCTGACTTCAAAGAATAACTACTTCTAGAACTACTACTAGTACTAGTGGTACTGTATGGCTACTGCAAGTATTACAAAATGACAGGCTGCTATCATACACCTACTAGGATTATTTTCAGTCCTTGTACCACTATAGATAGTTATTGCTAGTACTAGTGGTGTTTAAACACCAAATTCAAAGCAAGAGATAATTTCAAAAGCACAATTTACTTCATAATCTACAGTCTAGTTTGTTTGTCTTGTTAAATTGTCAGTAACTGAGTACGAACCATCTTTGTGTATTGTGCAGATGGAATAAACTGAACAGATTACTGAATTCAGGTCCTAACTCTTCATTTGTGAACTGCTGTGTGGGAGGGTATGGCCTTTAACACAGACACTACATCTACAGACTGAATCTAAACCTATTAGTGCATCTGATGTTTGCAGACATATGAAAGCAACAGGCCTACGTTTTAATTCATCATTACCTGTGCCGTTAAAACTAAGGAAAAGTGGTCAGTTCGACAGAAAAAAATGCAGTAGTTCCTGCACAAATAGAAAATGTATTGCTGTATTTAGAGCACTGTTGATGTCTTATAATAAAATATGAACTGTCAGTGAGGGAATAATGAGGTAAAAATGTGAACCTTTGGGGCCCAGAGACCAATAATTCAACAACAAAACAGATGGATTGTGTTCCGTGAGCTGTTTGATTTTAGGCTTTTTTAGAATTCGTAAAAAGACAACCTCATTAAATAGAATAATGTTGGAGATGGCTGCGATTTGGTTTTTCTCCAAAGTCTTTTTTCCAGTGTCTATTCCTTAACACACGTTTACAGGTACACTGGACTCTATAACAGTAAACTGTCTTAACAGAAATAATATGAATGTATATAAAATATTAGCAATGTGTAACAGGCAGTGCTGCACAGTTAAATGCATCACCTACCAGCACTGTGTCTGACTGTCGCTCACACTGTGGGGGCTGGGAGACACGCACACTTTAAGCTCAAAATTCACACACACAGAGAAGAGGGAGAAAGTAATAACGGAGATGAATCGCCAAGTCACAGATATGCTCCATTATCTCGCTCTGAGCATGTCAGCCACACTCCGAACTCCGGTGCATGTTTTTAGGAAAGTGTGTGCAAAGTAAAGGAAAAGTGTGTACTACTAATCAATAGCTTAAAGTCTTGGCTATACTGTTCGTTCCCCGTTTCTTCCTTTTACTCCCACTTTCTGTTTCACTTACTTTCTCCACTTCTTTGCTCAAACCTCCTTCCCTTCAGCTGCACACAAAAACAGCCAATAATTTGGGGCGTGGAAAGCAAGAGACAGAGAAGCAGAGAGATGAAATGAGAAAGAGAAAGAAGAGAGGGAGCTGAGGACTGAGGGGTGTATTACGTTTGGCGAGAGAAGAGGGAGCGAGGGATGTAAAAGAGGGAGACAGCAAAAGAGGGAAGAGGTGATGAAATAGTGAGACAGAGAAGAAAGGGAACCCTGGAGGGATGGAGAGAGAGATGAAGGGATGCAGGTTGTGGAGGTGAAGTTAAATCCAGGGGTGGAGAGAGATAAAACAAGGGTTTGATGGAGGGAGGCGAGAGGTTACACTCTCCTCTCCTCTGCCAGAGCTGTGATTATTCCAAAATGCACATCTCTATCTCTCTGTTCCCTCCTCTCATTCCATCTTTTTTACTCTCCCGACATGCTTTTTGTCCACAATGATCTCCCATCCCCTGTCGTCTTTTATTCTCATCTTTCGTTCAGTTTCATAGTTTCTCTCTCTCCTCCGTGTCCTCCTTCACTCCTTCCCCCAGCCCTCTTTCTCTCACTCATCCTGTATGCATAATTCAAGTTGAGATTCCCGCATGTCAGGCATGGCCATTAAATATACATGGGGGCGCTGCGCCGAGGCCGTTTAGTGCTGCCTTACCTCCGAGGAGGAGCACCTCCGAGGGCAGAGAGAGGCAGGAAAGAGAAGAGGGAGGGAGGGAGGGAGAGGAAGAGGTGTGAAGAGGAGGACAGTGGACAGTGACATACAGATGCAACAAAGGAAAAGCCAGTAAGCACAAGGAAGAAAAGGGAGGGGGGAAAGAGAAAAAGAGAATAAAGGTTGTATCATATACTTTCATTCAGCAAATATTTGCTTAATCTCTCAGTGGCTTCAAGTGAAGTAAATTTAAGCATGTGTTTCTTCTTACTTCTCAGTTCAGATTTCATCTTTGTTTAACTTCGATAATGTGTGTAGTTAAAGCCAACAGAAACACTGATGCACTCTGTCTGGATCAACTGTTATTGGAACTGTAACAACTGGAATCTAACATTAACAGGAAAATCATAATGCAAAAGCATATTTTTCATGATCTGCAATGTCTTAGTTAACCATGCCTCTCTGCCTACCCACCTGTCTTCTCTCCACACCTTCATTTTGACAGCTTTAACAATAATCAAGTAGACAACACTCGACTGAAAAGACTAAACTCCTTAGTCCATTAACATCTTGCATTGGTGGGGGTATGTTGATTTAGATACAAGTGAGAAAAATGAGACAGGATCTCCTCAAAATGATGAAAATTATTACTTTATCATTTAATTGCGAGTTAAACAGTGGAATTACACCATTAACATTACGTCTACAAGAATTTGTCTCATATAATTTAACAAGGCAACTGTGTACTTTTGTATATTCTTTGATGGCACTTGTTTTCAAACTCTATTTGCAGATGTGTACACAGATACATACCACACATGCACACTACAAAACACTCTGACAACTGTATTTGACTGAACAACATGAAAAAGCAAAAAAGTAAAATATAAAACAGTATGTTTGACCACTTCACAAGCACTTGCAGCATTGACAGAGTGGGTATAAATATTTGGGCTGCACACGGACGTCCACGGCACTCACAGGCTTAGAAAGTAATGAAATTTGCATCACGTTTATCATAGCAGAAACACAGAAAGCACAAATTGGCCTTTAATGCCAGATGCCACCAGGGCTGCTGGAAGAAGCAGGGAGGTAGAGTGAAGAGAGAAGTGTCAGAAACAGAAGAAAAGAGGAGAGATTGCAGGAGACAAGAGATATTCCTGGCTGACAGCAAATGCAGATTGCAGCCAGTGAATGAGGGATTAAAGGCAAAACAAAACCTCAAGATTAGGAGGGTAATTGGTACGACCCTGTAAGCAATGCTCTCTTCCTCTCCTGTCATCCAGTCTTGCGCGCACACACACACAAACAAATGCTCCCAACCAATTTGAGACACAAATACCAGAAAAAAACACTGTGCCGTTCATAAGCTCCCATATCCCGTTTTATTCTCTGTCAATCAATAAATCAATGTTAGCGATCTCTTCTATCTCAACAGACAGAAATACAGCAACTAAGTGTGAGCAGGAGAAAGAAAGTTATATCCAGCTTATGTCGTGTTCTATATAAATCTACAAAGGAGGCCAGCTATTTCAAACACACACATGCACAAGCATGCATGAACCCTGTCAATGCCCCTTTTAAAGATATTGTTTTTTCCTTGCTTTCTGCTAATGTTCTTTTCATGTCTTCTCGCATTTCTTTTATAAATAATACGCTGCTGCTAATAACATGGTCCGAATCAGCTGCAGGAGATGGGAAGCAGACCAAGAAGCAGCAGCAGCAGCAGCAGCAGCAGCAGGAAGATAGACTGAAGCACGCCAAGAGCAGGAGAGCAGGGATGTGGAAACACCAAACACTTAACCTCTTTCTTTCCTTCTTCCTCCCACCTGTTCCCTCTGGTCTAATGTAACATGGCTGCAAGATGTGAAAAACACCTCCCACAACTCATCTTTCTCCCTTGAGGCTTCCATTGCTCTTTTAGTGAACTCTTTTCCTCTGACAATTACCGTTTTACTGCCTTCCCTCTTCTTATCAATCACATTCACTGCCGTGCTTTCCCTGCCTTTCTGTTCATCGCTTTTTACTGCCCTCATCCTCCTCTTTTTAGGAAACAGAAAAGAAACACAGGCAAATAAATAAATAAAAAGGAGAGGAAACAACACAATGACACTACAGTAGAGTGAAAAGAGATTATGAGGTAAATCTGAATAATAAAGAGGAGAAAAGATACAAGGAAATGGAAAACACAGCACACCATTTTCTCTCCATTACTTGTTTCATATCTGCTACTTTCATTGCCAAACATCATCAGCATTCTTAGCTGATGTTCATTGCTCCATATCAAACATACAGATAATATTTTCCATTGAGTTTTAGCTCTACACCAGCTGCCACTTATTAAAAAATGGTCCAGATCTCATTTCCTAAACAATCCCTTCCTTTCTTGAAAGCACCCCACCACCCCGTGAGCTTCTCCGCTACATTTCCTCTCCTTATCTGTCCTACTTTCGCTCACACTTATTATAGAAATACTATATATTGGAATATATTTTCAAATCTTTGAACTATTTGGGGTGTTCTTGTTTTAACTTTCCACATTCACCAGCCTCCACATTGGAAATGCTGCTTGAAAGATAAGGCAGATTTAATGAAGCGCTTCTTCCAAAATATTAAAAAAGCATTCAACTTCCTGTCTATGACCCAGTAACAGACTTGAGGAATAATCTATGAAACATGTGTCATTCAATTTTAAAGAATTTCTGCTTTATTTTTGTTGTACATTGGGAATTGTAATTAATGTCCTGTGTTATTCCATTTTGACGTTGCAAAACCTACTTAAAAGGCAAGAAATATTTGACCATCATCTGTCATGTAGTTCCATGCACAGTGCTGAACTTATAACCCAAGTGTTTGTTCTGTCATTTATGGCAGCTAGCATACATATGCAAATCAGTAGGGTCAACTTTAGCAACTGCACAGATCAATCATCAACGTATCACGGCAGAAGCAGATCAAGAAACACAAATTAGTGTCTTTTTTTTCCCCAGTATTAACAAATATTGTAACAACAGCAAAATATTGTTTTAAACAGCAGATAGACACTTGTAGCAAGACAATACACTTGGGCCAAAGTGAAAATCTGTTTTTCCTATTTTAGAGGAAAACCTCCCATAGTAATTTTCAGGCTGCCACCAGATTTCACACCTGTGTTGCCACATGTGTTTGTGTGGTTCTGCTGAATCTTTTTTTTGTTCTTCACAGAACTGAAAGATGACCCAAATAGTTGTCAGAAGTAACACAGCAGCACTATCACTGAACAAATACGACACACTCCCCTTACTCATGCTCACCTGTCACTGTCTTTACTCAAGGTTCAAATCAAATGAAGTAAAGATGAAGAGACAAGAAACGCACACATCAACAACATCTCCACACACCTGATCTGTGTGATTCACAAGTCACACCATGACTGACTGAATCAATAACTACGAAACTGGAGAAATGTCAAATGATTCAGCTTCAGGGTCCATATAATTAAATAAACATAATATAACCTAATATCGTACCTACATAGGATAAAGTTATTAAAAAGTTAGTTGACGCTTCTGCAATTAAATAAAGGTTGTATTAGTCTTATGCCAGGCCAGAGCTCGACAGCCTGGAAAATTCACCTATAAGTTTATTTTCTTGTTAGACACTTTGTCTTTTTTCAGTTCTACAATGGTAAAATGATGTTTGGCACTTCCTATGGCCTCAACATGTGTTGCAAGATTTGACTGAAAAAGTATCCTAATTAGTTTGAGGCTGCTCCATCCGCATAAAAGTAAACCAAAACCTAAGGAGTTGGTCAGTAGTTCAGGGAATCCATCCAAAAATAACAAGTTTAAGTTGCTATTGCACGTTTGAAAATTAGACCAGTGGTTCAAAGCATGTGAAATCCCACACAGAGATATTATAACCAAGGCAGTGAGAGAAAATGGCAGCAGTTCCTCCACCCTTAATCTAAATTAATCAATTCACAGAAGGCCATTGACTCGATTTATTTTAATTATAACAATCTATTGTCAGCAATTGTCCACTGTAGGTGATATATCATACACATGATGGACCACACAATGCTGCATTTTTTTGGGGGGGTCTTTTTAACTGACTTGTTTTATTATTTATTGTTGACGTTTTTTGTGCTGATGTTTTTTTTCTTGCTACATATACTATCCAGTGTAATGTGACGATGGGTTCATGTCTTGTGATTTAAAAGGAAAACTGACCACAGTCTCCTAAGAGTGAACGAGTTGTGTCTTGTTAAAGAAAGAATCTACAGTACATGTGCACAGAGCAACATTTAAATTGTTTAAAATAGCCACCTTTTGCCTTGATAATACATTTGCACCCCCTGGACACCCACCACAGTTCATTTAACTTACACAAATATATTCAAATATAGTTTAAATAATAAATAAATAAAATGCAATTTTACTTATATGGCAGCAACTATTTACTGAGAGCAGATATGAAGTTTACATCATAAAGTAAATAATTATATAATTTGGGAAGGAACTCCTCAGTTTGCACCTATCTCATTTTCTCTCCTTGTCGTGTTCATTTATTTCAAATGAGAGAATCCATTACTGCAGCATCCTTGCAAGGCAGACACACTGTCTCCCAAAGCAAATGGCGAAATCATGCGTGCCGAAAACATTTCATCAGGGAACCAAAGTTACAACGCAAATTCATGTCGGAATGACAAGTTGAGTTTCTTCCAAGTGTTTGAACTATGGCATCCTTTCATACGACCAGGCGCACTGTTTGCATGATAATGAAGTCCTGAACAGACATGCACTTGTAGCATCAAGGATTGTATAAACAGACAAACAAAGATGGAAGAAACCACCCATGTATTATTTTTCAGTCAGTAATTACCCACAAACAGAGGTGTGACTAATAGCACTAATAATGTCTGTGTTTAATGAAAGTGTCCCACAGTCCTGGTATTGTGCTTGTTGGCTCACTGGCATAGCTTGCTGTGTCAAAATGTCCATTGCGCTAGTGTAACCGAAATGTGACAGAGCCATTGTTAATGTTATTAGTTACACATGGGCTTTGGCTGCTATGACAAGTCAAAATGGTCTGCATTGTCCAGCTGGGTTGTGTGAAACTGCCGCCCGTTCATAATGGCTTCACTTATCCCTTATCTGAGCTTCTATTCAGCTACAAACCTGATGAAAGAAAGAGGAGAGATAGAATCTCATTCTGCTTTAATGCACTCAATACTCTGGTCTTCTCCATACACACACACACACACACATACACACATTAATACAGACATAGACACACAGAGACTCTTTCATGCTTTCCATCTTTCACACACACACACACATTCAATTAATGGTTTTCACAAAACCCCCTCTCCCCAAACACACACATTCATGGTCAAGTGATCACAAATAAATACACACATTAACACAGTCAGCAGTTTCATTAAACACATTTCCAGTGACCTCTTGTTTCTCATCACACATCTTGATTAAACTTTAAATTACCTTCCTATCTCATCAAAGTCTGAACATCCACAAACATTTGTGTCTGGATGCTGTTACTGGGTGTGTTTAGCAGAGGTTGGTAGTTTTGTTGGAAGTTGGGTCATGGTAACTGGATTTCTTTCTTGTTAAGTCGAAATGTTTCACTCCCCATCCAAGTATCTTCCTAAGTCTGAGTGGCAGGAGACCTCAGATTTATCCTCCAGGGTGGTTTCACTTCTCATCTGACCTGAATAGGCCCATTAGGTGGACAGTGGTAGGAGGGTGTGAGTAGATGTAATAGTCACAATTCATACAACCCTTCCTACCCCCATTAGAGTGGGTCTATAACTGTGGCCTTAAGGCCTCCACCTCAGTTGGTGGAGGAGTTTTCCACTTGAATGTGTATCTCTCACTCTCCTCTAATATCTCCTATCTTCTGTGTCCAAAATGTATACACCATTGTCCTCAAATGAGTGTCCTTTGTCCTTCAAATGAAGGTACACTGCTGATTTTGATCTTGGGGTGTTGCTCCTCCTGTGCTGGGTCATCTTGCTGTTCAGCGGTTTCTCCTGTGTCAAGCTCTGGACTGTCTTCACTGCGCTGGGCTCCATATACTATATTTATGAGCACCACTGCTGCAATATCACATCATTCATTAATATTTACGATAAAACGTGACCAACTGACTGGGATAGTATGAATCAAAGAGGACCCTGTTTGACCCAATTTGTGATTTTGGGTTATACATTATAAATTAAACTGACCTCCCTTTTATAGGGTAGGGTTTGACATATCACACTCTTCCATGCATTTTCAAGCATGCTGATACCTGGAAACAGTCATCATTTACCTTTCCTGCTTGTCATTTCAAACCTTGCTCCAAGGATTTTCACTTTTCATACAACTAACAAATCCAATTTAGTTAGTGTTCACACATTAAATATGGCTCTTTTAAATGAATCATCTCCAGGCAACACTCAACAAATGAATGTAATAAATAATTTCAGAAGGACAATTAAATCTCCCTTCATTAACCATTTGCTCATTAAGCCTGCCTTCGTTAGCAGAGGTTGGATGATCGCGTCCTACCTGTCTCTAGCAACCGTCATACATCCCCGCTGCATTCCGACTGAAGCTATGCGCACACATGCATGCTAAGACACAAACAAGGAATGCGCGCGCGTGCAAGTCGACACAAGACGGAGACCCATTCGTGTCCTAATGAGTTTTCCCGCTTGCTGTTCAGTGTGCTCTGTGGCTTCATTATCATCATCCTCTTAATGCATAATGCCTCCATGAAAGAAATCAACACCACATCATTACACTCTAGAGGACACCACAGTCTCTTCTGCCCGCTTTGTCTTTTTGCTTTTTCATCCTTTGCTTCTCTCTCTCTCTCTCTCTCTCTCTCTCTCTCTCTCTCTCTCTCATTAAATCCTTTCTCTGTTGCTCTTATTGCATCTTTCTTTTCTGTCTTCCTGCATCTTTCTCCATCTTGCAAACTCTCCTTCACACTGTGGCCCCGCTTTGCTGTCTTTTTTGACATTATTCCATCAAACAGTCTGTAGGATTAGGACAAGACTTCAGACCAAACTCTACCTGACCTTGAGAATAATAGCAAATCAGTTAGGAATTGCATCTGAATAGTCACTCGAATAAAATTATCACGTTTCCTCTTAATTGCATTTTAATGGAGCTGTTGTCATTTTTGTGAAGCTGAACTTGAAATTGATTTGTAATTCAGAGGGTGTCGCTGTGCCTCAAAAGCAGATTGTTCTAGTACAGCTTTCAAGTGCCATACGTTCCAAGGGTTTCAGAAAACATTTGCGCTCACTAATTTGCATAACAGCAGAAATTGTGTGATTTATTTATTTTTATTTTGCATGAACATGTATGTGCTCTCTCTGGGGACATGCTGTGCACACTGAAAATGAAGTTTAATTTATATTCTATAGATTCCTTCTAGTGTGACAAGTACCTCCTGAGAGTGGAGATGTACATATCACGCAATGTTTGGTGCAGAAATCCACCTCAAACAATGAAGAGATCAGTACTCTGGAATGCAATCATGGCGGTGGTAATACACAGGCAGACGAATATATCAGCAATATCACACAGTGCAGGAGTTTAATCCCCTGACAGGTAGAGAGGAAAGGAGGCTGCAGCTGAATTATGGAAGCAATTGTAAGGCGTGTGTGTGGCTATTTTTCCTCAAGCAAGCACATATAGATATGTACATATGCATATATACAAAAGGCATACTTCACTGAGTTGCCAAAGTAATGGCACACACTGCTCATGCACAGCTGGATATATGTGAGGCAGTATGAGGGTGGCGTGGGAAAGCATTCAGCTTCCGAACTTGGCCTTGAAACACACGACTTCATAAAAACCACCAGCAGAGACCCAGAAAATGTCTCCTCAAGGGAAACAAGAAAGAGTGTGTGTGTGTGTGTGTATGCATGTGTGTTTGCATGCACCGGAAGCATCAAGTGGAATCAAGTGGAACTGACGCTGATTGAATGAAGGTTAGAGACTCCAGAGTGTGTGTGTGTGTGTGTGTGCATAATACCAGTGTTTCCTAAATTCCCAGAGGCAAAGCCATTCCATTTGCTCTCACCAGGGGACAGCCACCACTTATCAATTTATGAATTGAATTTCATTTTCGGCTTCCGACACTCAGCGTGAGAGTGTCACTGAGTGAAAGGCGCCTTTCTCTTCATTGTAAGATTGTGAGGACTTCATGGTTACAGCGCAGATTCACACACATATTGTCCATTAGAGATCTCCCCACATAACTGACAGAGATTACCTACAGTGTAGGTTTTCCAGTGCAACTATTAGGTAATAATCTGTCAGCTATAACAAAGGTTTTCAAGGTGATTTGAGAGGTGGCCAAAAGTCTCAGGGGTTCACCGATCCATAATGCTGCTGTAATTGCCAGCCATGCACAAACACAATCAATATCCAAGGGTGAAGCAGTTAGTTTCAGGGAAAAAGAAAGGTAGAATATGAGTGAAAAGAAAAAACAATATTACACTGTGAGTTTTTTTTTTCTTATGAGAGGAACAGAGGAACAGAGGAGGAGCAGCAAACAGGGAACAAGAGCAGGTTAGTAATGGACAGGATGTTTCCAGCTCCAGGTTATGTGCCCTCGATGTTAACCTTGCAATTTGTGAAAGCCCAGAGCAGCACCTATCTGTTCTTCATTATATGAATCAATAACATCCTCATTAATTCCATTATCCATAGATCCAAGGGACAATGCACACTGAAGATAAAACTGAGCCGCACATGTGCCTGGCTAAGAACTCATTAGACAGTGTTACAGCTGCTGTTTAACACACCCTGAAACAGCTGTAATGATGACTATTGACTACATAATCCTTCTGTCTATTACAACTTGAGCTTTAGTTTAGTTTAGTTTCAGTTCATTTTCAGTGTTCTCATGTGCAACCTCTCACCACCATGCAAACTGCTTCATTTTACTCATATATCTGAATCATTTTTAGAGGCCTCTAGAGTTATAAAAATCAAATAAGGTAATTTCTGCAAAAAGCAGAAATTAAAGATTAAGTCTGAAAATATAAAAATATGCCTTTTTTCTCCTTTGCTATTCTGGTAATGATCTGAACAAAAATGTCACAAGAATTTCTTATGGGCAACAGCAATTACTGTGGTGATTTCAGCAAAGGTGTTAGCAGTACACAAACTCAGTACTAATAAAAATGCAAAAAAAACTCTATTAAGAACTATGAAGTAATTCTTCACTCAGGTTAAGTCACTAAGTACATTCTTTGAAATGTACTCAAATTGCAAAAATACAAATACTTCACTTCAAAGAATTTTAACCAGTACTGAATTTGTTGCTGTTGATACATAAATGAATATGCCTAATCCAGATTCCCAGATAAAATGGAAATACTAAATAATAAAATGGTACTTAAGTACAGTAGTTGACTTAAGTACTTAGTTACTTACCACCTCTGGATTTCAGTGTTAGCTTAACTGACAAAATGAATGGCCAAAACTACGAATGGCGCAATAAACCATTTTTTAACCCTGTGATCTATATGCACTAATTCTTTAAACATAATGAAATTGTCCATTTAATGCAATTAGCGCAGTTGTCTATGAACCTCAGGATGAGTGATTTGATTTCCGGTTTCTCCAGACTACATTTCAAGGTGTCATTGGACAAGGCGCAGAAACCCCATAGTACCATCAACATATACTGTCTGGAAGCTGCCCAACAACAATTTCCCCAAGGGGATCAATAAAGTATATTATTATAATATCTTACGTCATCAACTGCCTGCACTGTGCATCATTCCACAAAGAAGAAACAGTTTAACCATCATCTCGAAAAGAGGAACCAGTAACAAAAGAAGCACCAACAACTTTTGTTCAGCTCGATTCCTCTCAGCTGTGATTGTCAGTGCGTGGCTCCCTCTACGGCTGAGAGCGGCTTCTTTCTCCAGGGTTTGGGTGTGGAAATTTTCACACAATCTGTCGCCAGAATCTCTTTTGTCTGCCACTAGATTAAAAGACAAACATTCTCTCTCCCTCTGTGTGTGTGTGTGTGTGTGTGTGTGCGCTGTATTTGCTTTCTGAGCACCTTGCGTTGAGTGGGCGACTAGCTGTTACTGGCACTGTCAGATTAGCGCATTTAAAAAAGACATATGTTTATTGCAGCATGTGTGTGTGTGAGTCCTCCATACTATTTTCAGACTGTGACGCATCCCGCATTATTCATGTTAAATCATGCAGAGAAAGATACAGTGTCATATAACACCACTGCCACAGGCCGCGGGTTGATAACAACACACACATACAGAAATATTCTCTAAATACTTGAGACTCCCACACACACACATACACAAATAATTGGTGGCAGACTTGCCCAGACATTCTGTTATATTTTAGTGGACACATGCAAGATTCACTCCCACACTGACACATAATACACACACATGTACACAGACACACACAATGCACTAAATCGTATTAGGCAAATGAGAACGAGGCAGCGTGCAGCCAGAACGGGGCTCTGTTCGAGTGCTGTTGCTGTGAAAGATCCCAGCATAAATCATGTTTAGCTGTTGTTGTTGTTTAATATGCAAATCTTCCATTCAAAGCACGAGCAGGTTGTTAACAAGTGCGTTGAAGCGCACACACACACTTACAATCCTGTACGTTCTCACATAAATGCACTGTATGGATTTTCAAAAGAAGGCAGGCACAAAGTGTGTGAACACAAACACACACACACACACACACACACACACACACTCTCACACACGGTGCAAAAGAGCGTGGGATAGATGTGGATGTGAAATGCCATGGGCGTCATTACTGGACTCATATTTCATAATCACACGGCCATCCATCAGCTCTGTTCAGCTAATGATGACAATGCCAACACACACTCACACAAACACACACCTAGAGAGACACAGATATGAGAGTTTCTGCAAGGACACAAACATGAGCAGGGCAAACACCCAAAGACACACACTGCATACACATGAGCATGGTTAGGAACGCTCAATGCTGCATGTGTACTAGGAAACACACTAACACAAAAACATGTCCTATCAGGTAACACACACATTCACATACAAACACAAACATGCGCTGCAGTGAATGAAGTGGCTGTTGACGGATTTCAACAGTAATTGATGCCTGTGTTTGGCAGACATTTTTATTTGGCTCAACTACAATCCAAAGCCCTTCCTTACAAGCATCACTTGACACATCTTGACACATCTCATCTCACACATGCATGCGCACATCTGAACACAATAGGTGATCATTTCACACTTTGGGCTTCAAAACGTAAACGCACAGGCTAAAAAAAAAGAAAAAAGCTGAATTATTATTTCCCTCTCAATTGGTAAAGAAAGAGGTGCTGCTGCTCCAGGAAGACAGACTACATTTGAATTGGCTTTCATCATTGAACTTTATCTCACCAGCAGTGAAGAGTGAGGGGAGGGGTGAAAATGTGTGTGCTGTGGTGATCATTCAGGACGAAGAGAAGAGAAGAGAAGAGAAGATATTTAGGAGTGAAATCTTACCTTAAACAGGCGCAGGATGTTGGCAACCATGATGGACACTGAGCTGGCCGCAGCTCCAATCACCCCTACAATTTTATCCGGTTTAGTGAAGATCGGAGGGTCTCCATTAGCACAGCGGACGTCGGAGCCATCTCTCTCTATCAAGGCCTGCACAAAAGTCAGGGACTGCTCCAGAGCGTACGTGTCCCTGGAGCAGGTATCCAAGATCCGGGCCCCCAGTGTGATGTTGGGCAGCAGCTCTGGGTCTTTGTTGATCAGGTCGATGGCGAACATCATGGCCTCCAAACGATGGATCCCCTTCTCCTTTTTCAGCTCCCCACAGGGTGTGCCACGGTCCCCTCGAGAGTGGACGGGAAATAATCCACCCAGGATGATGTCTCCGTCCAGCCGGATGGAGTGGGCGTACTCTGGTGCCGCCTGGGGGTCTGTGGGGATTCGCTGGTTGGCAGTGACGGGAAGGAGCCAAGTGTAGAAAGTAGCCATAAGCAGGAAGACAACAGAGGGAGACTGCAGGTGGGAAGTTGGGTTCCACTGGGGTTCCATGATCAACGAATAAGACAGACGAAAGAAAAGATTCTTCAAGGTAGGTATTCCAAAACTGAGGATGGGTTTTCGGGAATATTAAAGAGCAGCACCTTCCTACTGGTCAAAAAGGGTGGGGTTTTGGACCCCAGGGGTGGAGCTAGCCAAGCCCCATGAGCAAATCATATTCCAGAAGAGAGAGTGCAATGAAAAGAGAGGTAAGTAGAAATGTTGCGGCAATGTTGTAGAAATCTATTTAGGGAGCAGAGCCTGTAATCCACAAGTCACATCCTCAGTAGGGCCTGTTGAGGGGACACAGAGAGAGGTTGTTTAACTACCAGGGTGATGAAAACATCAAGCTGCTGCAGGGATATACGGTCCACCTGACAAGCATGTGTAAAACGGGCAAGGCAAAATGCAGCCAAGCATACCAACAACACAAGTCACAAACGCACACAATCTTATTCACCTGCACACACTCACATGGGCATAGTCTTTCCAGGAGACCTGTCAAAATTTGCACTGACATTCTATAATTGAAAACCCAGAGACTGTCAGTTTGTAATCACCTCTACATGCACACACACACACACACTCATCTCTTGGCATATCGATGAGCGGAACAGCTGTTAAAGTGACAGCAGAGAACCTTGGCGAGCTCCTCGAGCTATTCACATGAAGGCGCAGACTACCTCCTGCAACGGAGATGAGGAAGAGCGAGAGAGTAAGCGAGGAAGAGCGAGAGAGTAAGCGAGGAAGAGGAGGGTGGGCGGGAGAGACAGACGGAGGAGAGGGAGACGAGGCAAGGGGAGACAGAAAGAGAAACCGTGTGAGGCGCAGTGAGAGAAACAGAGACAGAGAGCGGTGCCTTGGAGCAAGTGTGTTGCATCACTCAAACACCTGCTGTTTCTGCTGCAGCTAAATGAACACATTACATCCAGTACACCCTACTGCACGCACACACACCTTGAAATCACAACAGGTAGATTTAATCTTGACTTCTCTTCCTCACATTAACAATTTTAAATGTTGATTTCTTCCTTCACCCTCTGCAGCAAGGTTGCACCTCTGTCTCTAGTAGTAATAATGCCATGCTGCACCACTGAGCTGCACATTACGCAGCCATATCCTTGAAAAGAGCTATGAACTGGTTTGGGCGGGAACTGAAAATTGGTTGTGACAAACTAGTTGGTTCCTACATGATATGAGTGCTAATGTGCTTTCATTAGCTGAAGCCCTGGGGATGTATTTTCTCATTTGACTTGCGTGACCAGAAATCTTTGGTTTTATTTTTCACGCAGAGACTACAGAGAAAGAGTATTTAAAGGTGGGTTGTTTTCTTCCTACATTGTTTCTGAAATCTGTAGTTAACAAAGTACATTTATTATACTGCTTGCAAGGGATATCAAGCTCTTAGCAGTTAGCTCTTGGTAAAGATCTAATGCACCTAGAAATTGTATTTAAATGGAGCTTTACAGCCAATATTGCATTAAATTCACCACCATTTAAGGCTGGATCTGAATTTATTTCATCCCATCGTTTCACTATATCCAGGCCATCACTTTTTATTGTAGGTGTCCTGCTTACCTCAATACACACAAGCTTAATGGCCTATTTCACACAGTTTACCCTATTAATTAACCTTGCAGTCTATACTATTGCCCTTTTTTTCCCTTAGAGAATAACTTGACTATTGAGTAGTAACCTAATGTTAAAACTATAGTTTTTGAAAATTTTTGTGACAGTTGGATGCTCAGATCAGCATAAAGACTGGAAACAAGCAGAAGCAGTTAGCCTGCTCTTTCTGAAAGTAACAAAATCCTCCTACCAGCAGCTGCAAAGCTCATTACTTAACACAGTATATGCTGTTTGCTTCAAAGCTGAAGTGTAGAAATGACAAATTGTGGTTTTATGAAGGGTTATGTGCCAGACTATTTCTGAGCCCTTAGCAAACCCTCAGAGGCCCCAAAGACTCAAAACTAATCAACTGCAAATGTGTTTGTTAATGCTGTCACTAGAGCAAAGTAGAAACTATAATGAAAAGCGCCTTAAGGCGGCAAGGTACAGCAAGGCTTTACCGCCAAATCTGGAGAAAGAGAGTACAAATAAAGGCGTCCAGGTCATTTTTTGCTCTGGGGCCTCCTAGTGGGCTAATCCAGCTCTCCCAGTATCATGCTACACAAGATCCTCTTCATAATCTTGAACTGCATCTGTTCATTCTGGCCCAGGATCAAATCCAACACTATTATTCCAAACGCACCCCCCCTCCACTATCTCACTACAGTTACACAAATAGATTGTCCATACTGAAAGCAAACCAAAGTTACGAAACCTTTTGAAATATTCACAAGGCCTGCATAATTTTACCCGCAAGGGCCCTTAACAGGTTTCAGTCTCAGATGTCATCACAGTGTGAGCCACTCTCTCAATGAATCCATCTATAATTCGATTCTGTCCCAATTAGTTCATCAGTTTCTCTCTACTCTAAATGGAATTAGGTCAAAGCCACTCAAACACAGCCAAGGCCCCTCTATGATTAAAAACCCTGTTTTATATAGGTTAGCCAGCTTTGATTCATCTGCTACCACTGTGTAGTCTACTCACTGTAAATATTGTTTACTCAACACTTTTTCCACTTGGCTCAAGCACTGAAAGGATCCATATGAGGCTCGTGGTCCCTGTAGTTAACCCTTGCTACCTGCATAATTAAGCTCTTTAATTCAGGTTATTATTTGGTGGATCTTCCTAAACAGACATCTACATGGAATTCACTGATTTGTAACTTGCATCTATGCTCCTGTTTGGAGGAATACATGTATATAAATTGCATTAAACTTCCTTCTACCTTTCCTGTATTAAACAATCTATCTACTTCTATCTGAACATCTGGGGGAGTATGGATATTTTCATTCAAGGAAGGTAGAGGGAAGTTCTTTTATCCATGTACATATACTCCCCAAACTAGAATCAATGAATGCAAGTTGAAAATTGGTGAAATCACCCTTTAAGCTGACCCAGCGGAAATTGTAAATCACAGGGGGTGGGGGGGTCCCTTTCATTCAAGATGTAACAAAACAACGTAAACGCCTCAAGAGTTGAATGAAAACATCAGATGAGAGCAGTGTGTGAATGTCTCATCACTGAACTGAGGCTCAGAGGTTATTAGGTTCTATGTCTCATTTCCACACGCTCAATGAGAATGATCACATTTCCCAGAGGTGAGAATCACTGACATTTATGTCATTACTACACACCTGATCTTATACTGATTTTAATAACTTGATCTTCGTTATTCATCTTTTAGTCCTTTATGCTCCCGCGAGAGTCTTTTCTTTCTTAATGTTTTACAAAGGCCCAAAAACCAGATTTCCTCCTCTCCTGTGAGGCAGCCTATAAGGAGGCAGCAGGCCTCCCATGGAAGGCGCTTTCCTGCTCTGTGGTGGTTAGTGGCTCGAAGATGAAGAGGGTTAAACCCCGAGAGGTTGTGCCTGGCTCATCACTCTTTTTAACTTACACCAATGGTCTTTCTAGGGGAGCGTTGCTCACTCCTCATTCTACCTCAGTTCCATTTTATCTCCTCTTCTCTTTCCCTCCTGCTATTTTTACTTTTCTTTTCTCTTCCCCTTGCTGCTCTTCTTGCCGTTTCTTTTCTACCACCTCCTTTCATTCTTTCTTTCTCCCTCTGTTCTCCTCTTTTCTCCTTTTCTTATTCCCCCTCTTTTTTTCATCTCTACCATCTTCTGCTTCTTCTCCATCGCCTCCTCTTCCTCTCTCACCTCCATCACATCGCTTTCTGCAGGCCTCCTCGTCTCTTTCGGGGGAGCGTGCTGCTCTTTACAGAAAGCGATAGCTTTCCTGCCGCCCTGTCCTCTCCCCATCCTTCCCTCCTCATTCTCTCTCTCCTTCCCTCCAAGCAGGTGTTTCTCTGAGTCTCTCGCTCAACAATTGCAGTGTCTCTCTGTCATCTCCTTCTTCATCTTCTTTCATTCACACCTGTTTCCTCCTTTGCTCCAAACTCAACCATCTCTCACATGTTCCAGCAGCATTTTTTTTTCTTCTTTGCGATTTTCCCTCCGTGCATGCACCCGCCCTCTTTTTGCACAAACACACACACACACACACACACACACACTTCTTTGGATTCCCTCCACTCAGTGTTATGGGCTTACCCAGACTGCAAATAAATAAATAAATAAATGCTTGGTGAAATGCATAGGTATCCATATCACATCCGTGCAATTTATTTCATACAATAATTTGAAATTTTTATTTCTGCTCTTACAATTAATGCTCCCCGTGAATAAAATCTACAAATGAAAACACTTTGCTATACTTTTAAACCTTTTCGACTGTTTCCATATGTGGATAATTGTATAAGCGCAGAGATACTGTAGCTCAGGCATCATCTTAAAAACACATGCCGCTGATGTGATTAAGTCGTGTGTCTGGAGATAAAACACAGCCCACAGGTTCAGAAATAAGACTGTGTGAGATCAAAGTCGAGGAGTGTATGCTCATTATGCAGCCCTATAGGCTTCTTTCTGTGCAGCATTGGTGGTATTCTGATTGCACCCTAATTAAGACAGTACCATCCACAGTAGAAGCAGAGAAACACCAGTGCAATGATATCTTTAGGAGAGCAAATAATCAAGCTTATTTTACTCACGTCCCCTTTTTTTAAAATAACCACACAATATTGAGTTACTGAGGAAACGTAGCTCAGGGTAAGACATGTACTCACCTAACCTCTAGTGCACAGAATCCATTTGAAATAAAATTATGAGTGAAAATCAATAAAATTCCATAAGAAATAGGCAGCAAGACAAACTGAGACAATAAATAAGACAGACTCCCCAATATCCATCACTAGAGGAATGTGAGGGTGCCACAAACGAGAGAGAGAAAACACCCACAGAGGAAGGGAAAAAAAAAAGAGGCACCAGCATTTACTCTGATTAGAGAAAAATACCAAATGATGGCGTGAGAGATACCTGACAAAATTAAATTTAGCCCACAGTGTGCGAAGCCTCCTCCGAGGGCTCCTTGGGGTCTCTGTCCGCCTCAGGCAACTTCCTTGAGGAGCTCAGCAGTTTCCCCCCCAAAAAAATATCAGTCCTCCTGGAGTGAGATTCTTTTTCCACAACAGCAAAAAAAAAAGGATTTAAGGAAAATTAGACCATCCGCAAGACTGGAGGCATGAGAAAAAGCTCCGTCGTGACCGGCAGAGCTGTTTTTACTGGGGGAAAATGCAATTACTATCCCCGCACTTGTTTAAGGAGACAATAGAGGTAGACTGACCGTAATGAAGTCGATACCCAAGAATGAGTCTGATAGAGAGAGAGAGAGAGAGAGGGAGACAGTGTGAGAGAGAGAGTGAGGTGCAGGGACACAGCAGAGGAATTCATCAGACGCGGGCTCTTGTCAGTCATGATCAATAACGTTGGTAACACCCACCTGATTTTTTAAATCCATGCTCCTCTCCAAGCTTTCAGCGCTGAGCCCTTCCCGTGAAGTCCGCTCGTGCCGCTCCTCGGACGGGCGCGCGCGCACACAGTCCTCTCCGGCTCCTCCGGTCGTCGGTGCTGAAGGGACAGCGCACGACTCCGCAATCAAACGCTGCACAAGAAGCACTCTGCGCGAAACATGTGCGTCTCAGGCGTGTGCTCATCGCGCCCGCGCAAACTCATCGTCCAATCTCGCCGGGAGTCGCGAGTCCACCCATTCAATCAAGTTTACTGCTGATCAATGGGATCGATATCTTCCACAATTGCGGGCTTTGGTTGTTGGAACAAATTAATAAGTCATGAAAATGCGCTCGCACAGGCGTTGCGCAACACTCTTGATTGCCTGAACTTGAATCAATTTTACAGCTCCCCTTGTAAAAGCAAAGCTCCGTGGCTTTTTTTTTTTTTTTTGTGGTGAATGGAATTAAATAAATGAAGCGCATCACATCTGCTGTGTAATAACAATTTGATAAGCAACGTGGTGTGAGAAGGTAATCGAAACAAACCCGGGAGTTCTCTCATGTGGCAATGTGGAAGATGTGCGCAACATGTCCAATTTGTGGCTCTACCTGCTGAGGAGGGTGGAGGGACGCGGAGCGATGGCGCCATCTGGTGGAGAAAGCTGCGTAAATGCACCAGAAAAAAAGAGCAGGTGGTTCTCAAGAAGTGGAGGAATGTAACGACACGCATTTACTCGAGTATCCTGTCCCACTTTTCAGTACATTTAGCTTAAAGGGCGACTTCACCGATTTTCATCCTTCATATTGTTCTAGGTTGAAAAGCACATGTATATGAATGGTAATAAACTTCCTCCTGCTTCTGCATGAAACACTCCTCTAGATGATGTTTGGAGATTTTAATTCAGATGATGTCATCTTAGGAGTTCAGGAGGCACAGATACAAACAGGTGAAAAGCTGCCGGTAAAAGCTTTAAATACTTTCACCAAAGCAACAGAGTTGGAGTATCTTTACAGCATCTTATTGCTACTTCAGTAAGTGATCAGAGTAATTATACCATTGTGAATTGGAAACCAGTGTATATCACAAGTCACATTATATATCTTTGGACTATACTCATCTAAAGGACTGCTATACATACCCTGCAAAATAAAGGTTGACTCATTTCTCTTAAATATTTGGTTCCCTTAAAATTAGTGGTTAAGTTTTCTTCTCTCTGAAAAGACAGTACCATGACCTGCTGTAACAGGTTAGTTAAAGCAATGTATTATTGCACATCTATAACTGACAAACAGGAAAAACAAAGTTCAGATGTGAACAGCAGAAGTCAGGATGTCCTGTTTTTTTTCATCCTATTTTTTTTTCAGACAAGTGGACATTTGCACTGATATATCTATTTTTAGCATGTCTATACCCAGGCTTCCTATCAAATGACCCTGACAACATCATAAATGTGCACAAACGCACTGATTATATCCAGTCACCAAAATAAATCTTTGTACCACTCTTAAAGATGTCAAAAGAAGTGTCATACTGAAGCACAAAAAATGACACTGGAAAGCTCATTACAAATCTAAAAAACAAACAATCAGTGAAAATGTAAATGTCCAAAGAGACAATATCTGACAAGGCAAATGACATCTCTCCTCTGCAAATGCAGTAAACAAACATGATTGATGGAAGTATATGACTCATAATAAATAAATAAATAAATAAAAAGCCACACAAAACTCCCCTCAGAAGTTTGAAGCAGTATATTTTTATTTATTAAGTGGTTGGTTTTAACATTCTTCTCACATCTGTAAAGCTTTTCTAACTGTTCTCAGGTTTTCTAGAAGCTGAGCTTAATAACATATCACAACTGATGATGAAAAAACGACGAGGTAAAGAAAAAAGTCCTACGAGTCTCTTGAGGTTTGATTCCTGTTCTGTTTGACACGTTCCAACAAAAACACTTTTTTCCTTCAAAAGGAATGAGACACAAATAAGACAACTAATCATGGAGCAAAACAAGCTTGCCTCAGTATTAAACGGTGACAAGAGTAGTAACTAGACAGACATGTTTGAAGCATATGATCGACCAACAGTTAAGTACAAGTCAATAACTATTGTGACTATTATAACTATTATTTTTACCATCCATGTAGGATGAATCCATATATACATGTTTTCAAGACCTTGTTGTGTTTTCAGTTAGAAAAATAAAGTTTGGTCTTTCCTTTTATCTGGTTTTGTTCCATTTCATGGCTTTCTGTTTGAACATTAAGACATATCAACATTTGGTCATTCTCAGTCCTTCCCTCTCATGTGCCAGTGTTTCAAAGACTACCAACGGGACTGTGATCAAACAAATGCAGCCCCTTTAGCTTTGTGTAGGTGAAAGCACATTTTGAATGACTGATGCAGCATTTAGTTTATCTCAACAGGCCCCTGCGTTTTATGTTAAGGGAATGCAAAATCTAAATTTATAAGCCAGCAGAACTGTTATCATGCATGTAGCGCTCACAACGTATGTTTTGGCCCTTTTGTTTAATAATAGCACCACTGCTGTTAATTCAAACCTCTTACGTTCTTCTACAAGAACTCAGTAGCTCCCACATTGCTGTGGTGCTGGCCAGTCTGTGTTTTAGGACTGGTTGGCCAAAAAGTGGTCAGAAACATTACAGCAATAAATGGGACGTGGGACATGGTTCATGTCATATCATAATGAATAAACTTAAATTATTTTCTGAGAGAAGGTACCAATCCCCCCCTCCCCAGTCAGTTATCATATAGAGGTAAAACATGGTATGGTCACGCTGAAGTTAACACCCTAAACAAGCATGCAATCTGTCCAAGAAGAGAAAGCAGAACATGAAAAGTGAAAAGTAAGAAACACCAATAACCAATGGAAATTCATAGAAGTGTTATCAGTACAAAATACACACACACATACTTCACAGGAAATACCGTAAATACACTCCAGGCTCTGCTTTGTTTACCTTGTAATTCATGAGGATTTATCTAATACCTGGACCAGGTAGTAAAAAACCCTCTTTTCTACTACAGGAACTTACCCACCTATAACCTAGAGGCAGAGCAGAGGACACCAAGTCTGTGTATCAAAATCAGAAATGCAGCGAATATGTGCAATTTGTCAAACTGCTTTTTAACAATAAGAACAAACTTTTTCGCCTTGTTCCCGTAATCAACTTCCTGACATCACACAAATCAGTGTAAGAGTATGTATACATACGGTGTTTGTTATCCTGTTACTTAAAACTCTTAAATTTGACCAGTCATGGGCAACAGCCTGAAGACACCCACCTTCTCCCACTGCGAGCACCTGAACTTCATTTAGTGCATCTCACAGGATGTTCACACACACAGATTCAAAAGCCTGACTCAGTGACACAACCAGACATGCAGCGTCACCACAGTTAAGCTACTGACAACTACTGTATGTGTGATAACAATACGAGGGATGCCAGAATTTAGTTCCAAATCAAGTGGACAATAGGGTCAGTCATTTACAAGCTGGTAAGATCCTGTAGTGGAAAAGAACACTGTACTACTAACATGATGATTGTTACAAATAGAGAGACAATTCTGCAGGACACAAAAGTCCTCCAAAAATATCAGGGAAATAAAGGTTAAAAATAGTTTATGTTAATGTTGAGCATGTGATATTGAATATATCAAATTGTTGCCACTCACAACACTATAAGTTGTGAATAAACAGAAAAGCTAAAGATGAATTGATTGAGGACCCGAGTGTGTTGTGTGTATCTGTGTAAGACTGTAAGGGTGAAATTAAACTCTGCATTCTTCTTCAAAAAAAAAAAAAAAAGAGAAAGAGAAAACCCTCACATTCCAGTTACTCCCATCACACACACACACACACAAACAGACACACTTACATTGTCTACTGTACCTTCAGCCATTTTCTAAAGGCAGTTTACAGATCAGTCGTCTGCATATAGACCTATGTTTACATTGTTGTAAGTAAATACAGATATATAAAGCAGTAGTGAGATAGCAAACTGGCTGGCTTCATAATGAACCTATAAACAAAAAAATGTCAGATTCCAACAATATATTTGGTTCATAAGCAAAAGGGGGGAAATCCTTTATACTTCACTCCTCTATCGTCTTCCATTGTTTGTTTCCTTCATCTCTGCTCTGTGCTTGCTCCGTTCATCCATTATTTTTCCAGTTGAATGTTGTGATTTACTTCTTCATTGTTAGCAGCTTGTTCGTCCATTATCCCAGTCGGACTGTGAGCAGAGAGAAGAACAACATGGTGAGGAAAGAACAAGACAAAGAAGAGAATACAGACTGTGAGGGGAGAAATCAAGAGTGGGGAAAGGAAGGAAGAGGAAATTATTGAAAATCATACAGAAAAAAAGCAAAAAAGAAAAACAGAGAAAACAGCTGGATTGTTCAATTACAATTACAGGCTGGAGAATGGTGCTGGTTTCTCCCCATTGCCTGTTGGTAAGGTTCTTCTCTACAAACATGAATGCACAACCCTTTTGCCCACAAAGAAAACTCATATATTGCAAGTCAGCTCTCACGCACATACACACTCATAAATTTGCTCAAGTACACAACACAGCAGCATGTCTTTTTGGTTTCTGAATACACAGGAAGGCAGGAAATATGACAACAAGCAATCCAGCTCAGAAGTAGAGAAAGTAGTAAAAATAGAAAAGGAAGCAAACTAAGAGAAGGAGAAACAAACAGTGATGAAGTGGCAGAGTCTTTGCTCTGCAGTGTTCTTACACTGTGCCTTTCACCAGACCAGAGATTTGGAGCGGGTGCTGACTCCTTTCCTCCTGCTGGCTGCTGTTGTCACTGCATTACGATGGCTTCGCTTATGAGACTCCAGGTACAGCTGTCAAAAACAATTTAAAGAAATTATAATTACATACATGTTTTAAAGCAATTCATCCATACAATATCCAAATGCATAATCCTTTTTTTCCCCCATCACATTAAGACAAACTACTGGATAAAGATACTGTGTGTTTATTATCACACTGCAGGTAGCCTGATATTAATTCTAATCGGCTGATGGATGTGGCTACATATATATTTTATGGGATATAAAATGTCACAAAATAGGTGATAATGCCCCTGATATCTTCCAAGGCGACCTGACCAAATGTCTTACTCTGCCATACCAACAGTCCAAAACCCAAATATATTCAATTTACAATGATATAGGGAGAGCACATCCTAACCTTGAGAATATCTTGAGAATACTGGATTTTTTTCTTGAAAGTTACTATTAAAATAATTGCAGAATGGTTTTGAATTCAATTTCCTTAAATCACTTCTCAGCGACTCAACTACAGCAATAAGCTAAAGAAATTTATTACAGAAAATAAGTACTTCTTACTAACAAGTCATTTTTGTTAACGCCTTTTGTATACAATTTATTACACATCCTAATTTGACTCTGTATCAATTTTAAGTCTTTACACAACAATATGTTGTTACGGTAGTTTGTGCATATTCAAACAAGTAGAGAAATAACAACAATGAACATCTGTTAGATGCGATGAGTCGGTTTACATTAAATCGAGGAACTCTGATCTGAGGTTAAAAGCAGACTCTTTATGGGGACATACAATGTAATAATAATAATCATCTTATCCACTTTATCACTTCCATTGATTAAAACCCCCCGAGACTAGAATTAATACAGCAGATCTTTTCTGTTGTAAAAATCAATAAGAAGTAAGTTTTAGAAAAGATTTTAACTTCCAATACCTTCTTGGCAAAGGCTCTTCCACACTGGTCACAGGCATGCAGGGAGAAATTCTTGGTCACCCTGACTTCAGTGGAGGATGTCCCTGTGCTCTCCGACTGGGCATCATGCCGTCGGGTGTGAGGTGGTTGGTTGTTGGGCGAGGTGGTGGAGGAGGAGCTGCGTTGGTGTGTGTGTTTTTCACTACGGCGGGTCAGTGGGGGACTAACAGCACGAGGCTGGTGAGTCTGCTGTCTCTCTTGCTTACGGGTGACAGGAGGGGAAGGGTTGAAGGCCGGCGATGATAGGTCCTGCTGTTTCCGAGTGACAGGGGCAGGAGGCGGAGCAGAGGGAGAAGAGGCTGAAGCAGAGGTGAGGGCAGCTGTGGAACACTCTTGGTTGCGAGTGACAGGGTGTGAAGGAGAGGAGAACGATGAAGAAGCGTGACGTCCGTTCACCTCCTCTTTAACACTGCCGCTTGTCCTCTTGTTAGAGTGCGTGCTGTTGAGGACTACCTCAGCTAGCCTCTTGACTGCCCTGCTCTCCAATTTGGGCATGATCTTGGCCAGGTACGCAGATGACTTCTTGTGGACTACAGTCACGTGACGCAGGACATCGCGTTTGCGACGTGACTCGTAGCGACACAGAGGGCAGCGGTAGAACTTAATGAAGATGTCATTGCCATCTGTGTGCAGCTCAATGTGCTTTGTTAGGTTCTGACGTGAGCTGAACTGTCGCTTGCACAGCTTGCAAAAGAGCTGCTTGAAGTCAAAACCCACTGACAGTTTGGTCATTTTAGTAGCTATGCCTCCGCTGCATATGTTGCCCCCACGTGAGGACGATGAAGACGATGATGATGCCATCTTTGGGCTCGATGGGGCCTCCTCCTCCTTCACCTTCATGGTATTGTGTGCAACAGAAACACCTTTTGACGTTCCGGTACTGTCACTTGGGGATGGAGCCGGGCTGCTGTCAATCTCTTCCTCATCGTCATCATCGTCTTCATCTGAAGGTTCTACTGCTTCCTCTTTCACTCTTATATTGTTACTTGGACCTGTGTTGGTGCTGCTGCTGCTGTTAGGAGTAGTTGGTACGTCGTGCGTAGCACCAGACCTGTTACTTTTGATGCTGTACACTTTATGGACAATACGCATGTGTCTCTTCAACATGAGCTGAAACAACCACATTAAATTAAAAAACAGTTAATACATTTTCTTGTGAAAATTATATGTACGTTTATGTATTTATACACTTAAAATTAAGGTTTTTATTCATTTTCACTGTTTGTTATCCCCTGGAATAGCGATGACCCACTTCAGATGAAAACAAGTAAGTACTCAGTTGACCAACCACATTCTCACTTTTAAGAACGCAAAGGCTAGAACTGCTTCAAAATGCCAGTAGGGCAACAAACCAACCTGTGAGCTGTAGTTCCTCTTGCACAACGTGCAGCGACATGAGGCCGTGTTAGTCTGTGGAGAAGCTGGAAGCTGATTCTGAGGTTTGGACTGGTTTTGGTTTGAAGGTGCTGTTTTGGAGTTGACCACAGTGGACTTGTTGTGGCCACGTGTTGGTGAGGAATTGTTGCTCTTCCTGGGGGGTGTGGCCTCCAGAGAGAAAGGCTGGCCAGGTCGTGAGGCAATACTGGGTGTGATAGTGTCCCTCCGAAGACCACGATGCACTTCGTCAAAGTGACGGCGCACATTGGCTTTGGTAGCAAACGTTTTGAGGCACACTGGGCAGGATTTTCCAGTAGGTGTGCTGAGAGTCCTCGGTCGACCTCCAACATCAAGAAGAATAATTTTTCTTTCAATTGATGAGTTACGAAAAGCAAAAATATTACTAACAATTACTAACAAAAATACAGCAAATGATTACACTTTTTATAGTAGAGCAGGTCAACTGGCAGTAAATGAATACTTCTGTAGAACTGACTCCATAAATTGTGTGTTGAGGGTACTAAACTTCCTTAGCTCGATGTTTTCTCCCCAAATGGATGTAAAATGTCTTTGAAAAATGTTAAACACAGCTAATTATTGTTATCATCTCAAACATAACCACAATATGTTATTGTGAATATCCACTTCAACACATACAGAACAGACATGTTCAGGATTTGTCTCTTGGAAGGCCAAAAATGTGACTGTTCAGCTAAACACTTACCTTTCACCATGGAGAGTAGGCTTGTGGGAACTGTTCGTGTCTCTGTGAACTTTCTGAGCTCCTCAAGTTTAGTTTGGTGCATTTTGCGGCAGTGACGCCTGATGCTGCGACGTGAGTTAAAGTCCTGACCACATAGGCAACAGGATATTGTCACATCCTCAACCTGGATGGGAAAGAGACATGGTAATCAAAGCAAAGGAAAAAGTTAGATTATTTTTGCAGTTACCATTTACAATATTCTAAATGGATTCTAATACAACAGTCGTGTAAGTTGTAAGCAATGATTGGTTATTATAAAATTAAAATATGTCTGATGTACTGTAATTTATCTGAATGTTACTCGAATACACAGCTTTTTTTTCCACTTGTGCAGCCTGACATTCCTCAGTCACATACCCCACTGGTTGACTCCTCATCTTCAGGCTGTGGCTGGTCCTCTTTAGACTCCTCTTCAGCCTCCCACCTCCTCTGTCCCTGGTTGTGTCCTGGGCTGCTGTGGCTCTCTGGCCCACCTGGCTGGCTCGCTTGGTTGTTGTCCACACCCTCCGCTTGTTCTCCTTCCCATGCTACTGGGCTCTCTCTGGCATTGTAAAGGAAGTAAAGACAAAGTCAAATAAAGTCTAGGTGTAGCCTAAAAGCCCATTCAGTCCATTTGTTTCACATGACAACAATCTGAATATAGAACAAAATCAAGTCTACAGCAGCTACACGAGTTGCATTTGTGTAAATCATGTATGTAGTATCAGAGGCATACCTACCAGAAAGATCTATCAACATACTACCTACCTAGGTGTATGTGATGGAAATCTACTCAGCTCCTCCTCTGTGGTGAGGTACTGGAACACAGCCTTGGTGGTGGTCTGAATGGGCTCCAGTCGGACCACGTAGTCTGGACGGTCCACTCTTGGATATATGGCGTCCAATAAATCCTTCATGGCCACACTCTGTCTATCATCACCTGGTGAACCTTTAAAAAGAACATCCCACAAAAATAATTTAAACAGATATTAGATAATATAATAATAGATTCTATTATCATGTTGTTATAATGTGTAGCCTCTGGTCTTGTACAGCTCAGCTCTGTTATGTGACGAAGAGTAAGCTCAGAAGTTATAAGGGAGTCTTTGGCTCTATAGCCATGTTTCATTGATAACACCTTTAAAAAAGTCAGGCAGGGTTAGTTATGTGTTTTCTTTAAATGCATTTTGTGTTTCTGAATGCATTTAAAAAGCAAAATGGAAAACTGCTTAATAGAATGTGGACAGATTTGTGTAACTCTGGGATAGGTGAGGGTCCTGGTCTACAAAGAATCTTTAGTGTTTGTGCACTTTTGGTTTGGAACATAGTTCCATAGTTATCTACCCAGAACTTTGTTATAGTGACTACTTATTTTCACCCTGATTTGAATATTCTTCTTTTAGTAAATGTTCAAGTTTCTTTCATAAAATCTTTTCCAACAGGAGATTTAAAAGACATACTGTACTTTAAGCAATTTAAAATGGACCACAAACATCACTGCAGAGTGTATAAGTCAACTACTGGAGCTGGATCACAAACAACTGAAAAAATAAAAACATTTAATTTATCTAGTAACTACACAATTAATAGCCATCAGGTCAGCAGGGAAAAGCAGACACAAATTAAAACATTTATCAAAATAACAATACAATATAATACACTTTCAGCCACCAGTAATGGACTTCTGATTGAGACAAATTAAGTCACTGATGCAAGGAACGACTTAATTAAGACCCCATGCAGATAAAGAGAAAGCTGCAATAAAACAAAAGTATTTTTTCCACAGTGATCATTACAATGAATAAACCTGAACAAAATATAATTGACCATTTGTGTTGACATTGATTTGTCTTTTAGGACAAGAATCGAGCTGGGAAGAGTCTCCTAGGCTTCATCCAGTCTCCTACCACTTACAAGCAACAAAGAATAGAGACACGGACAAATATTGTGGCTAACTAGAAGTTGATAAAATACACACTGTAAAGATCTAAGTGGTACAAGTGTTAGTCATATGAGAGGAGAGCAGAAGAGAAAGTGCACTTTAACTAAGGGAAATTATTGATGGATTGAAGAGGTTTCATTGTGCAGGTGAGTTTGTGTGAATGTGCGCATGTTAGAAATAAAAAGAAAAACACTACAGACAGAGGAGATAAAAGAAAAATTATGAGGAGGAGACAAGATGGTGTGAAAGAGAGATTAAAAAAACCTTTGAGAGGCAGAATCTGAAATTAAAATGGGAAGAATCCTTAAGAGTACATAAGTAATTCTGAGCAAAGATTTCTGTGTGTGTAAACTAAAATGGTGTGTAGTGGTTCCTATTGATTTTATTATTGAGTTTGAGCCTTTGTGTTTTTTACATTGTATGTTTTCTGTGTTTCGATTTTAGGACTTACAAATGTGTTAATGTGTATTTATAAATATTCTAGACAGTTTATCTGTGTGTATATGTCTGCATGCAAATGTGATGTGTGACTAACCGTCAGAATCAGGCAGGCGTGATAGACAGTAATATTCTTTATGTGTAATGAGGTTGGGCAGGCCTCTGAACAGACTGCGACATAGTTTACACTCGAAGATGGTGTCCACCTCCCTCAGCAGCATGTGTTTCAGCTGGCTGGTGCCTAAAAGACCAAGAGTAACAATGCTGATTGCCTTGAGCGATTTAAAGAAGGATTATAAGATATAGTATACTGCAAATCATCTACATGCAAAGCACTGTAGAACCTCTAATCATGGTGGCATTGCAAGAAAAAACAGGAATAAAGTCTGGAATAAAATATGGGGCAAACAGGAGTTAAACAGAGAGAAGAGGAGCTAAAACCCAGTCTGCATTTTGCATTTGAGCATGGGTTGCATCATATGAGAGGAGCATCCTCTCATAAATATCTCTTTAGCCTTTTAACGGGATTTCAGATTTTGCATCACAGTAGTCTTCACCTGTAATTTCTGTCATTTCCATCAGCATGTTGATGCATATATTCAATATCAGTTCAATGTGTCCATAAGGATGTATTCAGACCTTTGTTGGATATCCGACTAATGTATTTACAAAATGACTAAGTAGAGGAGCAGGATGCATTCTGCTCTTTTAGACATTCAGACATATTGTGTGTGCACAGACACACATTTCATGCAACATAAGTAAACACATAATGGTGATACACAAATGACGGTACCTCTGCAACACAGACTATGCATTTTCGTGTGTGTTACTAAAGTTAATGTGACTTAATATACTTAACATCTACACAACAAAAGAAAAAGCATCTGTTTTAAAACAGGTATATGCCTTAGAAAGCTACTGCTAATGTACAGTAAAACTAATAATTCCTGCTTAACTGGTTCACACAAGTATGTTTCTTTACATTCTTGCAGCCTGCAGCCTCAATTAAACTCACCTAATAAATCCTAACCTTGCAGCTTGTAATCAATCAATATGCCATTCCTGTCCTGGAAAACTACTACATCACTGAGAGCTTATCACAGTTTCTTGTGACACAGCACAGTGGTATATAGTAATAGTTGACAGACACAATCAAAAAAGGAAGAAAGCAATAGTGAGACTGTAAATAAGAAATGAACTGACAATAAGACAACCCAGACACAAACCTGAACGGAAGCATTCAATTATCTGCTGAATCCCAGACTTGGAGGTTTGCAAAGGCTGCTGGAGCAGGGGAGGATCACCAGGTTCAACACAGAGACCTAGAGACAGAGAGAGAAAGCATTATATTCCAGCCAGCATATACTGTAATTACATCAGAGTATGACAGTCTTTGAGAAATACAACATCACCCGGGAATACTAGAGCCCAGGTAAGACATGTAGTATATTGCAGTGTGGTTAAGGGGTACATGCAATTACAGTGAGACAATGAGTTCTGTATTGGACAGTGATTCACTCTGACCTCATCACCTCTTTGCGTGCACACTCATATATATATATATATATATACACACATACACTCACCTGAGGATAACAACAAGAAAGCAGGTCATCTAGCTTTTTCTTCTAACATCAGTACAGTTTAGTTGTATATGAGATGTGTGAATAAAGGAAACACAGGGTGAAAACAGTGAAACATCACTGAAAAAATACTGACAACGCTTATTCAGACAACTAAAGCTCAAGTGGGAGTGTTGGTCAGAGCCAGCCCAGCATCTGGTATTTCAGCTTGGGTGTCGCACAGTGCCACTTCATTAGCCAAACCAGGGCTATGGCCTGGGGGACCTCAATCACCAGAAGGTGCAGGGTCAGCTAGAAAGCACCAGTCATGATGATGGCAGGGATTTAATGCTTTGTTTGATATACTGACCCGTTTTTGTGTTTGATATATATTCACTTCACTAAATTGTAACAACAGCACTGTAAAGGCATGACCCTTTACCTGTAACACGTCTAGTTGTTTAGAAGCTTTGTTAAACAAGGATTTTAAACATATCCTGTAACTGCACTCACTGTAAACACTTAATATCGGTATCAGGTGAATGTTTAAAGTAAACAATATACTGTATGTACAACTTAGCACAATGGATTGATTGCATGTGCAATATATACACTTTAGATTAAATATTTATTTTAACTTCACATGTACCTGACATCTACAGCATTCTGTGAACAAAACAGACTGGTTTGTGTTTTATCAAATCTTTAATGATCTGAACTATAATACTGCAGAGAACAGACTCATTTTGCTGTCCTGAAATGCCACAAAAATCCAAAACACATATTTCTGCCTAGAAAGAAAAAACCAAAAAAAAATGCAACAAATATGCCATTAGGGTGTTATTTTTACTTATTGATCTAAGTGCTACACAACTGTATTTTTGCTGCATAAAACATTGAACATAAAATAGTAGGAATGCGGCTTTGGTTGCTGCATTATTGATACAAGATGACTTGGGCACCATGACTCACAATGGACTACCAAGATGGATTATAGGGAAGTAAAATACTCTCATTCTACCTGAATAAATGCACCTGAATCAATGCACTTTTTCTTTCAAAAACTTAAAAAAAAAAATTACATTCATTCTTTCTTAACTTTTGGAGATGGAGAAACAAACAGAGATCACCTCCAACACTCAAGTCTCATTTCGAACATTACATTAATGTGAACGATGGTGACAGAGAGTCAATAATTTTTACTGCAACAATAAGAGCCTTTTGTAACAGAGAAAGCTCCAAATAAAACATTGTCATTGTCTCCAGCTGTGACATATGTCCATGTGCACTTCAGTTACAGATTGTAAACTACAATTTATGTTTAGCCAAGATGAACTGTTGTCAATCAAAGGACAACACTGTTCTTTTCTTGTCTGTTTTGTTTGTCAACCAGACAGAATTTAAAATTCTTTCCACAATAAATAAGAGAGACAGACAAAAGTCAAACAGACCAGCAGAGAGATGAAGAGAGAAAGAGAGTTACAAATGTGAAGGACAACTGTATTGGATGGAGATTATGAATTACTGTGTGCTAGGGCTGGGCGATATATCGATATTTTAAAATTATCGCTATAATTCTAAATGAGATATAAAATTAGACAATATCGTAAAACTCGATAGAGCTCTTTTGCCTCTTTCCTGTTTTGTTGTCCGACAACTCAAAGACAGCCCCGCCCGCCGCGCTCCCCCTCTGAACACAACTCACAGCCCGCCCCTTCACAGCGCTTCAAGAAAGCAGCGGAGAAGGAAGAAAGCAGGAGGGGCGGTGAGGAGGAGAGGAGCAGGTTGGTATATGTAGAGGCAGTGGCTCAATCATCTGGAGGTAGTTGGGATTCTAAGCAGCAGAATAATGTGTTTTGTAGAGAATGCAGAAAACAAGTTCCAATGAAAGCTTTGAGCACTTCAAATCTTTTTCCCGATTTACAACAGCGCCATGAGACGCAGTACGAACAGTGTGTTAAACGCATGCTGCCACCGTGGCCGTGAAGCCACTTCAATCCCCTGCCCCGAAACAAACCACGCCACAAAACTCTTACACTCGTGAAAAAGCGAGAAGTGGAACGACGTTACCAAAACAGTAGTTTATCAAATCGCTAAAGACATGGTCGATACCTTAACAGTGGAACAAGACGGCTTTATACGGTGCATAAAAGGGCACATTCTTTTTTTAACAACTCTTAATTGATTTGTCATACATTAATTAAAAAACTATGACATTTAGAACATGTAAATTTGTCCCATAGTTGTCTTTTTTTAATTCCTTTATGGGATAAAAAAATATCGAGATATAGATCGTATATCGCCATTCAGCTTAAAAATATCGAGATATGAGTTTTGGTCCATATCGCCCAGCCCTACTGTGTGCCAGAGCGTTTCCTCATCACCATCCCCCAACACGTCTCCCAGGCAAAGTGCTATAATCCCATGGAGCAGGTCAGTGACACAGTGACCTTCATACCCCACCACTCTGAAAGAGGGTCAAGTATCAACCAATCAGAAATGTCTGTCCGTGCTGACAGCTTCCTTTTACTTTAGCCCTTTTTACAATCCCTGTTAAAGGTGGAATTATGGCGGCATTTCTTCCATACTGTAAACAAGTAAAGCCATCACACTGAAGGGTTAACTTCCTGGCAGTATACAATGATCCTTGTGTCAAAAATGCTTATGAGTGATGCAACTGTTTCCATACCAGCAAAGTTAAAAATTAACCAATAGTATCTGGATGTATTTGTGGGTCAAGACAATATCATGTTTTTTACAGGAAAGCTTGGAAAGAAAAAGGAAACCTAAGGAGACAGAAGGGTACCTGGGTAGGCAAGAAAGAAAGACGGGAAGGAAACAAACACGCCAGCATTGCCATCAGCATTTTGGCAGTTTTAATAACCATACATTTTGGTGCATCTGGTTTCTGAAGGAGATAAAACTGATAGAGATTGTCAGGGACAGTGTCTGGGATCAGAAAAAAATCATATTGAGTAATTGCATATAATATAGGAAAAGTAATCAGAATTTTTTATTAAAAGAATCTGTTTTTCGTTTGTTGATGTCAGTTACCACAAACCAACAACCTCAGCCAAGATAAGGACATATCTCTTCCTGGCCGAGGTAGGTTTACATTTCCAAATTAAAACTTTTCATTTAGTCTTTTTCTGAAACTAGGGCAAGTCACACTTCTCAGAAACAGGATCCATTTCTAACTCTGTTAGTGGACCAGGTCTGTTTATTTAAAGCCCTCCGTAGCTGCAGACATTAATTCCAAGTTCCTCAAAAGAGTACAATACAAAACTAGTGTAATAAATCAAGCTCCAAATACAAATGTTTGCTAACTTAAATCTACTCAATGGTGCACACTTTGCTGGCCAAAGCCACAGGCAGCTCTTCTTTTCAGCTGCCATTTTCTGTGTGAGAGCAAACTGAGTAGTGTGATATCCAGTACTTTTAAAACACAACCAGCCTTTCTCGGATGCTCTGGCACTGAAGCTACACGAGGGTATGACAGACAACATTTAGCTTGTAAGTGGATGAACCAAAGCAGCAGGAAAAGCAGCGGGAAGAAATCTTTACCCACCTCTGTTATGACCATGGCTGTTGGAGCTGGTCTCATCAGTTTGGCAGCTCTGGTCCCTGGTCTCAGTGTCAGTGCTCTTGTGGGGCTTAGGCTCAGGCAGCAGAGGGGGAATGGGCTTCCACAGAGGCTTTGCCTGAGGCTGGTTCTGTGCAGTAGGATCTGCCTTTTCCTGGACATCCATTGGAATTTCCTTCTGGTTCCAATTCTCTGACTGTGCCTCAGCTGAAGCAGCAGTTTGAAGTTGGAGTAGATCAGAAGACTGGTCTCCTCCTTGGGGCTGTGTCTGTGATGGATGCTGGGTGCCTGACTGGCCTTCTTCCACCTCCATCGGACCACCGCTCTATGGGAGAAAACATATGACAATAAGCTACAGAAAGAGTGGGACACGCAGGCATTAAAATGAGGGTAAAATGACAAAAACTAGACATAAAGCAAACGTGAATATTTGTTGTCATGATAGTGTCTTTGTTTATGGAATAATGAGAAAAATAGTGTAATTTACGTGTCACTTTGAGTCTCACTGGGTCACATCAGTGTGGTGTTGGTAGAAGACAGTGACATCTGCTATATTGAATGATTCTGTGATACTACCACTGGTAGGCGCCAAATTTAAAAACATTCATATTCCATACATCATGACTTTGAGAAAAAAAAACTAGTTTAAATTTCTCCATTTACAAACAGAATATTTGCTCAAATCAAATAATATAAATTCTGCAATGTCAATTTTAAGAATGTGAAAATGAGAAAGAACATATAAATAAAGAAACTTTTGAAATGAGAACCTTGATCAGAAATTAATATTTTCATAAACCCAATATAAGAAAAAAGTATCCCTCACACATATAATTATAATTCAGTCTTTGCTCAATAAACAAACATACTGCCTAGTAGAATGAGGAGTGGCAAAGTGTGTGTTCATGCGGGTCATTATCACTTCTCCGGAGCATACAGAGCTTTTGCAGTGGAGACATTAACCTTGTCACACACAGCCACCCTTCAGCAGATAAGTGACTCTACACCAACTCTTCATTGTGTGCACATACATCTGTCTGACTCTGAGGTGTGTGTGCGTGCAATCTCTTACCCAAAGCCCCCTTTTCTCTATAAGTCCCCAATCTTTTCTCTCCCACCTACCAATTTATCCTCATTTTCTTTCTGTCTGTCTCTCTCACTCCTCATGTCCCCACTGCCCTTGAACAGGAATAAATGACTCCACTGTTCTGGCATATTACAGCACGTCACAACAGGACAAGTGGGCCAATTGGACATTGTGTCACCCCCGTGCACACACATTCACAGACACACTGTGCACACCACGGCATAAGTAAATAACTATAAAATATCTGAACAGTGTGTTACACAAGCTCAGTGAAGCTTTATAGTTTAGTACGACTCACACATTACCTATAACAGCTATTGAACATAAACAGTTTAATCTCAACAGATGGGTCACAGGGTCTCTCGGAGGGTGTGAAAAAGTGAACAAAAATACAAAATAAAGTTGTATGCTTTCATTATAAATCAAAATACTTGTGTTACTATAGCAGGAAAATTTGAGTGAAAATGTGCCACCATTCTCCCATCATATGAAATTACACTAAACACTAAAAAAGTAAAGAGTATACAATGTAATTTCCCCAAGCACAAAAGAGTGAACATGTGAATAAATAAACATAAAGGGCTGGTGAAAATATGTAATGGGAAATATAAGGCCAGGAGTAAGTTTAATTGTTTTCTAATATATTGCTTTTCTTAGTAGAAGTGGTTAAAGGGCAGTGGTTGCAAATTGCTGTAACTTGTGTAAAGTTGGACATAGTGTACTGTTTATACTGTTTACAGTACTTTATTCTCGACTGACACTCTAGGAGTAACATTTGACTGTGGTGATGGTAACTGTACAGATGACATAAAGGAAGTGTGTTTTCCACAATCTGACAGTGAAGGGAGAAAGACTCAACAATAACATCCAGGTATTGTCTTTTTTTTTTCAGTACCTGTCTGCGGAGACAGTGAGAGCTCTTCCTCCCAGATGACTTCTGGGCCTTCACCATGCTGCCAAGACTGGCCTGCTGCACCACACGTTCACTACCAGCACACACCTGTAACCTGCAACATGAGCCAAGGACTGCACTTAATGAAGGATTATAGCTTGTGGATGTAATGTAAATGACTTCCTAACATATTAGCTCACTTTAGATTCTCAAAATTCATAAATAGATAATAAAAACAGATGTTTAACAGTGTGCACATAAAAAGCAGCTGCACTACAGCTGAATGTATACAGCCTACTTGCTGCATCACTAATGCACAAACATAGGTCAGTATAACAACAAGGGAGTAATGACCCTAGTGTATGTATTCTTGCATTAGTAACTGTGGTAGAATAACATCTGTGCAGGTTTGCACAGGACCTGAAGTTAATGGACTGTAGATGGGGTGGTGAGGGTTGATGGGGGAAGAGAGACAGGGGCACAACTCTGGACACGTACCAAGGCTTCAGCAATGCCAAACAAAGAGATAGAACTACTCACGTTCACATTCACACCTATAAGCAATTAAAAGTCACCAATTAACCTTACTGCATGTCTTTGAATTGTGAGAGGAAACTGGAATACCAGGAGGAAACCTATGCAGGAACAGGAAGAACACGTAAACTCCACACAGAGAGGGCCCAGCCATGTATTATTGATTAAAATGAGAAGAAATAGCTAACTCAACCCATTGGAACTAACAACAAAGTTCTACTTCTCTTGTCAAAATAAACACAGTATATACTGATATTTCTTGTGAAAGCATGTATCATGAATTAGGAAAATCACAGCTACGATTACAGCTTTGTGTGTTTACTGGCTGAAAAGTGCTTAAAAACCAATAGGCCACAATCTGGATCTAAATATAAAACAGAACTGAATATTTTAAAGTCCCAGTAATCATTTGCCACATTGCTAATTCAAATGCTCCTCATTTTGCTGTCACAACATTTAAATGCATGTTACTCTACATAAAAAACATGCTTTGTACATTTAAAATGAGCACTCTGGTCTACCTTACATAGCACATTGTAATGCATACATATATTTTTTTTCCTTACAGTGCTAGAAATACTGTTACTGCATGCACATGTTGTCTGCAACAACAGTAATTTCATGCAAATGACCTGTTGTAGTCAAGTATACAAATGCTAATGACACAAAACACTTCTGCTGGGGACATTTGGTTTGTGGCTTGTGAAATTTGTACTGGGATCAAAACATAGCCACCTTATTTATACTATATTGTTCTGATATATCATATATTTAACCTATATATTGCATATTAAAGAACGTGCCAGAATTCATTCTGTTGTTACAGCGTACTGTAGTATTTCCCACTGTGCCATACATTAGGCTTCCTGTGACAGATTCAGTCTTGATATGAAAAACTGTCCAAGTATGTGATTCCACACTTACTAGAACCATAAATCACTAGTAATAAGTACTTTAACTAAAAAAGATGTGCTTTATTTTAGCATATTTTATTTATTACATCAATGAAGTAACATCTGTTGCTGCCCTCTAGTGGCTTCTCTGCCACATCCACCTGATCACACTCAAGTACTCATTACCATGGGCTTGCAATGATTATAATTTTCTCATACCTTCTAGCTACATAAACTGCATCCTTAATTATCACTGGGGGTAGAAAACAACTGATAAACCCAGACAATTTGGCTGTTTTTCTGAACTGCATAAGTTTTAAACACCCCATGAGTTGAATTGTGATTTATTCAGATGAGCCGCAAGTTGCTTAGAGCAGTTTAGGTACAACATGCTGCAAGCAGACTTAAAAAGCAGTGAGACAACACAAAACATCTGTACAGAATACAAGATTTTTTTTTTATTCTTTGTTAAAAATAACCTCACATCTCTTCTAATCCCAGGGTCAACATAGATTATTTTAGCTGTGGGAATTTATGACAAACTGTCATAAAGTAACAAATACAAAGACAATTGTAATAACTAGACATAAATTACAACTATGGGGAACATACATAAAAATTTGACAGAAATAGAAACAGTGCACAGAAACTAAACTGTAGAACTAAACAGTCAAGTTAACACAGGTCATCCGCAGATGCTTCCATGACAGTACCATATGCACAGGCAAGATTTCTAGTTCCACTGAAACTCCAGCAGAGGGAGACAAAGCTTGTACATAAAACGTAATTCTACTTGAAATTTTTCTAGACATGTGATGTCTCCAATTGACAAAAACAACACAGAAAAAAGTGCCACAGAGAGGATCTTTGTACAAGGGATGTAATTTAGTCGTACCACTCCACAAAAGCATGCACGCAGTACAGTAGGTAAAGCAGCTAAAGCAAAACACAGAAGCTTTTGCTTTTCAAAACAACTGAACAACTTCACAAACCAAATTATCTGGAAGAACAATGTCAATAAGACTGAATAGACTAAGGCCAGATTACTCTCACAGGAAATCAAAGACTTTGATGATTTAAACAGATGGATTATATCCGTTTAAAATCACACTATTGCACAGGTGTAGTCCTGAACACAGAACACTGTGATAATAGTTTTCACATTGAATTTAAAGCAAAAAAGGTTTCCCGTGTTTCACGGCTTCTGTGTCAGGACAATCAAGAACACAGCGATCAATTTTCCATATCCAGGACAAACTGCAGGATTATAAAAAAAACTTGACACGTGAAAAAATAAAAACAAGCTTGACAATTTTTAATCAATTTCTGAACCTCTTCTTTATGAAGTGAAGAATAACCAATGACAAACTATGCAATAACATGACTACTACTGAGCTACTTGAAATGAGTTGAGCCTTAATTGACAGTACAGACGAAGGCGCTGTCTGTCAGAAGTGGAACGCATTACTGGTTGAAAACAAGTGACGGTGATGAAACTTGAATGAACCTGAATTTGTTAGCATTTATCCCACACAGATTTTCGTGGGAACTGACACGTAGTGCAACAAACCACAGCTGCATCAAAAAAAAATCAACATCTGTGTCAAAGGTGAAGACACAGGAGAGATGCTACTGGCGCAGTATGATTTGGGGACTTTATTACTGACACATAATTAATTTCAATGATTAAGAGCACAATTAAGAGCAGATATAGTAATGTGTTATGCACCTTTCTAGGTTCTATTTATACCAGACAGGGAGATTAACACTAATTATTAAGCATAATAGGAAATCAGGACTAGCCTATCTTAGTCTGTCTACCATACCAACTACTGACGTCAGAAAACCTTTTACATAGACGCTGATGTTATTTAAAGATGAATTTCCATTCTTTAAATAAATTAATAATATTTATTATACTTATCGGTGGTGATAAATTTCAAACTCTCAGGGACTTAACCCTCTACTGCCCTCATAGCAAAAACATCCCTGTCTGTGAGTAGTTCACATGCTCTCACCATGTCCAGCCACAGACTGGTAATGACTGGTCTTAAGTGTTAGTGTGAGCTCCAGTGGAACTGACAGACTAACATATTGTGTTATCTGTTAGCTCTGTAGCCCCCGATGACCTATTGAGGGTGTTTCTCAGCATTCTACCTTTTGCATGTTGGGATGCAGCTGAATAGGCTTACACATATACAAGAAAGACTCATGGATCAGAAACTTCAGACAAAAAACTGCTGAAGATAAAAATCTGCAAGTGAAAACCTTGGTGGACTAGCGAACATCTTGGTACTGTGTTTGTACAGAACTCAGTCAATCTGTATTGGCTCAGTCATAACAAAAATCATTACTTTACTCCCTTTGTTTATATCTACAAGATCTGTTTTATATGGTGATAGATAAGGGTTATCTCAGGGAGTCTTGTTGAGTCTTATTAGAGGGTACCATGGCATCAAGATGTTTGCAAAAAGTAGACCAACAGAAGCTAATTACTTTGTTCAGAAGTGTTTCATAACACCAAGCAGCAATCTGCTGGAACTGAGCTAGGTTTAAAAACCATCAGAGTACTTTGGTAACTCAAGACACACCAAAAACTTTAAAACAAAGACATTTTGCTATACATGCTAATAATACATCTGTACACTAACAAAAAGGACTCTCCCATTTCCATGGTAACAGACAGACATGCTTGTGAAGTAGTGACTCCTGTTCTGACTCAGGTAATGAGAGTGAGTTGTCCTGGGCTCAAACTGAAGATTTTAGGATGGTTGGCATTCGTGGTCCATCTCCCAAACTACAACCCACTTAGTCCTTACAGCTGGATATTTGTGCAGTTGATGGACAGGATAATATTCAATTTCTTAATAAATTTTGGGTGCCTAGTTACATTAAATGCCAAAATATGCAATACAGTTGAACATCAATTGTATATGCCACCACACTTTAGCATTTTAAGAAACAACACATCAACACAACATCCCATGATGGAGATGTGGAGAAAGAAAATTACTCTACTGTATACAAGACGAGTTTCAAAAGAGCAATAAAAAAACTGATTCAAAAATGCCATTTCCTTCATTCTTCCTCAGCATAATACTTGATAAACAACTGTTGATGATGAGGGTAACAATGGAACAATGGTGAATAACATGAATCCCCTTTACAAATGATGAAACTAAAATGCCTGAGGCACTTGGAAGAAAAAATATTGAAGCTAACAATTCTGAGGGAAACATTTTACTTATGGCTAAAACTCTGAAAATAAGCCATTATCTTCTCCTCTTCTATACACCAGCATAAACTTGAACAAATCTCCCACTACCTGGTAAGTGACCCAGCTTCATGACTCAATCCATCAGCATCCATTTCACTAAATCTAGAATTTTCAGCTGTAAAACTCCCCTGGGCCTTACATATTTAAATTTCTTTTCAAATACACAAGACAAGTTACTTGACGTTCACTGCAGATGACTTCTGATGTACATCACTCGATATTTTATAACACACTCAAAGATATCTTCTCCAATGTTACATATTTTATAAATATGTTTAAGTTTCATCCCCAGTGATAATCCATAGTGAATTCTTTTTATACCAGCCAGAAATCAATTTGTCAAAGCCTTTCCCATTTGGGAAAATATCTTATTTTGGGAGACAAATCCTCATTTGCCCTTTCACAGACAACAAATGAGGCAAATCTATCTCAGAACTCTCAGTGAAATCTCAGCTGCTTTGCTGTTTACCCAATAAAGAAACATTAGTTTTTCATCATGTAAGAGTGTGCAAGTCTATACTGTATATTATGTGTGTAATGCATACGCATTTAAATGTTTGCATGGTTCCAGAGCTAATACACATGTGCCAGCAGTCACTGTCATCTCAGTTATTTAAATGGCTTTGCGGAGGTGGTCTGACAATACTTCCTCCTAATGGAGCGACTCCACAATCTCTGACATGATGCTTGCTCCTGGCAGACAAATGAGTGATACCACCTGACCACAAGATAGGAATAATGTGGTCTAGTGAGAGAGTTCCCTAGTACATAAATATATACCTTTTCTCTGGGCAGTACTGAATACACTGTGGCTCTGACCTTTCACCACCCTATTCCTGTTTTCTTCAGTTGTTAGCAATCTAGGAAATACGGCAAACTGTCTTGTTCTACTCTGCCAGCTGCTCCTCAATGGCATGTTAATTCACAAATGCTGCATACATATATGCATGTACAGGTAGTGTTAATAAAATCTAAAATAGATGGTATGTGCTCTAAAAACGTGCTGCATTACGAAGCACACGTTCAAGTTCAGTCGACTTAACAGTGGAGGCATGGATCACAAATAACATGTCTGAGGAAAAGAGACAGGCATGTTGCAGTGTAGCATATCCACACCTCAGTCTCGTCTGATTCATCTGATATAGTATACCCGTAACACACATAAGTGAACTTCAGTAAAATTTTACTATGGCTTCTCTGTGCACAACAAAAAACAGCCCTGGGAGCTGTTTACAAAAGTCAGCATGTATACTGTCAACTGGTGGCCTCCATAGGTGTTAATTCTCTGACAAGATTTTCTTCACCCTTATGAGTTTAACAGGAATAACAGTGTCAATAGCATATGAATGTCAAGACTGGCTCAAAAATGTGAAACATACTATCTACCTTAATTGACTGCACTGTATCTAATTGTAAACAGTAAAAAAAAAAAGCTTAATTAAAATGGATGGAATTAACTGCTTCAGGTAAGTCATCAGTGCCAGGAAATAAAGAAATAAAGAGTACAGTGATTTTTAATAGGACTGATCTTACTGCTTGTGACTGTGTGTGTGCGTGGATCTCATATACAAACACACACCAGTTGCTCATAAGTGTAGAAATATTATGCTACTATATTAGGAAACTCCAAAACATTAATGCAGATGGGGGAATACCTGAGAGGTACAGACACAAATTACACACATACAGAGTTGTGCAGACAAAAACAAAACTCTACACTACAGAAATACTATTAACTTTCCCAATCTGAAACATTTCTGTTTCTGCCAAGATTTCATTGCTCAACAAAGTTTACCGAACTGAAGCATACAGAGTTTTAAAGTCTGCTGCTCCACTTGTATTTTTGTGACTTTCATCACCTGAGCATGTCAGAACACACTTGGTTGCAAGACAGCTGCTACACAACAGTTGGATTTGGCTAAAATTGCTACTGAATTGTCAAAGCCTGATATGAAAGGCAATTCTGTATAGTACAATTATTGTGTAGTCTTGGTTCAAAGCAGGTTAACAGCAAATTAGAGCGATGTAAAGGGATTCAGCAGTAGAGTGTAGAAAAGGGATGCGGACACAGGTTTAAATAAAAATAGACATGTGAGCTGCATAATGAGCATTTTCAGGCCAGGTGTGGAAGAGCAGGTTATGATATTTGAAATCAAGGGTCTAATTGTCTATGCTGATGTCAACATTAAATGGCAAAGCAAGAGAGCATTTCCAATGATACAAAAAGCATACAAAAGCAATTTGAGAATCCTATCCTATAATGAGGAAAGACACAATAAGAGAGACTTGCCTAAGTAGCTGGAGTATTGTCTATCACAATGGGAAAAAAGTTGGCCTTTGTTGACAGGTCAACCTGTGGTGTAAATTCTGTGTTCACCTTCACAGCTGACACAGCAAGATATTCGTTTAGGTTTTGGTTGTGTACTTGCTAAGTGGTTTGTGGGGTCTTGGAGGTATCTGGATTGACTTTCCCCCTGAATCACTAGTTGACACACTTATTGACTGGGTAATACAGGCTTTCTAGTTGCTCATTTGGAATACTGACAGGTTACATGAGCAGCAGGTTAATGGGTTTGTTGACTGACTTAACTTGCACATTAGTTTGACAAGCTGACTCAGTGACTAAACACAACAATACATCATTAAACTGACTGAATCACACAGTGACATCATTAAACTGTTGCAGTCAGCACCCACTCTGTTTAAAAAGGTGATGCCTAGGAAATGTTATCAAGCGAGACAGACAGGCTGCTTACTGATTTGACAAATAAACACTAACCACAGGTGGCTGTAATGACTTGATAGGTCAACAAAAGACTTGTAAATGAGGTGGATGTCAATGATAGTGTACATATAGAATAATACACGATATAGGGAACAACAAACAAAGTATTTGAAATATGCAGGGTGATTCTGTTAACTTCAAGACACATTTTTTTTCTTCCATTTTATTTTAGTTCCTTATAACCCACTTTGTTATCTGCACTCCTGTCCTAGTTACCCATTCATATTCCTCCTCAAGGTTAGTCTGGCCATCTCTGTTGTGTCAGAGTTACTTGTGTACTGTGTTCCATCTTATACGGGGTGGAATGGAGATAGCCCTTATCTGAACTGATTGATCAACACATGTACAGTAGAACCATCACTACATTCAGACTTAGACTGAGCCAGGTTCTCAGACAGTATTCAATGCAACATGAGTTTCCAGTCAAACAAGCACACACTGAATAAACAGTTGCATGTAAGTTCAAAGTTGCCCCAAGGTGTGCAGTAATTTTGGAACCTTAAATTATCAAATATATAAATAGACCATTGTTTTTTAAGGGCAGATCTGTGTTCCTTGATATGTTTTAGAAGCACCTGTGCATATACTTGACACACTATATCCAGAGTAAGTAAGTATATTTACTCAAGTACTGTACTTAAGTACAATTTTGAGGTACTTGTACTTTACTGGAGTATTTCCATTTTAAAAGTTACTTTTACTCCACTACAAATCCGAGAGAAATATTGTACTTTCACTCCACTACATCCAATTTAACATCATTACTTATTACTTATTGTTACTTTTTGCAGGATTAGATTCTTAAAAATAATTAATAATTAAAAATCATTATATGTTAATAAAACACTGATGTATCATGTATGCATTGACCTCCTGTCACTATATTCAGTGGTCCAAATCAGCCCCAACTTTACCGACTGCTGTTTATGTTCCACAGTCTGTAGGTAACAACACAGTTTAGTAATAATTTTCACCCCTGAGAATCTGTCAAACAAATCCAGACTAGATTTCTACGTTTATGTTATCAACAGCATCAAATTCTACATTGTTTAAAATATGCTGTTTTCTTAGTGGAGTACTTTCACTTTTGTACTTTGTGTAACATTTACTTCAGTACTTTTCCTTGAGTAGAAAAATGAATGGGTACTTCTACTTGTAGTGAACTTGCACTTTTACTTGAGTATTGCATTTGTGTACTTTATACACCTCTGACCATATCTGTTTTCATGTTATATTATATATATATATGTATATACAAATACGTCCCTTGTAACAATATACCTTATTGCAATATACCCATAGTTCTACAGTTTAACAAATTTAAACATTTTAGTAGTCATATTCTGTTTTTTTATTTGTAACTGTTTCTACGGGCTACATTAAATCATATCATTAGAAGAGATGTTTTGTGGTATGAGTATGTTACCAATAAACTTAAAACTTAAACTAAATAAGACTCCTAAAGATAAAATAGAATTTACATCTCTGAACTACAACAACCTGACTGACTCTGCATTTTCTACTTTGAGAATTTCAAGACTTTCTGCCTTGTGAATAAGTTCTCTCAGCTCTGATAAATGAAACCATGCGCAGTGTCCAAAAGCGCAACAGCAGCAAATAAAACGTTCCTGGATATAAACGCCCTGCTCTTCTCCAAACTAGAAACGCGTTGCGCGTCGTGGATGCAACAAAAACGACGCGAGTGTGGATATAGTGTCCCAGTCATAATCCAACCTTATTCACTGCGCTGTTAATAAAGGTTTTACGGTCAAATCATCACGATCCAGTGGATAGACATTTATCCACACATGAGCGATTCCACAATAGGCACATGCACCGAGCACCATGAGGCAAAGACCGGACGGATATACTGCTCTCCGCCTGGCCTGTCGATCCCTAAAGCAGGTTTAACCAGTGTATGCACGCATCCACTTACGCATCCCAGACAGTGCGATGGAAACAGAACCATCCTGAATAAACGGCGCGATCTTCCGTGTTGATACAGAATCCGAAGTCTGTGCACTTCTGGAAAGTGGAAGCGCACGGCGATTGTTGCCGCCCGAGTCCGTGTCTATTGGTTCCCTTTCAGCTGGGGCAGCGTCAGCACACACACACACATATACACACACACACACAGTCTCCATTTGCAACTCCATCGCCCCCCATGGGCGTGCGAGGCCGCGGGCTGTGACGCAAATGGCACTAGGTGATTTGCAAATGACATATCTTCTTAATTCAGTGTCATCGTCACAAGGACTAGTCCAATTCACCACACACTACACACAGAAAGATCCATCCGATGGTGGGTGACGAGTAAATAAAGGCGGACGAGTAGTTCGCTCTACGGGGATGCGGTTGCATAACTCAGGAAACTTAATAAAAATTTGCACGGAGCGAGCGATGTGCAGTCTCCATGACTGATGCTTGATGGTTGTTTCTATTTGATCATGATGGCACACAGCACGCGTTCATTCCTCGACTTTTGGTCATAGGAGGAACCAAGCAGAGCGTGAACACAGGGAGCCGAGTGGCCTCGCTATGGTGGATGTGTGGTGGCCAGTGCTAGGACGCATGCACGTAGCTGACGGGGAAAGACAGGACAGCCGGAGTGGGACTTAGGACCGCATTCACAGGCCATAAAGGGCCCACATGAATACTATTGTGCTCTTTTATCCAAGAGTCCCCCAACTATTTACAAAAGGTTGGCCAACACACACAAAAAAATATCGCAGCGAAATGGTGGCGGCGGTTACAGCAGCTGCCACCGTGCTCTGCGCAAAGCAGCAGCAAATCATTGCGCAGCGCCGGACTTCCCCAGTTTTGTGCAAACTATGTAGTTCGTCCAAATACTTTTATTTTTATCTCTTTCAGGGTTTCCTCGTTTGGCAAACTGCGAGCCGGCGCGCAGGGCAGTCCCCTTTCTCATGGCACGATTTGCATCACCCCCATTATCCCCGAAAATCTCCTTTTACACGGTTATATTGTCAGCCAAAAACGCCACTATTTTGAGCAACAAAGAGGCAGCTTAACTTGATCAAAGGAAAAGCCAAGTATAAAATGCAGCCTTCAAGCCGTAAAAGAGAGGCCCCTCATAACGATTGCAGCATGGCAGGGGAGTGCGGCGTAAAAACGAGCTAACGCGAATAAAATACACACAAAGACAAGGTGCAATACTCTCATAAATACACCCATCACCACTCCAGTAGTAACACTAAACCATCCTCGGTCATTTGAATTAGCTTATAGCCGATGAAGACCACATTATTATGAATGTAAAACACTGCGTTTTGCGGCTCCGTGCCACCTTTTCCAAGAAGCTGCTTGGCGCACAGGACCGGTGACCCTTCCATCTTTGCGCGTCCTTCTACCGTGCGGAATCGTGAACAATCTCGTAATTTGACGATTTACTATTGAATACAACACACTATAGTAAGTGATTTCATCTTTGAGTGGCTAAACGCTGCATATACAGGGTGCTACAAGTCTCCGAAACTATTCCTCTCCTCACCGCGGCCAGGCAGAAACAAGAGGGCGATGACGCCATTTTCTGCAAAAACAACCATGCTCGGAAGCCAAAGCGAAGGAGGTTTAACCCGCTCCGCCGCCTTGCAGTCCCGCTGAAACGTATTAAAAACAAGTCCTTACCTTGTTTTCTTGGATGGGTGATGGAATCGTGTGTTTGAAGCAGTAAAACTGAGCGACCGTGGCTACTTCGTGTCCGGAGATTGTTTATTTCGCCTCCCAGCGTCCCCGGTTCACTCTGAACAAGTTCCTCTGCGAGCCGCTGTCTTTGTGCACCCAGAGGAGCCTCTCAGCATTAAACCAGTCTCTGCGCAAAGGTGCACCCTCTACCTCCAATTCAGCTGTAAATGCCGGCACTTTACGGGGGCATTGCGAAAAAGGGAAGCATTTTACCTATTTTAATCAAGAAAAGTTTTATAATTTTGAAGCTTTTAACCAAAGCCCACGGAAGTGGAGCCGATTTAGCCACCAAAACGCGCAACCTTTCGAGGACACGGAGCTCTCCACAAGAGTCCACGACGAAAACGCAAATTGAAACGGGTGGTTACACCCTCCGGAAAACTTAATGCAACAGATAAAATACTTTATATTATCAATTTAATCAAATGCCTACATATTTGCCAAAGTAGCAATAGGCAAGACTTAACAAAAAATAATATTGAGTAATACTTGGCTAAATGAGATGGATTTTACTAAATAAAAATAAACATTCAGTATATTATATAGCCCAGGTGATCACTTTTTCCTCAAAAAAAAAGAGAAGATCTACAAGAATATTCATAGTGACACTTCTAGAAATTTACTCCAAGGAACCAAAAGTTAGATTTCCTTGTTTAGATGCAGGCTGTTGTCGCAGAAAATTAACTTGCCAAACATCACTTCCTCCCCTAAACTGTCAAGTTCCAATCCACTGAAATTCCTCCTAGAACAAAACTTTGGTAACTATTAATAAGTTAATTTCATCACAAATATCGATTACAGTGGTTTTATTTCCAAATCCCACAATCACTAATGTAGATTCAAAACCAATAAGTTATACTGTAGGTTAATTATCATAAAGTCAATAAATGACGAAATGCTAATTTTGATCAACTGTGAATAGGATTCATTATTATTGACTTTATTATATATTAATAAAACTAAACGTTAACTAAGTTTTAATGTTTTAGCCATTTCACCAATGTTAAGAGTAGAAGTAGTAGTTAGCATAACTAATGTAGCGCTGCGGTAGAAGTAACATTAATTTTAGTGTTAGCTAATTAGCTTCCCTCGCAATAACAATGCCCGCAGTAAACTAAACAAAGCAAAGAAACTAAACTGTAAAGGTGTCCAATGTTTAGATATTAATACAATAACATGGCAGGTGTGTGATTATTTTCGCTTATAAATTCAACTTTGTCCAATTTCTCACCAAATATATTTAACTAGCTTAGCTCCACCAACAGCTAGCCAGGTTAGCATTAACGTTAAATTGAGAGGGGTACTAGTTTAGCTACTGTTTAAAGAAATAATCATATTTCATTGCATTTACATATATAGCAATTGAGAACAGTAAACCTAACTGAAAAATATACCTTCATGAAATCCTGTTTCCAGACTGTTGAAAACAAACCTGTTTGTCCGAGCTATCTTCTTATCAGCTGAACATTTAAATGTAAATCATGCCAAATAAAGGAAAAACTTTGAGGAGACAGCAACTAGTTTGCTAACTAATGTTTCTACTAACTATGACTAAAAGAAAGCATCAAAGTAGTTAAGTTAATTGGTGCCAGCTGGCTCAAGCATACAGTTACTGTAGCCTACATGTGAGTTTGGGTTTATGCAGATCTGGTGATAAAGCTTAATGATGGTGATCCTATGGAGGAAATAATATTAACAAAAAAGATATTGGTTGAACATGTATTTGACAGAGACGTTATGATTGGTTTTAGGGATTTGCAGCTATTTGATATAAGTGAAGTATGGGACAATGTAGTGAAACATTTGTTAGCTCATTAGTACAATAGGGCAGTAGTATAACAGTTGCTGGCAAGTTTTTTTCATGGACCTCTACTCAGATAATTAGTGAAATCATGTGCTCCACAAAGTCTAAACATTTACTTAAGTACTAAGATACTGACCACTAATACAACTTAGTATGGTAGTCAAATGAGAATCTCAGTAGCCTACATAGCACTACCAACAATAAGCAGTCATCTTATAATGTGCACATATATTATTATTATTATTGTTATTCAGTACTAGTCTACTAGACTATGGCTCTAGAAGTAGTACAAATTAATATTTAGTACAATATGAAAGTACAGCATTAGACAGACAGTGTAATACAAGCACAATAAAATAAGCATAATAAGCACTATAGTGCTATATACCAGAGAACCATGGTGTAATATTTGTTAGTGGTTGCTACCAGTAGTAGAACAGTCTTGGGTGCCTGGAACAAAAAGACTAAACAAAAACACTACAACTGTTTTCAGTAAATAACAGGGAGCTTTTCATATCTTATGGTGCTTTTCATAGTGTGTCTTAACACTGTTACCTTCTTGTTATACTTCTGTAGTATGTTATGCTATTAGCATTTTGTTAAACTCAAGGATATGGGCTTATCAGGATACCAGTATGTCCTCAGCATCTGGTGAGGGCATCAAAAGGCTCCAAGGTAAAATGTTATCAAGCCAGCCAATGAGAAAACGCCATCAAACGCTTCCTGATATGTCATTTAATTATATCAAGTATGTGCCTTGAAATACAAATACACAAATTAACTTTTATTAATGAAATATCCCCATTAGACTGTATTTTAAACTCTGAGCAAGCTGTTTCACCTGTTGTACAGGAATGTTGTTATTCTGGCAACATTTTGAGCCATTCATAAACATATTTTACTATACAATTGAACATATATGTATAATTATATAAAAATGCCATCCATACTACAGAACCTGAAACCAAATGAATAAAAACCCTTATCTCATTGAATGCAAAATTAATATATAGTGTGGTTGTTGGTGGGAATTTGAGAAGTTCAGTAAGAGTTATAATCCCTGCCAGATCTTTCCTTTAGGATCATGAGAGCTCACAACAAAAGGTGCCCACCACTATCGCCTATACACAATTAACTAAAGCACCAGCATTATTCCATTATCATAAGAATGCTGTTTGCAAAGGGGGGGAGAAACTCCTCGGCATTCATGGATATGGCCGAAAAGAGCAGAGAGCTTTTATCTTCTCAATTACGTGCAGGCTGCATTTATCACACCACCTTGTGACATGTTTGGACACTTTTTGTGCATGACAAATAATTTGTTCATGCTAGTAATTCAAATAGCCTGTTTTTAAGTATAAGCATGGAGGCTACAATTGGGCCTTGTTTGGAGAGACTAGTGAAGATGCAGGAGATTAGGGTACAACTTGATTCCAGTGGGCTCCACTTAGTAAAAGACAAATAAGATGAGCAAATTAGACTTGTAAAATCTTTTGTTTCTCTATGTTAGGTTCTCCAAAAGAGGCAAATATTATGATTGAGGCATTTATGAAGGTTATAAAAAGCCACAAACATTCAGTGTAATCAGATTTTTTTTCATCTTTCTTACAAATTAATGGAATTTTACTTTTTTTAATGCCAATCAGCCTCCTCAGAATATCACTGGAAGTCACATGTTAGCTGCTGTGATTACGAATTCAGAAGACGACCTGTGCAGTAATTGTTCCTCCCACAAGGAGAACCTGAATAAATGAAGACAAAATCAGGTTAACATCATTTGTTCTCCATTGCATTTATTTTATTAATTTATGCTGATGCGATATGTGGCTGATGATATTTTGGATTGCAACTGGCCACAAGGTGTCAATGTTGTTGGGAATGTATTGCTCTGTCTGTCATTTCAGTCCATTAATGTAAAAGCAAGACAGGAAAGCAGCGGGTTGAAAATGCCTGCTGGATGTCATGCTCAAATAAGTCTAATTGGATGTAGTGATTTGTCTGGAGAGCAGTAATAGATGGCAGTAGAGCCATCTGTACATGTAACTACAGCCACTGCTTCACTGCTGTTTGCTACTTGATGTTTGCCAAAGCAGTTATTAAGACCAGTTTACACAGGCCTCTCTAATTTCAGACTTTACACACTAGATTTCAGCCTCAGGACAGTCAGCTCTTTATCATAATCTAAACATAATTAGTTTCTTGCATTTAATTCAATCTTTTTTTTTTCACTTTTTTGAGAATTGCTTATAATGAAAAGGAAACTTAACACCTCTTTACAACGTCCTAAAACATATCCTGCTCACATATGTATAGCTAATCACAGTTTTTACACCTCACTTACTGAGATTTGCTTTATATTACACAAGCGCCAGGCTTCATATGAAATGCAATTATAATTGAATCTACTATATTGCAGAACACGATTTAAATGTGAACCAATATAAACAAGTTTGTGTTAGGCTGAATATTTCCTCTTAAAAGAAAAATAAAAGACATTTGACAATGGGGTATGCTTATGAGTGAGGTCATGACATGTTGCAGCAGCTTCCTTTGTGGTAAAGACTGTCATGAACTATGACAGAGCAATCTGCAGAGCAACACATCGACGCAGCAATCATGACCATGCAGTGTTGTGACCTTTCTTTCACTTTCATGTTTTCATGTGTAATTTAACTTTCCCCCCTCTCACTGCCAAAGTGAGATCTTGTTCCTTCCTGACCTTTGTCACAGATAGATTTTTTTCTTTTTTTCTTCTGAACTCCCCTGAACTACAGGACTGTGTGGATAATTTTGCTGTTACTGTAAGATCAATAAAATGACTTGATGTTATTTGCTAACTCTTAGTACAGTTTTTATGTAAATCAGTGAAGATGCTTCATGAAGATAACCCCCAGGAGACTGATATCAATATGTGGAATATTTATGGACTAAGATTCTTAAGCCTGGGTCGCGCTACACAACTTAATACAGGTGTTTTGAAAATCACATTTTAAAAATGAAATTTAAACTCATTAGAGTTTAAAAGAGAGTTTGTGTAACTTAAAAAAAAAAAGCAATTTTAGAAATGAAAAGTTGAAATCTTAAGCAGTAAAATGCGGTCTTATTCAACTGTATACACACTCAGGTTTTGCTGTTACAGCCCATCAAGGTCTGGTATGACCACAAGCTAATGGTTGCATACTTTAAATAATCATAGTAAACCTCAGGTAGATGTTCTTTATGATTAGCATTATCTGAGTCAATTGACTTTTTTTCTCCTCTTTATTTGCATTACAGTAGCTGGTCTTCACCATAAGTTGCATAGTCTCACATTTAAGTTCCAAATGTTACAGTGTTAAAATGAGGGAATGTAGGAACAACATGCACCAATGCTTTCGTGCCATCTCTTCATGTTCATCCTGGTTCTTTCTCTCTCTCTCTTTTTTTCTTACGCAGTCTCTAGTCACCACTCTCTAGGGGTCTACAGTCATATCTGACTCAGTCCTTAGGACAAATTAGCTGCTCTCCACAGCAGTCACAAAGAGCACTCTGCAAGGACTAGACATAAGACGATTCTCACTCGTAACTGTTGGCAAAACCACAGATACAATTATTATATTATATTTTACTTTTATTTTACCGTACATTTATGTGGTTTAATGTGCAATCAATGATTTCCAACCTTTTTTATAATCAATGGCTTTTTGAATAACTCTGTTGAGAATTAAACATGGTAGAGAGGAAATTTAGATGGTTATAAAGCTCTGTTAGCCTTGTAAATTTGGATGAAACTACTTTCCTGCAAAAAAACCTGCAGTTATAATTCACATTAACATTTTCTTAATCACTAAAGTGTTTAAAAACTAGCCTCAGTTGATTAGTGAATGATCTTTAAACTCCACCACAAGATTTACATGCTCGAGTATCTTTTTGATCTAGAATATAGTATATGCAGCTAAACTGTAGAAAAATTAACTGGATACCAAATTACCCTCAAATTGACCTCTTTTCACGAAGATTCACAGGTAGGGACAAGTAAAGAAGCACAGGAGAAAGTGAATGTTCAGCGCTGAGCAAATGCCTGATTACTGCCTGCAGTGTCCTTTTTCAGGCTGAGTGGGAATTTCGTTGAATGACTGGCTGGAGCAGAGATGAAATCTCAGTAGCCCATTTTCCACTGTAAACAATAACAACATAAAATCAGTGCTGTGAAGAGAGAAGAGCAGTAAAACAGCATCACAGAGGAGTCTGACTTAATATTCAATCATGTGCTCCCATTTTATAATAACAGCTGAATCAGACTGATGCTATAAAAGAAAATCTTGTCTATGTTCTAGCTCCAACATGAAAAAGTGAGTCAGCAAAGGCAAAGTCTTTCCCCATATCTAAATATGCACGTTTTGTGATTAAAATACTAACACATAGTACATTTTGTCAGTGCTCAATGGATGACAAAGGATTCAATATAGAATTAGCTTAGCTCCTACAACAAACGTAAAAATGATTCCCTAAAGGTCCGTTGTTATGCTCTTAATTACAGTATGTGCTCTGCAAAATTTGTTTCTGGTTTCATTTACCTGCCTACGTAGGTGATTTGCCTGCAGGGCTGAAGTGTCAAGAGAACAAATGCTTTGTTTGTGTTATCAGCCTCTGGAGTTGAATTTTAACCTGGCAAATCGTTCTGTGGAGAAGCTTCAGACAAAGTTCAAGACAGCCCTTCAACCTCTTGTTGGATTACACTGAAACATGAGTTAACAACATATTATGTTGTAAATCAGTGCAGTTACAGTATGTGTTGTGTCCCACACACTCTCATATTGGTACTGAAAAATAAAAGCTTTGAAAATGGGAAAGTTTGGCAAGTTAACATACGCTACTTTGCCAGCATTACTCCATTATAATAAGAATGCTGTTCCTCCTCTGCATTCATGAATATGGCCGAAAAGAGCAGAGAGCTTTTATCTTCTAAATTAGGATTCTTCCTCTGGGTACCATGAACAGTTGTACAAAATTGTATGGCAATTCATCCAATAGTTGTGAAGACATTTCACAAAAAGTCATAATTGTCAACCTGCTGTAGGCACTAAGAGAATTACCACATTCAGAACGCGTGATTCTCTTGATACAAGAGTGATGGACATATTTGAGTGTGTCTCCATCACTAGAACCAGAAAGCCAGGAAGAAAAATAATCACAGTAAAAGTCAGCAAAAATATCTAATATTACGACTATTCTTAGATTTCATTTTCGTGGCAGACAGGGCTCAGTACACGTGGTTGAAAATTTAAGCATTAAAATATAACAAAACATAAAAGTTGAAAAAATATAGTCTCAGGAAAAATTAAAGGAGTAATTGCAATTTCCTTTCTGCATATATTGGTCAAGAAATGTTATCTGATCTTCACCAAAGTCACAAATATCAACAAACACATGATCCTAAACTGATAAAACAATAATTTTTCATGTCTTTGTTGAAGACACCCATTAAACACAGAGTGATGGTGCTGCCATTACTTTTTCCACCATCATTCTGTATGTTTAATGTGTTCTATAAAGATATAAAAGATCATGACTGTGTTTTAGCAGCTTATTCTATTTCTTGATATTTGGAACTCAAGGGAAGATCAGATCACATTTCACAACCAATTTATGCAGAAAACAGTGCCATTACTTTTTCTTGCATCTTTATACATGAAGCTTCCTTGTCAGCCTCAGAACACTGCAACACAAAAAAATATGTCAGACATCAATGGTTAGCTGTTTAGACATGAAACATTCAACAGATAGCTGCAATAATGACAAGTGAAATATATAAAACATTGATCAGTAGTGGGACATTCCCTCTAATTTAAAAGCTGCATTTTTGATACAAATAACACAACATCCACTTTCAATCATTTAATAAAAGCTTGGATATAAGACCAGTTTTTACAGCGTTAAATTGTGTTGATGGGAAATCCATTTTCGAACTCAACTGCAGTGAGACTGAATAAACCCCAAACTCTTCAAAGGCATTTTTCAGACATTCAACATTCACCACAGTTTGGATCAGTTACAACAAACTAAAACAATACCCTGGTTTAGGGGCCAACTCGCCAACAATATTCTCTTCATCTTCTTTTACTGTAGTTGCCAAAAACACTTTTACAAATATATAGATATAGATTTTTGTATATCTCAAATATTTATATAAATAGAAGTTGATTAAAAATATGGGCATTATGACAAAGTGCAAAAAAAGGAAGAGGGAGGGTTTTAAAAAAACAGAATACCTCCAAAATATTTAACAGCAAAGACAATACACAACTACTCTGAAATCAACATCCAGGAGCTTTGTCTTAATTTTAGCTGCAACAAACTGTAACTTCTCATTTCTGTTACTATAAAAAGTAGGCCAGGGTGGCATTTCCCCAAAAACATCACGGCTCTAAGATCGTCACTTTCTTCTGTAGATACACGTGAGAGGAGCCAGAAGATCTAACTTTCCACCCAAACTCAGATTTTTAGTTGGTAAACTAAAATAAACCACCTATATACTACTGTATCTGTTGGTCTCTTATGGTAAGTTTGTTGACTTTTAAAACATGTAAGCAGGACAGGTGGTAACATTATAATAATATAGTAATATTGTAATTGTAGGCATGTTAACTGTACAATACGTGTATCCAGATAAACCATGTGTATCTACAGTAAAATGAAGACCACCAAGCCGGTATCACTAAACTGATCTAAGATCTGTTAAGACCATCCCACACACTGGTGAATAAAGTGTCATCAAGGGAAGCACTTTGAGTACTTGGAAAAGCATAACACAAATACAACTGACTATGTACAATTCATTCATCATTAGTGCTTAGATGCTTTTTGAGACAAATAAAAACAATCAAGTCCTAGAAGTTATTTCCACTGAAGCAGTTGGCAAGTACCAGGTGGGAGCGTCGCTCATGGCTTCAGGCTGCTATCAAGAAAATCAAAATGCTTTCAGTTACTTCAGCTATATCAATGACACCAGATGAATAGTACTTTTGACATGTTTTGAAACGATTTCCCATATTTTTTGACATATTATGAAATTCACATAGATCTCACAAATAATGTAATTGTAAGTCAAGTGTTGTCTTTTTAATTAGGACTCCGTTCTATGAATGCATCTTCTACTTGTTTAAGAGAAATCAAAGGTTCATAGGAATGACTGCTTAGTTTTCAGTACGTTTAACTACTGAGCCAGCAGGGAAAGAGACGGTACCAGTAGCAGACATAAGTGAAAGCATTTTGACCTGTGTCTGACTTGACGTAACACAACAACCAAGCAAAAAACACGCATTGAAACTAGACCAATCGGTCTTGGAAGATAAAGGCAGTTTAAAAATAGAGTTCTGACCATTGGAAGAAGTATGAAAAAAGGTGGAACCACAGGTGAACAGGAATGCGGGGCCATATGAAAATACAAATCAGGGCCTGGTTTCACAAAACCAACCTTTGCTTATTAGTTTGTCAGTTACACAATGTGCAGCACGGGCACTTAATTCTTAGAAATACGAAAAAAAGCGGGTATAAAAACACTGTCCACTGACATTTCTGGACAATTATGCCCACGTGTGAAAGGTTTGGCATAAGGTTAATATGCAGCGAGTGTTTTTAGTATGAGCAAAGACGAAGCTGAAAAGACCATACTGGTCCCTGGATAGGTTCATAAGAAAGAATATGATATAAATCATGCATTAATCATACATTTTGACATGGTGTACTTCATTGATCCTTGTATGCAGAGTAAGATGTTTTTAATATTATTCTCAATGAGCTGCATCCTGATTAACACACGTGGATCAAGTCCAGATCTTCTGCGTGAAGGAAAATTTCCATCCTTGTGTGAGGATGGAACAACAGACCATAGTGACGTAGACCATTACATATGTAATAATTTCCATTCCATTACCTTAAGTATAATTGTAAATGCTAATAATACTTCAATACTGTGAAAGTGTGTGTATATATATATATATATATTTATATCTTAGAAATAATAACTCAACCATACTGTATATGATAACCTGTTATCACGTCACTGATGTACTTAGGTCATGTAATTATACCTGAGCCATCTCCATGAGATCTCTGCCCAAGTATGTAGTTTATTTTGTTGTGCTGTTCATGGTCACTATTGTGCACAAAATATATTAAGCACAAAGCTGCAAAAACAGTTAACATTTTGCAGGCGGTATTGATTAAGCTTCAGAAAAAAGCAGCATCAAATGTTTGAAAAAAAATTTTGTTTTGTGTTTGAGAAACTTAACTGGCTGTTGCTTTGATAAGGAGCAATTTAATTTATGTCAGGCAGTGCATATATTATACCATGTCCTGTTTGTATAGAAGAATTCAATGTAGATTTCTTGTGTACTACCTGTAAAAATAATATATTTTACACACTGTAAACGATTAGTATGTAGTATGAAGTTGGGACATGACGGGTTTATGAGTTTGAAAGTTCCAGAAAAAGGCTGCATTTGAGTGGACCTCGAGTTAGAATTATTTTTGTAATACAAGATAATTAAGTGGAATACACTAAACCCCACTACTATAACATAATGAATGTTTTTGAGTATTAATTTCAAAACTTGCTAATGAAAGTCTTGAAGGATTTGAGAAACCAGGCCCATTTGATCAATATTATTAAACACAGACCAAAGTATGAGGGAAAATATTCCATCCTTTAGCTCATTCTTAGTAAAAGGGGAGAATTATCAATAAATACAAAAATAATAACAGATATGTACACATTTTCAACAATATGGACATAATACTTTCAACATTTCTTCAAAATGCCATAGAAATTATTTTTTGCTCAAAAAGTCCCTTCTGTAGCTCAAACCTTAATGGTCATTTAGAAAATAAACATTTACGATAAATTATTGTACAAAAAAAAAAAAAAAACAGAAAAAAGAAAAAAATCCAACACCATAGTAATAATTCCTTTTTGGATGCAAGTCATGGCACACAGACAGGAGTTTGTGTTTCTTGCAACATTTAACAAAGAGAAAACAAAACAATCTTGAAATAAAATTCTTCCTATATTGAAATTACAATGCATTGACACGGTGTCCTTGGTAACACAGACATTTTTTCTTCCCTTGTGAGAACAGGTCCTTGTGTGGCACTGCTGGAGACTGCTCTGGAGTCAGTGAAGAAGGAGGCAAGGGGAAGCAGGGGCAGTAAGTGCACTTTCAACACAGTCATGCTGGGATGGATAGGGAGAGAGGGTGAGGAAGTAAAAAAGAGAAACAGATTGTTTGTTGTTTGACACAAAGAGAAATAAAGAAAGAAGAAGAGGCCAAAGAAGAGGAAAAAGCTGGATAAAACCCAACTAAAACCGCTGGTGTCTTTTCCATCTTTCAAGAAAGATGAAAAGCTAAAAGTAAAAGAAAAAAGGTTGGGAGGGGGGTGTAAATATGGTATAGCTGAAGTCTGCATCCTACAGTAGATGTGTCAGTAGGTCCTCCGACGATCTAACTCCCCAAAAACAATCACAGAGCTCTCTCCTTGTCTGCTGATCAAACACAGAAACCAGTTAAACAGTCTGAACCAGCAAATAAACTGTTTGTCCCCCCAAAAATTGTACAGTGGTGGTATTATTAACAATGTCTGGAAAACTCAGCGACGCAAATTCCCTTTTCAGAGTTCGGATTTCACTTTCTTGCTCTGAAAAGACAACGACCACAGTGATGCACGGCAGCTTTTCATCAAAACGATCCATGATTGGGGATGGACAGTGGAAGTGACTGCCAGCCCGACTGTAGGCAAAGACTCCAGAGCTCCTGTGTCACAGTGTGTGAACTGAACTGTCATTGGGTAAACAGGGGTGATATCACAGAGATGACGCTGTCTGATTGTAGCCGTCAGAGAAATAGTGGTGAGGTTGAAGGTCACAAACGGTGGTGGCCTGCACAGCTGCCCGACATTCTGTCTGCGAAACACGTTTCTATCAGTGATGCAACTTGGTCTGCTGAGAGGACGACAGAGACAAAGAAAGAAATATATGATTTCTTTACAAAACATAAATTAAGGTGAGCAGTTATATTTGTCTACTGCTCTTAACCTGTGTGACATTATTATATCTTGAATTATATTACTTGTGTATTCATTTTAAAACATGCCCAAAAAAATCTACCATTTGTTCAAACTTCAGATTTAAGCATAATGGCACAGGGTCACATCTTGAACTCTAGTGGGTGGACATTGTAAAATGCAATCTGTCTGACCTACTGTTTCAGTAAACTACGCTATTGTTGTTCACTCAGTTAATGCAAAACATGCAAAAAACAATAAGCCCTCTTGTACAGCAATTAATTTCAGAAGTTACGCAAATGGAAGCACTGTGATTTTACACCATAAATGGCAAAACTGTAGCCAGAGATGAGGCTTTTAGGTGACTTTGTACAATGCAGCTTAAAATAACAATTCGACAACAACAAATGTTAGAGGTCACTCATGAGCTTGTCATCTAGATCTGTTGTTGTACTGTGTGATGTTGTGATTAACTTTTTGGTTTCAGAATTCAATGACAGAAAATTAATACTTGGTGTAGTTTGGTGTTCCAAAAAAAAAGAAAAAAGAAAAAAAAAAAGGCACTACTGCAAAATATTTTGCATATGCTAACGTCAGCTTGGCAACAGGCTGTCGGTGACTGTTAACATGCTGATGCTAAGCAGGGAACACGTTTACCATTTGTATTACTTTAAATTAGTGTTAGCACGCTGATTTGCTGATATTAGTTCTGCCTTTCGAGTAGATTATCTTACTATAGGAAGGTCAACGGATCACCAAAGTCACTAGGATTCATCTTCTGTGGACCATGAATGTCTAAACCAAATTTCACAACAATGGGTCAAATGGTTGTTGAGATTTCAGTCTGGATGAAAGCCTAGAAATGCTGGCTCTGGCTATTTCAGTAATGTCTTTACGCTCTTTACACTTAGGAGAAACCAGAATTACTTGCGTTAACGTTCATTTTAGAAAACTGAATGAAAACTTTTTTCCAAAGCTTTCAGTCTCACATGGTCTATAATCGAATAGAATTTCAGTTGACCGTAAGATAGCTCTGAAAATTAAGAACTGATAACACCTTATTATACTCCTAGTAGTGATAATAAACACACAGCCTGTGTGTAACATGTACCTGTCTCGAAGACTCAGGCCCCAGAGAAAGTATTCCCCCACTGTCGCTCCCATTCCCAAAGAGGCTCTCCAATTTGCCCGGTCTGCTCAGCTTGCTGGTCTTTCCTTTGTAGGAGTTGGGGCTTCTCCTCTTCCTTCCCTCTGCTCCTCCCACATAAGCCAGTGGCCCAGAAGGGGGTGTTAAGAGGTGATGGGGGGATGAGGCTGGCTCCCTGTTGGGTGAGTAGGGTATACTGGTGGTGCCGATATCACGACTAGAGAGGACCAGAAGAGGAGAAACATTGGCATGATACGGTAAACTCCACTTCAACCTAACTGTGCAGTAGCATGTATTTGGACGAGTATAAACAGCAGATTGTACACTGTTGTCTATTTTACAGGGAAGCCAAACACCAGTCATCACAGACTTTGCACTGCTGGAACTGTGCTCTCTGTTTACACAGGGCTATTTTTTGCATATTTGTCACACTTAAATGATTCAGATTCAAATGATCATTTCCAAATTTTAATATTACACAAAGTTAACCCGAGTATTTCACATCGCCGTGGAGACTCGCTCTTCTTTGGCTAAATGTTTTAATTCAGCCACTCTGGATGGTTTTCAAGCTTGAGTGGCCTGTTTAAGATCATGCCACAGCATCTCAATCAGATTAAGTTCAGCCCTTTACTAGACTTAGAGGTGGACTTCTGTCTCATCAGTCAACAGAATATTTGTCTTGTGGATAATCAATTTGTTTTTTGGCAAATGTGAGATGAGCCTAAGTGAACATCAATATCTTCTGAAGAATAAGAACTTCAGAGAAAATGTTCACCTAAGGGGAAACAGATAATTTTTAACAGCAACTTCTTCTTTCCCAAGTAGCTATAACCAAAAAATTTAAGAAATCCTGTCATTCAAAACAAGGATCCAACACAAAGTTAAAGAAAAAGAAAAGAAAAAACGTTACAAATCTCCAACCATTAATTTTCTACTGTCACCTAAACTTTAAACAACTTGCAAACCCACCTGTTCTGTGAATTGTGACTTTGAGACACATCAGATCTAGATAGCCAGTCATCTGCATTGTGCCAAAGCCCGCTTCCTCCACGCCCAAGTCCCTTTTTCCTGGCTGGGGAGGGAGCTGCCCCTCCTGAACCTTGTAACGTTGGTTGACAGCTGCTGCCGTTCCTCTTGTGATTATCCACAGTTGGAAACAAGGACGAAGAAGACGAAGACGAACAAGAGAAGGAAGAGTTTTTTCTCTTCTTAGATCCGACTACACTGTCCTGAATGTCTTTGGATGGGCGGCTGGCTTTATGCGTGCTGTTACGAGCTTTGCCCGGCGCGGAAAGGGGGGTGAGGGGCTGTGGGGCGTCTTGGATGCAGAACACCCCAGCTGTGGACGCGAACTGAGGGAAGGTGGCAGTGTAGGAAAAGGAGTTGGAGGGGGAGGAGAGGAGAGGAGAAATGGTGGCGGTGGGAGATGGAGTCTGTTGTGAAGTGACAGGGGAAGTACCAGAGGAGGAGAGAGAGAGGAGGCTCTCAGTAGCCAGAGGCACTTTCCTGGAACACAGTGAGAAAACACACCAATAAAGCTGTTTTATTGCCAAAGCATGAAACCTTAACTATCAATCAGTGCACTGTATTTTACTGAACATCAATTTCAGTGTTTACATTAAAGGAGGAAGCATGATTTTAGCCAATCCAGCATCTTTAACCTGTTAGATACTGTTGCTTGCCCCATGACTTTGATTTAAAAAAAAACAACACAAAAAACACTCCTTCCTTTTGCAGTGTATTTGCTGTTCTTCCTGCCACAGTTAACCTTAAATAATTGTTGTTTTTTGTTTGGTTACATTTACACAGTACATTAAAAGTAATCAGTTTCTGTCTACCCAACAATTTCACATTATTAATCTAATCAGTGAAAATCTCCCAGAGTGTACACTCATGCATACTTACCTCCACATCTGTGCGTTGAGGTGTTTCTCCACCATGCTCTGGAGCACTAGCCTCATCCTGTCCCATCGCCTGTCGAACACATAGTGGCCCCGTCCCATAAGCCTACTGCCAAAAACGCAAAACTGGAGGGAGAAGGATTGTAGGGGTTTGGGGAATGATAGAAACAGATGGAAAATACAGTAAGGCATTGAGAGAAAATGAGAAAAGACAGATATTAGATAGAATTGTACACAAGAAATATACAAGCTCAATGAATGAAGAGGAAGCAGAGAAGAACAAGAGTATGAGAGATACAGAGGATGTGTAGTGAAAGTGGCATCAAATGACAGAAATAGAAAAAAATAAAAGATGACAAAGGAAGAAAACAGAAGAGACAAATTTTGAAAGATGAAAGATGATCTACCATAAGCAATGCTAAAATCTTAAAAACTTCAGCAATCTAAAAAAAAACAAACACATTAGGCTAGGATAATTATACCAAGCCAATGACACTTTCCTATCCAGACTTAGCACAGTGAACAGTTTATATTATTACTGACCCTGTGAAATCAGGTAGCATAATGTATAGTGTGCAATTAAATTGAGTCATGTAGCCTTCCTGCAATCACCTTTCAGAAGAATTTCTACTAATGCCATGTTTACAGACTGCAGATATAACAGACCCTATATTTAAAAATTATTTATCACACTTTTTTTTTTTTTGGGAAAATGTAATGGGTTTCTTCGCTGGCTGTCTGACAACCTCTTGGATTAAGGAAGCCACTGCTCCTGGGCAAGAACCAGCAGAAAACTACCCATAAAATCACAACTTGTGTTTTTACACTGGGTTTTGTATGCATTAAACAAACTAAATTTAAGGTCTTCATTAGGACGCTTTACAGGTGCTAGTAGATGACTTTTCTAAACTTTGTACAAAGCCAGGCTAGCTGTTTTCCATTCCTTTTTTGTGCTCAGCTAAAAGTCTCCATCCTTTAGCTTTATATTTAATGGACTGGTATTGATTTTCACATTTACACATAACTCTTTGATAAGAAAGTGAACATATGTATTTCTTAATGTGTCTGTTAATAATGTGAGTATTATCTTATTTTTTTTAACTCTGCAATGAAAACACTGGCTACAGCTGAAGCTAAACAGAAATTATTCCTCTATATGGCACATAAAAGCAGATCATATGACGTAAAGGTAGAAAACATTGGCTGAAAGCTGTGTGAGTGAGTTTTTAATGCCCTGAGGTCACAGACTATTAAAATGTCTGTTAGCACAGCATTAGTAGTATTTACCCCTATCGGCTGTGGGTGGTGATTAGTGTAGTGAAAGGCAGGTCTCTCAATGTCTTCTGGAGTCTCTGCATCTGCCTCATCACTGGAGAGCTGACTGGCATCTCCTGCTGTAGTCAACCAACTGTGAGGGGACGATTCTGAGTTAGGCGCCGTGGCAGGGACCGGGGGCAGAGGACTGGAGGTGAAGTTGGTAGAACTGCCTGGAACCCTGGAGTGGATATGTTAGAAAAACACAAGGGTGAATACAATAAGGAGATGTGTGGAAAAGGGTAATAAAATGAAATAAATTCGCAAATAAGAAGAGGACAGGAGAAAAAAGTGGAAAACATTAGCCATATGGAGATGCAGAGGAGGATGGAGGGATTGAGAGGAAGTAAGAAAGAAACTAAGTAAACCAAATGCACGTCATATCTACCCTCACACTGTAATCAATGTCATTTTAAATGTTTGCTTCAGTGACAAAAGCACAAATTACTTCCTTTTCAAACAGAGGATCATCTGCTAAATAGAAAGAGGAAATGAGTGTCTCATAACACTTTCACAAGGACAGACTTGACATCATTTTATTACAGTTTCTAACGTCTCAGTCTTGTTTACAGCATCCCCTGGTGGAAAAAACACGAACACACAAGCGTCTGTCGGAGTCCAGTACAGTTAAACTCAAATGGTATGAAAAGCATTAAAAGCCTTATTTAGGTGAAAGTTTAGATACGTTGTGTTAAAGTTAATTAAAAGTCACTCAATAACAAAATACTAAATTAAAAGCCTTATTTATTATTAGGTATTATGTGTACCAAAGTACACAATAAATGCAGACATAAAATACACTTACTAAATAAGTAAATGTAAATAATGTATTAATTAAATTAAAAAAAAGGAACATTTTGACCTTTCTTGGAATAAAACTACACAAAAGCCGGAACATACACAGAAACAAACAATAGCTTGATTAAAGTTGAAATACTACTGAGTTTAGAACATTGAAAGATTTAAATCTATATGGATTTAAGTGGTCTAATTATAAACTTTCTTCATAAATAAGTTTAACAAACAAAACATATAGACACCAAAGATACTTCCTCTTTCATTTTATGAAGATCACAAATTTTGGTGTCAGGATTTTTACCAATCCTATCTGAATATACTGAGATTGAGGTGGATTTTAGAATAGATTAAAATTTTTAGATCCAAAAAGGACAAGTTGAATTAAATTTTTGTTTTTAAAAAAAATATTGAACAGTTACATTTCTGAATTTGCGAAGCCAAAAATAAATAAATACCAAGATTTTGAAACTTCACCTCTTAAAAAGGGCTACTGAAATCTGGTCAAACCACATACTGTACATTCAGATGTATGATTCTGTAAGTTACTCAGGTGTTTATGAGAGTCAATGTTGCATGGTGCCTTTCTGTGTAGAGTTTGAATGTTCTCCCAGTGTCTGTGTGGGTTCCCTCTGGGTACTCCGGCTTCCTCCCACCCTCCACAGACATGCGTGTTAAGTTAACTGGTGACTCTAAATTGCCCACAGGTGTGTGAATGTTTGTGTGTCTCTATGTGTCAGCCCTGTGACAGGGTGTACCCTGACTCTTGCCCAATGTCAGCTGGGATATGCTCCAGCACCCCTGTGACCCTTGAAAGGACAAGCGGTTAAGATAATGGATGGGTGTTGCATGGCCTTTCTTTGCTTCACTATATACATGCATAGTTACTGTGTGTATGTTCTACCTGGGTATGTGTGCATTTGCCAGCCGTAGCTTTAGCGTGGACAAAGGTTGTCCATTTGGGCAGTGAGGCTTGATGGGACTCTCTTGTGACGTGATACTCTGGCTGCAGCCTTCCTTTCCTCCCTGCGCTCCATCTTTATCTTTCTCCTTCTCTTTTGCTCCGTCCTTCACCTTTGCCCGCCCCTTGTGTTCGGCTAGGAGGATGTCGAACTGTTTCCTTCGGCCAGGGACGGCTCGCCGGTGGGTTAAAGAGTGAGTCTGTAATGAAAAGCAGAAAAAAAAAAAAGGTTCATTTTAATGTCATAAATCTTTTTCTGTGGGCTAATAAGCATTAAGTGTTGGGAGGTTATTTCCAGTGCGACTTTCTTAATGAAAATATTGATCTGTGAGGAATCCAGAGTGTAGTTCAAACATACATCAACAGGGCTGGTGGCTTCACTCACAGGGGCTTAAATCACGGGTCTCTGAATTTAGGACAGTTTCCATAATCACTGCACCATGCTGCTGCCCACGTCACACTAGACTAGCACGGGTAAATATTGCCTTGTGCATGGTAAGCCTGTCTACCCTTCCAAATACTTTGGAAGGTAACCAGCCATCAAACATTTGGTTTTCCAATAGTTCTGCACAAAGTGTGGGTCTGAGGCTGTTGAATTACTGGTTTAAACAGGGTATGGCTTATGGAAATAAAAAGACTTGCTATTTGACTTGCCCGATGTTTAACTGAGGTTTATTCCTGAAATGTAAGTGCATCTTATATTATGATTATAAATATCCTGGCTGTTAAAGAAGCATGGGGCCACTCACCAATTTAAAGCTGAAGCAGAAAGATATATACCAGTACTTTGTCAATCCCATCTCATTATATTTACCAATACACCATTTACATTGTAGACTTCAGGTAAACACTGGCAAGTCAATTGCATGGCTTAAAAACAGGTGTATATTAGATAAAAGCAAGCAAATTAATCCAGCTGCATGAAATCCTATCAACCACACAATTTAAGAATGCTGCATCTTGCATACTTTATACAGTATTGCACATGCAGCAATGATATGCGACTTTATGCACTCATCAGGTAAGAGAAACTTTAACTCTTATTTTGTCGTGTTTTGGAACAATATCAACACAACTCTCAAATATTATAGCTCTGCCATAATCTGAAATAATAATACAAATTCCATGAATAAAACTAAAATAAAAATATGAGATTTTACCTATTGTAACTACATTCGGATAAAAGTAAAGTTTTAGTCTTCTCTCACTGCAAAAAGTTTGTTTTATTACTGCAGAAGCTGTCATCACTGTAGCACAGCTTCCCCCCCCCCGTTACAAGCGTTAGATTTTGAATCATTGAACAGGTAAGCACACTTCTGGAGCTCTCTTAAATATTGGACAAGTCATTTCCTAAGTTAAGAGAATAGATAAAATCCTGAAAATGTGTCATTCTGAGAATTTCCTGGTCAGGTAGGACTGATTTTCAAATGGGAGTTTGATAAATACAATATCTGACATGAACTCTGACATGAGTGCAGCCACCTTGGTCTTCTTATTGTTTGAAATGATTGGCCAGGTCCTTCTCTTGAAATCATGGTTGCTGTGATACAGGGACTACCAGTAGAAAGGAAAGTTTAAGAAAACTCTCAAGACACGTTAGAGATGTCGACATTAGTATTACAAATATTACAAACAAAAAAAAACATCAACACACTAGCCTGATACATCTTTAATGACTTAATAACCAGCTTGAAGTGATTAGTAAAGCTTGCTAGAGATAATTAAAGGGCAGTAAAATTGAGTATTACTGCTGAAAGATGTTGTAGCCTCATCTATAATTACCCCGTCGAGGGTAGAGTAGGCCTGAAATGCTTCAGCACTGCATGAACGGAGAAATGTGTGCAAAGTGCAGGCGTATCACAGAGACACACGGGGTGATATCTGTGTGTTTGGAGTCCTTCAGTTGTGATGCAAGTGTGCCCTTCAATATTAGTACTCTCAGAAACAAACAAAGCTGCTTTCTTGGTCAGACAGCTTTAGACAGGAAGCAGGAAGAAGGGTCAGAAACTATTATTGTCTCCACAGAGATTATACAGAGGCGAGTGTGGGAGTGGTTGTGTATTTGTGTGTGTATTACCTTGCAGGTGAGAGACCGCGTGCATGGTTGTTTAGTCTCGGGGTCCTGGACTCCACAGTGTTTGTTAGGATCAAACACTCTCCCTGTAAAAGATCACACACACACACACACATTAGACCACTACCAACAGACAATACTTTCTCAATAATTTCTTCCTCAAAGTATCCTTAAAGTATCAAATCACATTTGATGGGAGCAGGAGCTTTACAATACTAATTTGTCTTTTCTGAGACAGAAGATCATTCTGATATTGACTGATATTTGCCTGTCCACATATTGCTTCATTTATTTGCTCTTTCAGACATGACACAAGGCCACTGTAGTCTAATTCTGTGTGACATTATTAGCAGTGCTTCTAGTATCAAACACAAACTGTACAGATCCTGCATGCTCTGACAAATTATTCTTGACAGGACGTTCTGGCAGCCTGACAAGAGTCAGTGACTAACAGCTCGGGGTCTCCTTCCTGCTTTAGTGAGTAGGATCCCTTAACTTTTTTAAGACTGTGTCTCATTAGTTTGCAGCTAATGTCTCTATGTAGCTATAGATATTCTTATTAGGTATGATGAAATTGAGCTAAACAACACCATCAGACACAATATAAGCAGACATAAGAACAACACAAAACTTTTGTTTTACCATAATTTAAAGAACTGTTTGACAATTTATTTTACAATTCAGCTACACCAGACCCTTGTTTAAAACTTATGATTGTTTGTTTTGCCTGCCATAATAAACGTCACTGTAAAGCAGTGTCTAGTGTAGTTCATGAGTCCTTGCATCTCAGCAACTGAGTTGTAAATATACTGTTATCATCCATGAAACAACAATAATAATAAATTATTTCAGTTGCATACTAGCAAATAATATCAAAATTTTAGGCAAAACAGTAAATTTCAAATAAAACTTTCACTTTCAGGTCTTTCAAACTGAACTTTGTCAATTTTCTATGCTGTTACCAAAGGCAAAAGCACTGAGGTAGTGATCAGTAACACAGATAGATCTTTGTTGCACCATACAAACTAGCTGGCCAACAACAACCTTCAGTCAGCAGGTTATCTTAAACACTGTTGCTGTCAGAGGGCTGTAATCTTGTGCTGGCCTTCACTGTAATCCCTGTAATCTTTCTGTGTTTGCAGTTTGGGATGACAGCCCCAGTGGATACCAGTGGACAGAAACACATGCAATGTACAGCGGCAACAAGCACTTACCACTTAGATATAAACAAACTCACATGCTCATACACAAACTTAACAAGGCAGTTGAGAAGAGAGAGATGAAAAGAGGCTGAAGACGGAGAAAGGAGAAACCAAAAAAAGATGACTGAACAACAAGATGATGATTAACGGAGAGAGACTGTGAAGGAGGAGACAGGAGTGTGAGAAAGAAAAAAAATAAGGACAGCGTATGAGTGTGTGACAGAGAGACGAGTAGGTCGAGGCAGGAGGTGCAGAGTGAGAGGATGAGAAAATATAGAGACGCAGGAGGTGGGGAAAATCTCTCAAGAAGACAAGCAGCTTTTTGGCAGCACGAGCTCGTGAATTAGAGGGTGTAAATCAGAGGCTCGGAGCACAGCGAGACACTGCACAAACGAAGAGAAAGAAGAGAGAAATGAAGAAGGGAAAGAAAAGGAAAAGCTGGAGAAAGAGACGTTACGCCACCAACTGCACCCAAAGTCATCTATTTAACAGGTTTTAACCTCTTACTTAGAGCAAACCACTTGTGTGCATCAGTGTTCATTTAGAAAAGTTTTGAAATTCGAATGAGAGAAAACTGTGGCGTACTGTGGAGGATAGAGTGAATGAGGTGATAAATATCAAGAGAGCAGTGAGAGGATAGAAAACAAGAGAAAAACCAGTATAAACTATAGTGATATCTCCCCCTTTGCAAAACACATAATCTCACTCCACCACAGTTTTGTCTTCAGCCAAATTTTCAGACTGGACGTTCTCCAAAGGAGACTGAGATAAGACATTTTGAGTGTTTGAGCTTTGGAGAAAGTATGCATACATGCAATAACGCAGGAATTCTTATATAAGGCTTAGGAAATAAATTTAAAGCGCAAATATAGAAATGTTTCTTACAGTACAGGAGTGTAAGTTGACTAAAAGTACATTGAGTTTTGTGACCAATGGGAAACATTTTATGTATCCTTGAGGTCTAACAAACATGTTGAATGTGATTCCTTCCTCGTTGATAGCATTAAATGTATAAATTATCAATACTGATCTATATGCAAAAAAATAGTTGTAATATTTTATATTTTTGCTGTCATTGCCAAACCATTTTATCAACTTGTTGTTCAATGACATTTAGACTCCAGCAGCTTTCTTAGTCAGCTCTGTGGGTGCACCATGAAGCTCTAAAAATTAAATGCAACAGTGACACAAAAACTTCTCCTGGCTTGATACCAAAACAGCCATCATTTCTCAAAACGAACCTGAGAGTCTTTTGTATGACCTGGAAGGAGTCTTAGTTCCATTCTGGTGTTTCTTTTCCAAAGGCGACGTCAACAACGACGAAGGTAAAGCGACAGATCGGTGAGAAGGCGAAGGTGAGGGCGAGGGTTTTTTGTCCAGTGGGGAGGGTGAAGTTGTAGACGATGGCCGCCTGTCCAGTGGAGAGCACGCTGGACTGGGCCACCTATCCAGTGAGGATGGAGGTGTGGTGGAGTGAGGCGTGGACGGCCCGCTGGTGCTGCGGCCGTTCATGAGCTTTTCACTAGAGCGTTGGGAGCCTGGGGCAGTGAGAGACGGCGGTTTGAGGGAGGAAGGGGAGGAGGAGGAAGAGGAGGAGGAAGTGAGGTGCACATGCGATGCTGAGTCAGCTCTGCTGAGGCAGGGCATCTTTTCCAAACTCACAACTGGAAGCGATACGCTGGGGAGATGTGGGGAGGAGAGAAGAGAGAGTAAAGACAGTGTCTAAAGACTACAGGACTAAATACATGGTTTGACAGCAGTGTTTTCCTACCACGTCTTGTTCCGTGCCCCCTTTGGTGGATAGACAGCAAGTGGTGCCTTGCTGAAGCGCGAGTGAGGGTAATCTTTCGGGACTCTGAAGGCCAGTGTGTCCCCAGGACTGGGAGCTACAGCGGGGGCCACCGCAGGTCCTTTGAGCTTCATGGGTACCAGGGGACTCCTGGAGGGGACGGGGGAACCGTGGCGCTTCTCTGAAAACAGGAAAATAGAAGCAAAGATCTTATGTGTGAGGTCACAAAGATGCATAACACATACACACTACTATCATAATCATGCATTCCTAGTGTGTAGTGTCTTTTAGATCTGGGCACTTTTCCGGATCTGATTTGCACCCAATTAGCACCCAAGTCTAGCACTGAGTACAGTCTAGTGTTTTTTTTTACCCTGCTTAGATGCCAGATGGCTGTGTTTTGACATGGGAGACATTGAATGTGCGCCAGAACTTTTTGCAAAAAAAAAAAAGTATTTACAAATCAATTAAATGTACTTGTGTACTTTTCTCTAATTATCACCTACCTTGACACCATTTGAAGTGTCCTTGTATAATAAACTCCACCAATCTGTTACTATATGAAGTTTAAACAACAACCAGCCGTTATAAATACCTTTTGAGCCAGATCTGATCAGAATATTAAAGTAAAAGAATGCTGAGACACAGAGGGAAACATAAAGGGGAAGAAATCACAAGGCTGTGGGTAGAAAGGAGGCGAGGAGGGTAGATCACACTTACGGTTTTTGCTATGCATGTCTTTGTAGGAGCAGGTTGGAGAGGGAATAGGGGTTGCGGTCCAGGACTGTCTGTCTCTCTCTCTGTCTGTCTCACAGGGAAACTACAGCCCAGCTACCTGAATGGAAAGAGTGGGTGGAACACGTCATAAACAGTGAGAAACAAAGTGGGGAAGAGAGTATAGTGATAGTATACTAATTAGATGTAATGTCTTATTTTGTCCCTACTTCGAAACAAAGGAACACTTAAAGTCACCTGTATTTAACACAGTGCTTCTGGAGGTGAACAACCAACATCTGCACAATCTAGCTGTTAAATAGGTGGGTGAAAAGAGGCTGTTAATTCTAGGATGAGATTAGTCATTGTGGTTAGCTGAATTTCCTGTCTTCTGATAAGATGCAAACCTATAAGTGCATGGAGTGATGAAATGTATCGATAACAGAGCAGTTAAGGTAAATTTATACACCTCTACATTTACTAGCACACAGTATGTTTTAAATTAAAACGGTTTTAACACTCGCAAGCATTAATGTGACAAGAAAGTGCAGCTGTTTGTCAGTAGATGACAGCATTTGGGTCATTACTGTTCAACATGGATAAATGAATATCAGCACTGTTGAACACAGAAATAGATGTACATTAGTGCACATCCAACAATAAACTAAAACCATATACGTACAAGTGCACACACAGGCGCACCTGGCCACCAAACCACAAGTTTAGCCAGGGTTGCGGCACAAAAATGCATCTCACAGCTCCACATGACAAAATGCAGACAATGTCTAGATCCTCCTCACTCACGTGAGGCTTTGAAGACACGGATGTTGCTGACAAGACAGCACCTAACAACAACAACAACAACTAACTTGTTTCACCAAGTGCAAACCAAGCACTGCACAGAATCTGAGAGGACTAAACCAGCCAAGGTACCAGAACAAAAACACATTCGGCAAACTTTAGCAGAATCATTTAGCAAAAAAAGTGCCTTATAACAAGAAAAACAACAGATGGTGATACATAAACACTGTCGCCAACTGACTTTTTACTTGAATGCTTTAGTTTTTAGTAAATAAATAAGACCCATTTTCCTTAATATCATTAATAAGAAACGATTTCTTAACGAGACTGAGCTAGCACAAAGTGAGATTTTTACAGACACATTTATGAAGGATGCAAACATCACCAGAATATTTTTTTAATCAATATTGCACACTCCTACTTATAAATATCAAATAAACAACACACAAAAAGAACATGCAAATTTGATACTATTAAAGTGCTACAGAATCTTTGTAGTATAATTTTGTAAGTGTGCCCTATATGTAAAAGTACTGACCAAGATAGTACTGATGCTGTGCTTTACTCAGTAAGCTACATAGGGGATCATACGGTATGTGTGTGTCACAATGCTGTACAACCCTGTCAGTGAATATAGTAACAGGTTTCTAACAGCAGCTCCCTGCAACAATAGGGCCGAGCAGACTGACCGACCATGTGTGCTTGCTCCACGTGCACAACTGCACATGAAAATGTGCTGCTGGTGACTGAGGGCTGTGTGTGTACTGAATACATTAACTACTGCATATGTAGTCTGGAAGTTGAGTCATGGCAACTGGACTTCTTTCTTGTACTGCATATGTATGTATAACAAGTGTGTATGGGTAAGATACGACATAACTAACCAACATCTTGCATGTGTGTATTATGTATTAGCTATGAGTACGCTTTGCAAAGTGTGCGTGTCTCTCTGTGCAGTATGTATATATAAGCATAATCTGTAAGGGCATAAATTGTATGTGTGTGTGCGTGTGTGTGTGGCAGGTGTGTAAATAGGCCACTGGAAGGAAAGAACCAGGGAGGCAGCTGTATTCAGAGTAACAGGATCAAAGTCCAGAGCCACCTTTGCAGATATACAGCTACAACAGTACACATTTCACACATTAAATCACACACTGTTTCATAGTTTCACACACTAAACACACACATTTTCAGTCAACTAAAGTGTATAGTTTAATGAAGGCATACTGTTGGAAAGGACTGACTTTGTAGAGTTTCTCTATGTGTATACTGGGATGTATTATGTTCCAATTTCAACATTTTCTTATTTTTCCAGGCAGGAATAAAGTAAATAATAAATCTGAAGAAATACAATATCAGATGTGCCCTTGTGGTTACTCGGCCAAGCCAAGTACACCTCAGACTGTGTGGGTCCAACTCAACCTTCTGCTCATTTATACTGTATGAAATATTACAATTAGAGGAAAAACATCATCACACAAAATGAAGAAATACAACAGAGTACTTTCATAATGTAACATTTAAATAACATAATTACACAAATCTTAAATTACTGGCTAGCTAAATGACTGAACCTTTACAGTTATTGTATCTGTATGTGCAATTCAACATAATGAATGAACAACTGATGATTTTTCCACTAAAATATTGTGTTTTAAAATAGAATTTATTTAAGGAGCCAGCTGGGACCTACATGTACAGATTTACAATACATGGATGAATGCCCAGGCAAGGTCACTAAGCCACTTGACCACAAGGGCACCCTCACTACTACGTTCTCCTGCCTGCCTGTCCTTATGGCAATGCTGAAATCAAGCTGGCCGCTGATTGGCTGCTGACTGATGTGGGCGGAGCCACAGCATGAAAAGGAAGCAGAGGCTCTCAGAGCTCAGCTCAGCTGAGTTTGTTTACATTGAAAGAGGAGGGTGGTAGAGAGGAAGCAAGAGAAACTGATACGAGAAAATAAGGAGAAACATCTATGAAGAGTCTCACTCATTAAAGTTATTCAGTGCTGACGCAAAAGCAACTAGCTGAAAGTTGTAAAAAGTAATTAACAGTAATGAAGAATATTTTTGGAAATTGTAACTATGTAAGTGGCAGAGTGTAGTTAGAAATGTGGGGTTTACCCAAAATACTGTGTATATTGTTTTGTTACATAAAAATTAAGGTGACAATTATATTTTTATTTATTTTTGTTTTCAAATATACAACAATTATAAAAATGGAGTTATAAATACCCAAATTAACACATTAAAACTCATGAAATATGCAGTTATGTTTAATCTAAGACTGGTAACCAAGGCTCACAGTTGTGGGTTGTCATGGTAACACAACAAGCTTTTCAGCAAATGAGTTTTCTAGGTAAACAGCAGTAAGAAATAGTGACTGTCAGTGCAAGTGATGGAGAGATTTGTCACTGTGAATAGAGCCCAGAGGCAGATACTGAATATCTCAGCCCTCACCACTGTCAGAGATGACTCAACATTAGCTGGCCGAAATAATTCACATCAGACTTTAAGCACAGAGAGCTGCCATGAAGAAAAGCACTACAAAGGGGAACTGTGGTTTGAGAATATTTGCATAGTTAAAACGATATGCATAAAGAATCTAGAAGAAAGACATTGATGAATGATAAGGATGTATTGAATTTGCAGAATGGAAGTTTGATTTGGTCATATGGTGTTAAAAAGTGCATTTTCAGTTATCATTGTGGATGTACGTACAACACCTTCAGTTATTAATGTATGGCACTGTTTGGGAAAGCATATGAACCATACCACTAACTCAGTAACCAGGCCTTCAGCTATTACCTGCACATGTTGAGCAGTGTCTCTCATTTGAGGTAAAAACAACTTTCATGGCCTGCGCTACGTTTTTCTACACAGCGTTCAGAAAAAAAAGAATGTACCTATAATATACAGTAGCAGTTGACATTTCTAACTGGCCTGAGCTTCAGCTAATGGTTTGCACACAGCCAAGCCGTAGTAACAAAACCACAACAGCAGAGTGAGCAACACCACCAGTCAACGAAACTAAGCAGCAGTTTTGTGGTTAAGGGGAAAACTTTATAAAAACAGCCAAACATCATGTGAAATGAACAACTACACCAAAGCCCAGGCACACACTTTTACAACAACAACAACAAACCCAGACACGGAAACACAGCACAGCCCAAACACTTGTTAATTCGAGAGTGAAATGAAACTGAAAGAAAACTGTGGAGTTTTTTTTCCCCAACCTTCCTCAGAGCTGTTATTCCACCACTACAGAGAAAAGTTGGGACGATGAGTACAGAAAGGCAGACACTCCCACCAACAGCAGCAACATGACCCTTTCATCATGAACTCCACTTTACTCACACACAGCAGGCCACCAGCAGGGGAGAGGCTAGGGGAGGCAGACTGAAGAAGAGTGGAGGGAGGAAATCGTAGAAGATGAGAGAAGTGGAAGAAATACATTGAAATATCTGAACACGATTCAAAAGCGTACGCAACACACAAAAATCAAAACATCGGCTGTGAATTCTCTAGTTAAGTCATGTTGCTCGGGTCAGAAGAGTGCCAACAAATGAAATGAGTTTCAATCACTTGCACAAATTGCTTAAGAGAGTGGTGAAATCATCTGCTTCATTGGAAAATCTCTTTACAACATCCTGGTCCTTACATAATAGGCTTTGAGATCCACTCACAAGCTTTAAAAAATATTTATTTTCATATGCTTTATTACCTGAGCTCATTGCAGAAAACATGATACTATTAATGTCAGCATGAGGGATTTATTTGATATCCCACTGGGGCCACTTACGCTGAGAACATACATGCTTTCAATACTGCAAAGAGATTTAAATAAAGAAATCCATTAAACACAGTCTTGAATTTATAAAATAAACTACATCTTAACCTTTCAAAGCTGGCTCAGGTGACTCTGAACCATCTCTTAGTTATGCTGCTATAGACTTAAACACCCTCGATACACTGAGCTCCTCTCCTCTCTATCCATTTATATGCTACCACTGCTTGTCACTAACTCTGCGTCTTCTTTCTCCTGTAGCTGTGTTTCTTCCTCTGTACCTTTCTGGAGCTATCTCTGGTCTCAGAGCTGTACGTTTCATGTGTGCAGTTACTGTCCCCACCAACCTGTTTTGTCAGTTACTTGTTTTTGCTCTTCTTTGCTCTCTCCACTTTCCACTAACCCCAGCCGATTGAGGTCACCCAACCTTAGCCTGGTTCTGCTGGAGGTTTTTTTCTCTCCACCTTCACCTAGTGCTTGCTGAGGGGGGAACTATTGGGTTCTCTATGTAATTCTGTAAGGTTTTAACCTTACTATGTGAAGTTCCTTGAGATGAATTTGTTGTGATTTGGCTCCATATAAATAAAGTGAATTGAACTGAACTGACATGATGTGAATGTGCAACAATAGAAGGAAATGCATAAAACATCATCATGCATATGATGCATTAAATTTAAGAACAGAGTCACTAGGTCTCTGCACTACCAGTGAAACGATAATAAAGTACATGAAACAAAATTAAAATGAGTCAAACACATACACAACTTCTCAACTACTCGGCATGTGATTTGGCCTGCTGGTCCACTACAACGCCTGCTTGTTATCGTGCTGTAGCCTGAGGATCCTTTTGTTTTATGAGGAGCTCTCAAGAGATTCCCACTCCTGACTGGGTCTGCATGAGTGTTTTTCAGACCTGTTGTTACCCAACTGTGTGCATGTCAGCATGCAGATATGCTGCCAACAAGAGAGGGAGGGGGCTGCATGGGGCTGGGACAAAACAACAGCGGCTGCCAGGAGTGTGTATGTGTGTGTGCGCTGGTGCCTCACAATACCACTGACCTCTTTCTGCTGAGGAAAATGAGAATGTGTGCACATGCAACTCCTCTAGTCTCTATCCTCTCTGAGAGAAAGTGTGTATGTGTGTGTGTTCATTAAGCGTGACCATGTGTCTCCCCCTCGGTCTAACAGACTGCTCAGGCTGTTGCACGTGCCGCCAACAGAAGGAAGCAGCAGCTCATGGGCAGATGCAAGCGCGCTCAGTGGAGCCACAATCAAAAACAAACAAGAGGTGGACGGACAGAGTAAAGAACCAATGAGAGTTGGGTTTAACAGTGCTCCCACTTCAACAGCAAATACTTTTTTGCTCATTTCTATTTAGATTTTTTACTTTGTTGACATGTAATGTGAGAGATAACAACTGATAGTAGCCGAGCAATGTGCCAACTAGATTACTAAGTGTCTTATCTGAAGATTAAAGTCTCCATAGCAACAAATATCACGTTTTTTAAATGATGGAAAGCCTACATGCATATATATTGACATATATATATATTATAAATTGTGTAGCTTGAAGTTTAATACGTAGTGTATATTTTAAATTATCTGAAACAGATTGAAATCTTATCTTATATCTTTTAAGAGCACAAGTTCTCTAGAGAGAAAAAATATTCCAGCATTATCTTAAGATGGGATTGTTATTTTCACCATTACCTTTGTCCACATACTTATTTCTGAAACACGAAGGCTTGTGCACAATGCTGCTCTGTTCAATTATTGTGTAAATTATTTAGATCTTTTCAGCCATTATCAGCCTGCTGAGTATTTGAAGGCATAATCATGTAGTGTTTGTTTGTATGCAGGACGAGTTGCAGGGAGGTTATATTTTACAGTGCTCTGTGGGGACAAACACAAATTATTGTATTGATCTGAATGGCTCTGTGTTTGTACAGGAGCATGTTTGTTGTGTTCCTCTGTGTGACAACTCTATGTGTACCCTAGTGAAGTGTATGGTTATGTCCTGAGGCTTTTCTGTGTGACTGTACCCTGAGAGTTAACTGTCTGTGTGTGTGCGTTTCATACCATAGTGTGTGAGGATGCCCTGAGGAGTGACCACCTTGTTGCAGACACGACAGACAACCAGATAAAACTCCCCCAGTGCTGGAAACTGGCTGTAGAGAAGCATCTCTGAAACAGACACATAGAGCAGAAGCCATAATTTAGAAAATAAGCGAGATCAGGCTGAGGAAATATCACTGTATGGAAGACACACACTTCCACCAACAAAATAAGAAATTAATTTAGCATCATTTAGCAAAATGGGGATTTAGGTCACTTTAGCTGTAACACCGTCACTAGGCTTGGTTGCTCCATGCCAAAACAATTTGTTGAGAGAAAATGAAAAGCTTGCAGATTCATAAATGTAAAGGTCAGTAAATATGAAATAAATTAGTATCAGTAGCTTACACTGCAGGAGCATTTTTGAACAACTTCATAAGCAATCATGGGTATCCACTTTTGTCTTATGTCTTATCCTACAACTTCTCTTATCTCCACTTTAGTCACTTACATGACTTTTAGTCACATCATTCGGAAACAGTTCATTTAGTGTCTCACAGTTCAACAGTGCAGGGCTGCAGCTATTTCTATTATCAACTAAGCAGCTACTTAACTGATTGCTTGGTTTTTAAAGACTCTGAAAAGTAGCTCTTATAATTTCTTTAAACCAAAGATGACATGCTCAAATGTTTTGTTTACTATCAAATGTGGAAAAAAGGAAGTAAATCCTGGAAAGGTTTGGTGTCTTTACTTGGAGGACTTCTTTGTTGAGTCCACATTCCACATCAGCTTAACTGTAATGATGTTTACAACACTACTAGTTCAACAACTTGAACCTACACATCAACAGTTCCACTCCCACTCACAGTGCAATCGGCAAAATCCATGCGATCGTTGCACTGGTATGACTACAAAATATTTTTTTGTCAATCAGTCAAAGCATTTATAACAATGCATCATCATTAGCAACAGGATCTATGACACAACTTTTCCCCCTTCGTTGCACAGAGTTGCTGTGAGAAGTTCCTTAAATCTCTCCTATGCTAGGACTCCTTGCTATAACCTTTTAGGCTAAGTTAGGAGCTCTCTGTGATGCATTCAGGGTCAGAACTCCCAAAAATCTAAGACAAAACAAATATCAAAGTCTGAACTGAATTGCGGATTTGGAGAATCATTACACTTCTACATTACATATTATCATTTAGCTTTGGAGCCACAGCAGGATTTAAGACATTTAAACTCTGAGACGATGCTAATCATGGATGCCAACACTATCACTTTCAAAACCAACAATTAAACACAGAAAGACAGCTGACAAACAATACTCTCAAACACACACTAGCTGGTATTGAGTGTACCAGTGAGCATACAGCAACATTATGCCTGAATTTACAAGAGATACCCCACCCACTCAACAAAAAATGAAGATTAATATAAACAGAAAAACAAATACGTCCAACAGAAAAGAATGTGAAAGGTTTCTCAAAGTCAAAAAGCATGATATTATACGCATACAGTATGATGCTGAACATGACAAGAGTGTGTGACAGACTGAGCCTCTGTGTGTGTACATACAAAGGTCAGATTTGGCTTCATTATTCATGGGCACACGCACGCACACACAAACAGTGCAGCTGTTGTGATCACAGGTAGGAATATTTCATGACTTTAAAGTAAACAGCAAGGAGTAATGAAACTAATTTAAAGTGATGGAACTATGATATTAACTAAAGCATAAACTAATATTAGCATATAATTTAAGTAAGACAAATTAAATCTGATTAATACTGCTACTTCCTATCACATGCTTAAGTATTTACAATGCTTTTTTCCAGGTTTACCCTGTCAATAGGGAAAATGAGATTATTTCTCACTCACTTTCCACAGCCATCACTTCTAGACAAGCTCCGTGACTAAGTCCACAAACCAAACTTACCAGTTCCTGCATTTGTGGGATTAATCTTGCTTTTAAACTGTAGTGTTTATTTTCTGACTTAACTGAACGTGGTTTAATCTGCGACTATGGCAATACACAAACAAATGGAAAAGGTGTGGCTGAGTGTGAAACACAACTTTTAAATAATGCCAAAGCAGTCAACGCTTAAGTGGCAAAGATGAATATGTTTGTAAGGTGAGCAGTTAGACAGAGAGACTAGAAACACTGCTGGCAGCTTAACTCTGTCTGGCAAGTGGTTTCGGTTCAAAAAGTCGATCAGCACCACCACAGTTTGTGTCTTTCCTGTCATCGTTTGAGGAAATGAGCACATATTCTTCATCATAAACTATCAACAAGGCCCTGCTAATACATTTTAAAAAACCTGATGGGGGGAAAAAAATTTCTGGCACACAGAAAATTCTAAGGTTTACAGTAACAGAAAAGGACTTTAGTGGGTGTACCGAAAAAAAAGCAAGAATGCAATTTCCTCTGCATCTGCCAAGTCAAATGCAAACGAAGTGCGTAGCCTATTTCTGCAGCCTGAATTTTGTGTGTGTGTGTGTGTGTGTGTAAAGTCAACTGCTGCAGTCTGCCAAGTGACTGACAGGCCAGAAAATGAACTGTAAAAACAAGCAGTCACTGGCGAATGAGCATGTTTGGAGCTACTAAAACAGTTTATCAGCAGATGCCGATTACATTTTCAGCAAGTCAACTTCTCACCGGTGATTTTTAATTTGTGCTGTGACTTAAAATAACTTGCTGGTAAATCAAAAAGCTTTGAAAGAAGCAACTATCAATGATTAGACAAAGAAAAAACAGAGGTTTGATTAATGAACACTAATGTAAAATACAACTGCTAAGAAGACACTAAATTTTTCACAAAGTAAATGACCTACAATCAAAGGTTTTTCTTAAAATATGTTGTTAAGAAAAGTCTACGTCAGATTCATGATGTGTCTTGTACGTTCGTTGTTATACTGATCAACCTCAACTGAAAGCTAATTCTAGCCGTTTCTATTTAGCACAGAAATTGAAAAGGAAAGTTAAAAGACGATGGAGCACCATACTCCAAACGGAAGAAAAACCTAGTAGTGGTACTCAGTGGTTTTAAGAAGAAAATTCTTTTTAAGAACAGAGGTGAATGAGTCCCAAAGTCTCTGTGCAAGGTGTCACTTTGCAATAATCACTGTGATGCAGCAGTTCCAGAGGAGGGCACAGACCACAGCAACAGCTTAGTTGCATTTTCTCACCACATAATTATTGGTACTGCACCAAAATGGCTGAAAAGTAAACATACTAGCAGCTTCCTGGCACCTTATGCCACAGAGCCCAGACAAAAATGTCACAGATACAAATCTGAGTTTGAGGGTTTTGTATGAAGACGTCTTAATAAGAGAGTCCGACTTTCAGCTGGTGCCCAGAGACTGGTGGTGGACCTTTTTCTTCTTAACAAGCCTTCTTCACAATAGCAACAAAGCTGTAAAGACACCACGCCACAAGGACAAGTGTAACAAATGTGCTGTGGCAAGGTGAGATATTCATAGTTTTGAAGCATTTAAACCAAATAAAAAATATTGTTTGCTAAACAGAAAAACACCGCTATATATACATTGCTATATAAATGTTGCAGGGCTTTTCATTGTAAAAGATTCTCAAGGTCTGAATCATTTGAACATCAGAAAACCATTCTGAGTCAGTATAAGCCTGAGAAATGAACTAACTATTTTTTAAGCCATTTGTAAAGCAAACCATGAAAATGGTTTCACTGACAGTAAAAGTATAATTACACTCTAGCATCTAGGCTAAACGATCATCTTGTATGTTTAATGTTCCCTATGTAGGGACAAACTCACTAAAAATCACTATCTATTCAGAAGACACCAAAGCTTGGATTAGCTCTTCTTTGTGACGCATTGTTCTTATTTCAAACTTCAATTCTAACAATACAGCAAATTTTTTTAGTATTTCTGATTGACAAAATTTGTCCACACAAGGAAGTAAAGACTGTGATAGAGCAACATGTCGTCTCTCTAGAATCCAGAAGACTCAGAACACATTAATGCATTTATCACTTTGTTTGACTGCATCCCAGGGTTGATAGGCTAATACGACTCATTTCTGCTCAAATGCCCAATTTACTAAAAGACTAATTTTGTGTAGTCTGCTAGATAACAAGAGATTTTCAAACCCTCAGCAGAGGAAACAGCACTGCAGAAAGTACTGTGCCATAGCCTACATAACGTGGTGTGCTCCCTTGTGTTTAATGTATCCTGCAGTTCAGTGCATTTATCTTCCAAAAGCGTACTTGCAGAGATGTCTTAGGCTTCATACATACTTGTTTTTAATAGCAGAAAATGCACAATATTTACTTCATCAACAAGTAAAGGCTCACTATGGTATAAGGAGGTTACTGGGAGAGTAGTATATGTACAAATAGCAGCACTATGGCACTGCCTATTTTAAGTGGGAGGACGACAGTGGCTTCCAGTCTGGGCAGACTAAGTTGCTATTGGTCGTCATCATCTCCACTGTGCGTACGTGTGTGAGAAACTGAGAAAGAGACATGCTGCAGATACCCATCGTGACCTACACCGCACACCGAGTGCTGCCAAACTGGCACCGCCATCTACAAATGCGTGTGTACCCAGAGGTGTCAAGTGATTCAACATGTAATGGATGAATCCGCGATGAATCACGTGACTTTATGCTACATGCAAAATCACAAATGAAGCATTTTAAGACATTCCCCTGTGCGTTTGTCAGGCTTGTAGGTGTGCGTGTCTGTGTGTGTATCACTCTCAGCAGGCCTTAGTGTCATGTTGCCAACAGATCAGCAATTCTGGAAACACTCTTGGCTGTGAGAGAGGAAGATGAGGCATGTGAGTGAGTGCATGTGTGTGTGGGATGAAAGGGGGGTTTGGTATTTGACCAGTGAGAGTGAGAAGAGTTTCCCAAGCTCTGTGTGTGCGTGTCAGTGTGTTCGTAGGAAGGCTCAGGGATGACTCAAGTGTGTCAGTGTGCAGCGCGTGCTCCTGTGGGTATTTATACACAGTGAGGTGTGGAGGAACTCCTCTGGCTTTATCCCTCGAGGGGTGGGGGGTTGAGGACGGAGGTACCCACTCACTGCTTAACGATATCACACAACTTTTTCCACATACATGTACAACCGTCTAGTTAAGAACATGCTCCATAGTAGAACTCAGTTAACTGAATAAATCTTATCAGGCTCTGAATTATGGTTGATAAATACTCTATTGGACATACAAACACACAGTTTACTGCTACTTATAATGTACCACAAAACTAAAATTATAATACTAACACCTCAAACCCACTTCTCAGAAATCATTTTAACTTCGTCCTATATTAATAAACTGTCTTTCTTTTTACTATGACACTTAGCTTGTGCTTAGTTGTACAAACACAGCATCTAAACGTCTGCCTAGATTTTAAAAAAGCTGCCTCGTCAACCATCAGGCAACTGAAGAAGCACAAAGATGCAAAACTACTACAACAACTGAAGTCATCCTATTTACATACACCTTACGCATCACCTAACACTTGCTCCATCTTGCCCTTTCTGTAGTGACACTTTCCGGAAGATCAGAAACACTGTAAGTGAGGGATCTATTGATCAATTTTAATAATTATTCAAATACAAATGCTTAATATTGTGCAATCAGCTCCTCACATGTGAGGTTTTCATGTAAAGAAAATATTTAGCTGTTGCCTGTTTTTAAACAAAAATAAGCTCCAGTCTAATTATTATAAGCATCTTATTTTTATTCATTTGTCAATAGACTAATTTATTAATGTAGAAAATTATGGATAATACAGAAGCAATTCATGTTTTATTTCACGTCGTGTATGAATTTAAAAAGCAGGTAGCAGGTCAGTGATGGAGGTTCCTGCGAGGTGAAGTTAAAAACACAACGCATGTGTTACACAACAACAACAAAACACCTCCCGACAGCGTTAACTAAGTAAGTAAGTTAGCTTGTGTAACTTCCTTACCTTCTTTGCCGGGCTTCACAGCTTCCCCCAGACAGTAAAGGTCGTTATCGCTGTTATCCAGAGGAGAGTCTGCGCCTGAATAAACAAAAACAGCCGCTTACAAACACGCAGGAAGCTTTCACAACAAACTTTGGGGGCCATGCGTGGAGCCATGCTGCTCTGACGCTGGCTATCTGTTTAGCATTAGCTCGCTAGCGCCTGAGCTTCCTATAAAATCAAGTGGAGCTGTCAAAGCTAACAAACTTAATATTACAGCTGGACAGTTGGGGATATCGTTACTGCACGACTCGACGGCGCAAAGTGTGCGCTGGCTCGGTTAGCGCCGCTCACTCCTCCGTGCACGGCCGTCAAAAGCAGCCTATTAATATTGCATTTCGTAGTAATATTTTTTTGACAGTTACTTTGCTGCGCTTTGACAGACCCTGCATGGTGGAGGGAGCTTACTCAACTCAATCACACAGTTGCAACCACGCACTTCCCGACACTTTGTCCGCAAAAACAACAACGCCGCCGACGTGCGAACTTACTGTCAACAAAACGTAATTTAGCCGCACTAACGAAGGAAGACCAAGGCTCGAAAAGGCAGGTATCCGGACTTGGTACTTGGCGATCCAGTGTCGCCATTGCTCTTCCTTCTTGTTGCTTCGCTGAGAGCCGTTTCTTCCTCTCTCTCCTTCTCACGCAGCAGGCGAAAAAACGAAAGAACGAGATACGGTGACGTCGTCGTCGGCTGGCTTCGGCTCGGTTCGGCATCAGTCGGAGGAGTCTACGGTCTATAGGGGGAGAGGCTGAGCGACTCACTGGGGGCTATTTAAGAGTTCAAAAGTTCAGTATGCAAAGGTAATATGTAACTACATACATTTACTCAAGTACTGTATTTAAGTATAATTTTGAGGTACTTGTACTTCACTGCTGTATTTTCATTTTATGCTACTTTTACATTTACTCTACGCTATAACCTAGAGAAAATTTTTGATCTTTTTACTCCACTACATTTATTTTACTGTTTTAGTGGCTTCTTGCTTTGCAGCCGCAGATTCTAAGTACAATAAGTCTCACTACTAATAGATCTTTATTATCTTTGATCTTTAATAACTATAAAATATCTTTGCCATAATTTTCACCTTTGAAGGTTTGTTGAGCAAATCAGGACAAGACTTGCGCATTTATATTAACAGTTATCAATACTGTTTCAGATACATTGTTTTCTCAGTTGAGTGCTTGTACTTTTGCACTTTTAGTAAATTTTACAGCATGTACTCAGTACCTCAATTTGAGTTAAGTGAGCAAGTAAGCAAATACTTGTTTGCGTGAATACTGAGTTTCTGTACTTCTACCACCTTTGCTAGTTACTTTGCAGATGCAGATTCTCAAAACAAAATACAACCAACTAATAAATTATGATGTTTTATTATACTAACAAAATTGTAAGGCCCTTATTTTTATTGCTATTATTACCTTATTTTATTAGTTACTAAAATATTTTCTTTGCCATATTTTTCACCTCTGTAAGTTTGTCAAACAAATTGGGACTAGATTTGCATATTCGTGGTATCAACAGCACCAAATTCTTTATTTTCATAGTGGAGTACTGTACATTTTAGAGCATGTACTAGTACTGACTATGTATTTTTAGCAAGGTTTTATAGTTTTTACATTTCAGTGCTATGAAGACATTTCATTGTGCTATGTCCCCATTCATGTGTATGGTTCTAAAAGACAATTAAAGCAAACTTGAACTTGAAAACACAAACAGTTGTACTGTACAAAGTACAAACCTACAAACCATAACGACAGAACATGTATAAGTGGACTGTTATATCTAATTTTGCATGTAAATTATTTTAAAAGGACAAACAACACAAACATAATGCTGTTTTGTTGTGTCAGTATTACCATTTTAGAAAAGCTGCTCACTATGAAGATTAATGTATTTAAAGCCAAGACCACAAGCATCATGCCTTGATTGTTACTGCACAACTAATCCACAGGTTAACATGGACACAGGATGGAGACAGAGCGTGTACTTCTTGTTGTGACTGTAGATGTAAGTCTTAATTTTCTGTTGAAGGTTAAAAAAATCTATTTTTATATCTTACCTGATCTGACTTTAAGTTATACATCAGTTAACCTACTTAACATCCAACATCTGTCCAGTGTTAGAACACTATTTCTAACATATGATAGTACCTGAGGCCTCTTATAAACGTATCATAAAAAGACAGATCTCCACACTGCTGTGCTCTTTTATTCTGCAGGTTAGGAATTGAAATGTTTGGCAGGCCATTGTTTGACCCCAGAAACGTACCAGTGCAGCATTTAAATCTTCTGTCTGCTTCACTCAGATAAATGAAAGAATTGTAAGGGCTTGCCAGGAAGTTGCAAAGTAACGGTTTTAATAGATTTTAGAAAAGACAAGGCAGGGCTATGAGTAACAGTAAAAAGCTTTACTATCTAATATTATGGTGCTAACGGCTTAGATGATACTGTAAGGTTATCGCAGCAACACTAATGTCTTGCTCATCAGATATTAGGCGCCAAAGGGGCTTATTAAAACAGAAAAACACCAGCAGAGATGTGCACAAACAGTTGGACAGTAGGGATTGTTCAAACTTTAGTACAGAGGAGGTTTCATCTACATCATGAGTTTATTAGCAAAGTAAATGGTGAATAAAAAAACTACATTATTAAATCTACCTGAATTCACTGTAGGATAGTCCATTAAGTCAGATCAAGATTAAGCTCGCAGCACTACATTGTCCTCTTGTGGCTGAAAGCAGAATTTGCATTTCATGTGCAAACACAGGCCCGATACAGAAAAATGGATAATCTCCTTTTCAAGAAACGTAAGGTGAAGTAGATGACAATATTTCTGCCATCATGACAATACTGAACACAGTGGTCACTCAAAAACAAATTTTATTTAACAACTAACACAGCAATTATTTGGTTCAACAGCGTGATGCTTACATCTTAATGTCAGTTTTTAAAATGATAATCCTCACACTCAAAGAAAATACAAATCCTCATAACTCTCTACCTCAGTCATAATGAGAAGAAAAATAAACTGGTTAAGATTTATGTGGGATTAAATCATCTCTCTTTTACACACACACACACACACACACAAAGATGTCACAAATTTATGATTAACTGATTTTATAAAACCTGAATAGAACTAAAGAGTCCAGAGCATACACACCACCGATCACGATCACATCCAACAGCATAAAGTCATGTATTTTAGCTGAATCAGAGGGAGAGAAGGAAATTCAGTGGAAATGACAGTTTTAGATGAAGGCAAGGAAATGACAAGACTTGATTTGTTTATGCTGATAATTACAGTAAATTAGGTCAAATCCACACGCAGACACACACACACACACATCTGTCCATAAACACACTAAGATATGATAATCTGTCTTTGAAACTCGTCTTTCCTGTCTTTTGTGTACAGCTGTCAGCCCACGTTTCTACTGTTTTTCTGCCCTAACTTCTGGTTCTCTCTCTCTCACACACACACACACACACACACAAAGGATGACCCAACCACAACACAAACTATTTTCTTTAGGGGTCATAGTAATGGTTTTGGGTCACAAATACATCCATGCCTTGCCTTGCCATCTTCACTCCTGACCAGGGTGGAAAATGTGCAGTGAAAATAGACCTTTTATAGATTTGTTTTCCATATGAGGGTAGAACAGGAAAAAAAGGAACTATCCATCCATGCATTTTCTTACGCTTATCCAGAATCAGTTTGTGGTGGCAGTCGCTTCAGCGATGTACTGGGTTTATAATCAGTTACATTACATTTATACCTTCTCAAGCAATACAAACACACACAAATTAGCAAATGAAAGAAGGATTAATGAAAACAGCAATATTTTTTATTGAAAAAACAAACAAACAAAGATACATTGAAATTCACAGAGAGTATGTCTTTTGAATAAGACAGTTTGGCAGGTTAAATGCATAGGAATGACTGAGAAAGCTATAGTTTGTTGGTTGATGATTACAACAGTGCAGTGGCATAACCAGTACACCACACACAGTTGCTCATTTCATTGAAGTTTTGGCCTTCAGCAAAATGAATTTAACAACATCATCCAACATACATTTTTACTATGAAGGCAACAGACAAAAAAGAGAAATCAAAAATGACTAAAACTAACCATCTAAATATACTGAAAATGAAATATAGAATATAAACGTGACATAGTTTATAAAACACAACAGCGGCTCATTGTTTGGTTTCTCACGAGGATTCAATAAAACTACACAATCAAAAAACAAGATGCACAAGATTATTGGTTTAGCCTCGCATGAAGATATGAAATAAGCTTTAAAAAGGAAAAGAGGAAATAGTGCTTTGGTGGTATAGCAAAATAACATTTCAGTTAAAAAGTAAAGATGAAGTTAGTACTACATTCAGCATGGTGCCATACAAACTGTTTAAGAACACAGGCAGGAAAAGATTTATCCTTTAACTGGTACCTTGGTAGAAACTGAATAAGTCAAAGCCTTAAGAGAAATGAAAGATTTCAGACTTTCGCTGCACTCAAACAGCAAGATTTTCCTGGATTAATTAAGTAGCCACCTCTTGATCAAGTATCTTTGATGGATTTACAATCTCACAGTGCTTTAAAGGACATCATAAAAGCATGTTAAGAACCATAGAAAGGAAGTGCACATGTTTTGATAAGAACGTCACACGGTGAATGCATTAACTTCTGTGCCTTCCTAATATTTAGGTCGGATGCCGTTTTACACAGATTGTGATGTCTTGAAGCTTAAAAATCTAACTTGTCTGCTTGTATGCACAGATTCAGAAAATCTGTGATAATAAAAGCTTGTATAATTTCCCACCTACTGTATGTACTACATGAAAAGAAGATATTCCTACACTATAAATGAATGATCCTTGTTTAGCTTTGTCTAAGCATTGCCATGCATGATTACCACCACTATTGGGGCAGGTGGACTGATTATGAGGAGCCGATGAAAGAGTGAATCTTTTTGTGAGTCACTTTCTGGATAAACAAGAGACATTAATCTAAAAACATACAAAACGCAAAAACATACAAAAAACATTGAGGAAAATGAAAATTTCACACTCCATATTTCATATCAACTTTATGCAGTATCTGTCAATGAATGCTGTGTTTCTGATTATGATTTTATGCCTCACAGTTAATAGTATTAAGCTCTGTGTTATCCTGAAAACCTCAGTCACGTTGTCCTTATTGTGGCAGATGTTAAAAATGTAAATCTTACTTGCTTGCGTTCTTGGTTCATAGACAAAGCGATCAGTTCAAAGTACCTTACATTCATAACTTTGTAATTAAGCATAAGAAATTCAACCTGTGACCTAAACTGGAACCAGAGAAGTAAGAAGAGCAAAGTAAACCACTCTTTACAAACACAAGCCACAATAAAGCTCAAACTGTGAACACATTTGGTTACTGTCCATGCATGTATCTGCTCTGTAAAGCATGAAAAACATCCCAGAATAGTTGTGAGAAGGCACGTTTAAAAGGATTTCAATTATTTTAGCAAGAGAATGTGGAAAATAAAGGCACATGTGAAGACATTTAACCTCAGGTGTGATATCTTTCTCTTATCACACTTCCTATTCCTGCAGAGTTGCTTAACACCCCAGAGAAAAACATTTACGTTTCCTTCAGAATTGTTCTCCATTCTGGTGCACCATGACTTATAATGTGCTAGAAATTATAAGTCTGCCTTTTTGGGGTGTGTCAATCCAAGTCTCTGCTCGACTTATACAGCTGTTACTGTATTGATGAGCTCCAAAATCAGTAAGTTAACAATTTAACAATTGACCATATATAAATTCATCCTTCATTATTTGAGTCTTCATCCTCTTCAGAGAGTAGTTTTGTGTATCTACATGCACATTTGCTCTTACGTGTATGTGCATGTATATTTGGGTTTGAATGAATGTCCACAAAGTGTATCTGTGTCTAAAGGAATTAGCATGTGAATGTGTTCTTAAGTGTGTGAGTGTGTGTTTGTTGCTGCATAGTGTATGTTAGATGGGTGCAGGAACCTGTTGTCTTCCATGCCCTGACTGAGAGATGAATTTCTGGGAGTGCCAACGAGTCTCCTTGTACACAAACCAGGCATTGCCCACCCACACGAACATGTTGAGGTAGCCAAACACCTGGAAGAAAAAAGACAGGAAAAATAAACTTAGTAATACGAATAGAGGGGGAGTTGTTATGTACTGTAGTGCAAGCCTGAGAAAACTTATTTGATAATACATTTGTTTTTGAAAAGATAGAATTTTAATATTTGATGCATTTTATCACTCATGAATTGCACATTGTGCATTGTTTGGGAACATGTTATGGTCATTTTTTTCCATTTCTGTAGACTTGTGACATAGAAAATTTCAAGCAGAGCATCCTAACAGTGTCTAAGGAAAATGAAAGTGTTATTACTTAGTGTCTCATGACTGTGACTCAGGCTGCTTAATGTTTATGCCCCCGCCTGCTGGTGTGGTATTGCAGAAAATGGCCCAAAGCCCATTTTTATTTATTTATTTATTTTTATCAAAAAATTGCCTTTTTACTAGTTAAATATCTAGATTTTCAGTTCATCCATGAGTCCACTTGGAGATATTGTGCTGTCCAGAAAGGGACAGACATTAAGTCACAGTGACCTTTACCTTTTATGTCAAAATTTAGTTCAGTTCATTGTTGAGTCCAAGTTGACCACTGTATAAAAACTGAAGAAATCCCCTCAAGGTTTTCCTGAAATTTCATGTTCATTAAAACAGGGCTTGTGGATGGACAGACAACCTGAAAACACAGTGCCTCTGGCCGCGTCTGTTGCTGTTGCTGAGCCATGAAAGGCATGATGAAGCAGAACGAAAGATGTCTTTTTTGTCTGAGATTGTGTTTTTTTCCACACATTCTTGCTCCTTATCAAAACCTGCCTACATAATTTTGGGTGTTTTACACAAGTAGCTGCTAGCTTCAAGCAAAGATTAGAAGCAGCAACTTCATTTTCTGCTTCATTCTAATACCATATTTCTAGAGACTCCAGTTTAGTCTTCAGCCCTAACTGACACAGACTCAAGTGACACCACAGACAATTGTGCACAATTTGCTTTGCACCCCCTGGACTCACAAAAAGCTTTACACAGCTTTCATTTATATATGGAACAATACTCTCCAAGACTTGTAAACTGACTTTAATTTGCTGTAATTCTTCTCACCACAGAGATGTTCAGGGTCCGCATGTTGGCAAACTCTGTGACCTCACAGGTGATGTTGCTGCCCTTGCAGAGTGCCAGCGTGGCACTGATGCCCTCTGTGTCCGTGGCATCCTTTACGTTCTGCAGCCCCTTTGCCCAGGCCGATGAACACACCAGCCACAGGAAGACCAGGATTGCTGTGACCACAAAGTCCTGGAAATAAGAACAAACACATTCTAAGAGCTCCACAGAAAAAAAAGATTTTTCAATTTCAGGCTATGATTTGTTTGTCTATACGAAAACATTCAATCGACATCAAAACTCACAAAAATGGGTCCAAAGTCAGAATCCTTGTAGACGTGCATGTAGCCTAAATAAACCAGCAGAGCCAGCATGCTGTACAGGAAGCAGATGACAGCGATGCCCACAAAGAACTCGGCTGAAGAGGCAGAGTCTCCCACCATGTGTGTCGTTGTGACAGAGTGGTTACAAATAGTGGTGTTTCCCTCGATGAGCGGGACTTGGCTTAACCTGGCCATGATACAAGACTGAAGGTTAATACTACTGTTTATTGTTCTTACTTGAAAAGTGTCTCTCCAAATGGTTCAGTTAAGTGTTTATCATTAGTAACAATTCAAACCTGTGTTTGCGACTGAAAATTACATCAGCGCGTCCAGATTCTCACCTAAACGGGTAATGAAAGTTGGCATTGAGCGTCTCGTTCCTCCCATCGCCACAGAAGAAAGAAACGATGTTACTGCCTGAGAATCCACCACAGCTTCCAAAAGCAAATATGGCAGTGAGCTGTTGGGACAGACAAGAGAGAGTGAGACATGGGGGACTTGGTTGAAACTGATGTGAGAAAACCCCGTTCAGCTTTGAGGAAAAACTTTTAAAATCAAGAAAACACAGACACTGGATATTTGTTTAAGATGAGGAAATAGGATTTAATATATTCCTTCTAATAAACCTACAATGCAAAATCACAGATTTAAATGAGTATTCAAATAATAATTATTGTTTCAAATCAAGTATTTTTTCAACCAACTATAACAATTTACAAACACCAAATGACATTTTTAACTTCACCTTTTTAATCTAAAAAGATGATGGTTAAAATTCTCTAGACTATTGTCTTGAATGGGGCTTATATGGCTACACTAATCCTGACACTTGAATTCTTTCTTGCAGAAGCAGAAAAGCAACTGATTCAGTGTGTAGGTCATGTGACACTAATACTCTCCTTAAAACCACCACAAATTCTTTTAGTCAGGGTGGCTGCTACTAAGCTTAACCCTCGAAGTGGAGAAACAAAGGAGAAACAATGATCATGTAATTCAGCGTAGTAAGCTCATTCAGATTCTCACTCATATCACTTTACATCTTCAAGGGTAAAGACTATCTGTCATGAAAATCTGTACTATAAATCACAAGTTACTGCTGAGGAAGATTTAGTGTACTCCTCTAAATGTGTCGTTCCATGCTGAACATGCATAGCTTCATGATTCTGTAAGAGACAGCTGTGCACATGCAAGTTAAGAGACTACTTCAGCAAGAAAAGCAAACAAGCCTTTAGCTCAGCTATTTTATGTCTTGCGGTTGTCTTGCTACAATTGGCAACTTCCATTAAAGGAAATTTGAGGCAAAGTTCATGTTTTAAGATCTGTTTCCCAGAAATATGTTAAACCTGTATTACCAGCATTAAGATGGGAGTGATGCAAAAAGACGTAAACACAATACTCACATATTATGACCTAATAAAGGAGATTAAAAAAACTAGTGAACAGCTGCTCACTATGCACACCTAGCAGACATGGGGCAACTTTAGTATTGGTTTAGAGATTCATTTCTGGCCACCTGATCAATGTAAATCTAATATTCAGTCCAATTTTAGCTCAATGTTGCTGTCGATTAACTCTTAAAGGAAATATCTGGCTTCTTAGCTGCTAAACACTTCACCTTGTTCACCAGCCAGTTGCACAGCAGGTTGCAGGCTTCAAAACAAAAAGAATGAGCTGAAAGACACAAAAATGCTTGATGGAGCTGAGGGGAACTATAGAGTCAGGTAAGTTTTTCACTACAAGCAAACACTTTCACATTATCCACTGCTAAAAATATGGATTATCGCAGTTTTAAGGTTAGGATTGCTACCAGTCCCTTTGGACTGCAAGTGTTGTAAACATGTCGCCCATGTTGACACATCAAAAGAGGCACTACATACAGAAAGTCTAATTTTAACAGAAAATTCAAGACATTAAATTATGTCAAAATAAATGAAAATCATATCAGATCATGTCGATTATCCATTCTTTAGCTATACCCCTTATCCTGCATCAGGCAGATTCATATTCTAAAAACTTACCATGACACACCAAACGAAGCATTGAAAAGAAACACTTGAAACTGACCTCTTAAACTCTGTTGCATCAGCATGACTGTATCACATACTCACATCCCTGAAAAGTGCTTACAACAAAGGCAGCTCGACATTTAGCCTTTAGCGACAAACCACAAGACCCACATCTGCACACACGCACCAACTCACACCTCGAGGCCTCTCTCCAGATGTTTCTCCAGATGTCACTGACTGCCACTTCCTGTTTTTCTGGCTACACACCACTCTAAGCTACTTTTCTCACATTCTTGTTCCACAGAGTCTGTCACTCTCCCACTACGAGGTCGCTGCTCCACGGCATGAACAACTGTAACAGTCAGCGTGGACCAAACACACTGCTTCCGTTAATGCACAAGTTTGCAGCAAAGCATATACTACACTGAGTATTTTGTCAAGTTTCCAATATCACCATTTAATCTTCATTAAGGCTACATGTACATCCTCCAAATAAGACTGCAGACACACAACAATGCCTTGTCAGTAGTTTGTCTTAGGCATCTCAGACATCTGCAAACCCGTCCGTACCCAATCTGTGAACATTCCTGAGACAGCCAAATAAAAATCAGCCTGACCACAAACCCAAAAGCCACTGCACTGCAGTGTCCATTTTGCCAATGGGTTTCCTTCAGCATCCCAAGAAACCTGGCTCTCCCTGTTTTGACAGAGGGACCTGGCATCATCACAAGTCCAAAAAAGAAAGAGAGAGAGAGACAGTTTAATCATCACTGTTCAACATGTTGTCTGAACGGAGCAGCCTTGTAGCGTTTCTTACTCTGAACCCTCTTTACTGTTTACTATTGTATGGAAAATAATATCTACAGAGGAGTGTTTCAGCCAAACCACTTACTGTATGTGCAATAACACTCACATGCAGTTTACATGGTATATTGTGGTAGTAATAAACCACATGTCAGAACTCACAAATGATTTTATTCATTTTATTTTATAGATACAAACACTGCTCCTGCCAGATACTGTACAATCTACATATGGTCAGTTAACCTGAAAGGAACAAATGTATTTTGATTTATTTTTTCTATACGTTTTCTATAGATTTGACAATTAATGGGACTATGCAATGGAGTATGTTTTAAAATAATCAACCAAATAGTGACTACAATAACAACTTGTGCTCATGCATTGAATAAAGATTTTATCAGTTATAATTTGTAATAATTAAGTAGAAAAGTAGCGTTTGTCAAATTTTTACTTGGTATCAACCAGTGTTGAATGTGTATAACCCTCAGGTGGCACTGCATTGTAAAAATGTCACGCTTTCTTGATGAATATAACTACACAAGCATTGGAAGTACTTTGGAAAACTTTTGTCACTTCCACCTCTGCATCCAGAAACACAACCTGAAACTCAAGGAGAAACATCAATTCTGATGTTGAACTGAAAGACAGTGAAAATGAAAAAGTCCATCCACATTGTTATCAGCAGGCACCAGGTCTCATTCTGCACGTGATACAACAGACTGGTTTCTCAGACGGAGAGTGTGGCTTAACTAGCCTGCCTGAGGTCCAGATCTGTCTCCTACTGAAAATATATGCATCATGAAGAGGAGAATCAAGACAATGACGACCACAGACTGTTGGGCAAATACTCTATTTGCCGAATTGCAACAATTAGTATCTTTAGTATCTCCCAAATTATTAAAAAGTGTAATTAAAATAAAGGGTGATGTAACACAGTGGTAAACATGCCTCTGACACAACTTTTTTGACTGTGTTAATGCAGGAATCAAACTCTACATTTGGTTAGTGAAAACACTGCTGCAGAAAACCTCCGTAAACAGGACATCCCAAGCCCCTAAAAGAAAATCTGTTAAATAAGGGTTATACAGACAAACACAATGAAACACACACATTCACACACAGCCTTGTCCCGAGTCAGATGACTGGATATTACTGCTGCTCTATAGCTCTCTTCATGTGTGTATTATGAGAAAATAGAACAGCTGAGAGAAACTGTAGCTGAGCTACTGGGTTCTGATCTGACCTAGTTATGTAGAGTGGAACTCATTCCTGGACTTTCCCTTAAGAAATGATCGCACGTTCCACCATAATACACTCAACTGAAAGTTGGAGTGAACGTGCGTATGAGTAGACAAAGTGTTTCACCCACCTGCACACTTATTCAGAGGTAAATTATTGGTGAGAGATGCATTAATCTATAACTTTGTAGTCTGAAGGGCAGGCCCCTGCAACAGCAATGAGACATAACTGATCTACACTCACTTTTCTATGTCAAACTAATGTTGTATCTCTTTTAATTGAAACATTTGACTTTAAGTGTATAAAATAGCAAGAGAAGATTTTTTTAAACAAATTGATGCCACATTTTTATTAATTCTTGCAACTATGAGACAATGCACCATATAAAAGTTACAAACTGCTAAAAGAAAGATAATTCAACATATGCGTTCTATGAATGTGTGGTTAAAGCTTAATCGTGTTTGTGTGCTTCATAAACATGTTCGCCACCGGAGTCGCCAGTTTTAAAATAATCTTCTAAAAAACAGATTACTTCAGTGTTTTTTCTCAAGGGTGAAAATCGCCGGGAAAAAAGTAAAATCCAAGTACTAAGGAAAAGACTGAGCCTCCCTGTCCTCTAGGTATCACACACACTCACACAGTATATACATCTACACTTACCCATTCCACTAGTTTGACGAAGCCCAGAGGCTCCTTCAGCGGCGACAAGTTCAGCCGAAATCCGGTCATCATGATCGTGCTTCTGATCCAAAATCTTTATCCAGTTGTTCCTAAACTGTGGATGTTGGTCTAACAGGGAGGGTAAAGGGGGAGTTGTTTGACAGAATGACGTGGGTTTCACTGCCGATGCTGCAAAAAATTTCCAGACTAGGTTATTTAAAGATATTATAACAACCCATATTTGCACAAAGGCGACATAATCACATTTCTGCCATGGAGATGCGGTTATTTTACTTTCAACGTAACGCTTTTCGCGTTCAGGAACTTTTTACACCAAATGGCAGTAGAAAAAGTAATTGGTTGAGGGGGATATTTTTTGCAGTGTGGCTTGAAAACGAAAACCGACCGACTTCATTGCGTTCTGCTTGGTGATGCGCAAATACGCATGCGGATAAAGAGCGTAAAAGTGTGTCAAACTGCGCTTTGATTTTGTTGAGAAAGCTTCGTGCACATTTATTTACAGCAAGATTATACTAAAGGAAAAAGTGTTACTGGATCTGATAGGACTGACACTAAAAAGTTTTGTTTTTCTTCCCCTATGGTGGGGAAAATGTCACCAAAAGACTACACTATCGAACGCTAGAATATTAACTCAAACCACTGTACTGCAGCTACAAGAAGAAGTAAGTTAGAGTTCTAGTACCAAAAAGTATCGGAAGGGTCCTACTGAGACTTCACTCGACGCATCCACTGAAGCAGGAGGCTGCCTCCTCCGTGCTGAGTATGCAGTTACTCCGGGTCATATGACTCCCACAGGAAGAAAAGGAAAGAGGTTTGTCTCAGCGACCGCAGCCATGGGCCAATATTAATAAAGGGTCATTTCACCCAAAAGTCCGGTATGTTTAACATGTGATCTATTTCTCCATAGGTAGAAGAGAAACGAAACATTAATGAGGCAGTCCACACAGTTTACTCATCATAGGGACAGAAATCTGACCAGTTGGAGATTCTCTGTAGCTCCGGAAGGTGCAATCTTCAAAACCTGAAATCAAAAAACACCAACTTTTTTTTTATTTTAGCAGAAACCCAGTCTTCAAACTTGGGAAATACAATCTGAATGAGCATTTACTGTGTAGACATAGTCTAATGAAATCTGCAACTGAGATGAATTACAGCAGTGGTTCCAAACCTTTTTCCCAAGGGACCCCTATTTTACCAGTAAATATGTTAACGACCCCCACCTTCTCCCCTCCCGGACAAAAAATATTACTAAGGAAAAATAACATAGGCCTAGTACTTTTTAATTGTTTTGATCTTTCATATTCAATGCATAACAGTAACAGTACAGAACAGTTAATGGGCT
>JAUMHL010000016.1:8086839-8104966 GCA_032362345.1 Sandelia bainsii | reverse complement strand
TGGAGGAGTGTGTGGTGGGTCTCGTCCTCACACACCTGTGCAATTATTCGTTTGTTGACTGGACGAGCTTTAATAAAATTCACAATTTTTACCAGTCTTTCAGGTTTCATCTGCTTCCTCACATTTGTGTTTGCTGGCCAGCGCTTGTCTGTGCATCATGCAGTGAAACATCAGGCAGTAGAAAGATAAATATTGCGTGCCTGTCATTGCATATCGTGATGTTTATTGTTATAAAGAAATAATACAAACTTCAACAATTTTTTTTTTGTTCTGCACACACATAAATTAAACGCCAAAACACTTTAAATAAATAGGTTAAAAAAATATATATTTTGCCCCCATTAAAATCATAAAGACCTCGCGACCCACTGTGAAGCTTTGGCGACCCCTAGTGGGGGTCAGGACCTCCAGGTTGGGAATCAATGAATTACAGGATAAATGTCAGGATGTCTCAGCCTTTACTGTGTGGATTCTGACCATTCTTTTTACACCAGGGTTAAAAAAAAACCCAACATATTTCTCTGTATTGTAGGTGAACGTTTCCAGTCTGTTTCACCTCTGATCACATGAGCATCACATGTAAATGAACGTGCTCAGAATAGAACTCTGTTAACTCTGCCATTTCACACGCTGGGAAACACTTTTACACGACTGCAGCAGGGCGAGAAGTTAAACATCTAGAGGCCAGCACTACATCTTAGGAGATGTTTAGATGCACTTTAAATCTGTCACAAGCTCCTACATTTATTAAAAGTACAATACAAACTTGCAAGCAAACATGCATGTTGCAGACAGTACAGTAAGATATGCAACTCAAAGCTGCCTGAATCGTGGTGAAACTCATGACAGGGTTAAACTAGTACTTGCACTTGAAAGCCTGTGCACAGCAGGTCAGCTTAAAATGGAAAAATGTCAAATATATTTAAAGACTACAATGAACATCTATTTGGGTAAAAATTAAATAGATCTTAAAGGAAATTCCCATTTTCCATATCATTAGGATCAAATTGAATAATTCTTTGCAGCAAACATAACTAAATTATTAGGAAGTTACAGATCCATTAAATAGTATTTATGTTTTACTTTGCAATTTTTGCAGAGAGATGTTTAAAAGGCTACATTTTAATTTTGGAGAACCAAATATTAGCAGTTTATTCTTTTAAAAAAAGTATGTGAACTGAAAAAGTATATTGAACGATGGATGTAAGATTTGAAATCCGTCCTACAGAAACGCAGGCAAAATAAATAAACATTTCAAACTGACAGGGTGGCTTTAATCATTGATTGTTGACAATATAGCAAGTTATGTTAGTTAAAATATCAGTTGTGTTGGGAGAGAATTTGGGACAACCAACGTATACATACAAGTAAAACAACAACAAATCACAAACACTTTTTCATCTGTTTCACAAGGCTTTTACACAGCTCCACACACACCCACACCCACACCCACACAGAGAAGCTTAAAGCTTGACAGTCCAGAAACACTGCCAGGTGAGCCAGGCAGTTTGGGATATTCTTCTGTTGGTACAAAAATGGTCGTTCTGACAAAAATAATAATATTATCTAGTGTGGTCGACTCTCTGTCCTGCCTTCTCTGCTTTCAGTGAAATTCCTTGTTGTGTGTACAAGTGAGAAGGCAGTATGGCTGCATCGTTTGTAAATAAAAATATTTACTGCAGGATTTCTGGTCTTATTTTTTCTCCTTTGTCATACAAAACAATATTTCTCTGAGGTAAGAACTGAGACAGTATCAAAATAGTAAAATCAAAAGTTTACTAAATACAACCCATAATTGGAAAAGAAAAACACAACCGGTCATTACTTCTGAACAGTTTTAACAGATAACAGTAGTGACAGTTGCAAAAATACAAGACAAAGACAAGAATAACTGTGACATTGTTTGAGCACACGACTCACTGTGCTGCTTAGGAGCTCATCCGTGTTTGAGCAGGTTGGTTGGAGCTCGAGGTGAGAGGTGCGAGTCAGTGACATCACAGCTTTCTTCAACGTGTTTCATAAAATCACAGGAGGCAAACAGTGACCATGAGGAATGTAAATAAGGCCACTGAAGCTCTAATAGCTCCAGTACAGGTACAGGTACAGAGTGACAAACAGCTAACACAGAGTGGAAGCTGTGGGAAGCTCCCGAGTCCTTGAACGTGAAGCAGCTGAATGTTTGAAAAGAGCTCAAGTTTTATAGTTATGCTAAATTTGGTTGAGCTGAATGCTAATGTGAGCGTGCTAACACATTAGCAGGTATATCTACCATCTTTGCTTGGTAATATTTGCTAGCACTAAACAGCCTGTACAGCTGATGCAAATGTCATTTGTTTTGCAGGTATTTAGTCATAAACATAAGGTTTGGACAAATTGAAAGTTGACCAATTGACAGTTTTAGACAAAAAAATAAATAAATAAGCAGCCCACCAAAAATACTTACAGTTCAAAATATGTCACTGTGGCATTAAATGAACAGGATTACCTGTGTTAGTGGGATTCAACCAATTATAATTGTTGAACAATTGTTGAGATATTTCAGTCTGGACTAAAGTAGAAGATTGACTGACAGGTCAACATAGTCATTCCTGGAACCAAATGGCTAAAAAAAATATTGCCTTACTGCCTGCATTTTTCTTTTACCAAAACAGTGATGAGAGGAACATGATGCCCACTGTACAGCTTGCAAATTTCCACAAAAATGCCCCAGGCCTTAAAAAAGCGTTTATTTCCTGTGATGTCACCGGCTCCTAACCCCTCTTAAATCCCTCCCAAGCTCTGCAACAGAAAAATCTCTTAATTCTGAAAAGCTCGACTCAGCAATGTGACTTAACACACCTGGAAACAGGAGTGACACTCAGCTGGGATGCTCTGAGTGGGAAGATAATTAACTCCACAAGGCATTTCCACATTTTTCTACAAGCATCTATATTTTTCTCTTCATCTGCTTTTCATAAGTTAAGGCAGTGATATCAAGGGCAATGTTTTGCTTATCAGCAACTAAACTCCATTAACTGCCAAAGTATGGCTAGTACTAGTACTATAAGAAAATATTTTTGATCTAGAGAATCACTTCTTTGAAACTTGGGTGTTTTTAAAGATGAAAAACAGTGTTTGTCACAATGCTGTGTATCCTTTCAGAATAAAAGTCTGGCAAAGTAAAAGGAAGAGCGTTTTCTATTCCCCCAGTCAACTACATTTGCATAAATGAATACTACACAGTCCTTCAAAGGAAGAAAATCAGTACACACACATAAAACCACACATACATATGGATCCACACACACACCCACATACACAACATTTGACATACATTTCAACCTAGGAGCCACATATGTAATCTTTCATAAACACATACATCATCTTCATTCCGGTGAAGACAGGTTTTGCAATGTATTATTATTTTTTTTTACATCAACTCTTGGTCTGATAAAGCAAAGACTGATTATATGAGCACTCACTATCATGAAGACTCAGTCCAAATCCTTCCCCTCTTCCTAGTCCAGTAGGGAAATCTAACCATGTCAACTTACTTTTGTAAAGTTTCGGGGCTTCTCTAGGACTCGTACCAATTTATTTTTCCATTTATTGTTACTAACTCAGTGTTAACACAGGTCTAAACAAACTTGTCTGAGCCTTCATAATGTGGATGCACTGTGGGCAACATGATGCAGAGAAAATGATCACTTAGATACCCTCAAAGATGCACCAATAACATCTGCTTTGGCAAAGTAAGAGCACAAAATATTCAGGTTGTACTTGATAGATGTTAGCCTTTTATAATTTGGCCATTACTGAATAAAAGCAAGAAAAGAATGCATAATTAAGTTGCGATCCTCTTTGCTACCGACATTGGCTGTTGCTCATCAATGTTATCAGTGCATCATTATATACAATGATCATCATTTTCTGCCTTCACATAAAAGACAAAGCTAAGTAGATTCAGACAAGTAATTTTAAACATTTCTATACACAATACACGGGCAAGGTCATTGGTGTAAGTGTGGCTTCATATTTGTCTTTCTATCATATTTATTCTAATTGTGACTCGTCATGGTTCAATCTTCATACAGCTGCCAGAATCTCCTACAATCATCTCTTTGCTTTTCTACTGGCATGAAAAAAGTATGCCGACACGCTGCCCATCAGCAGCCAATCACATTCTTTACACTGCAATATGTCCAGACTATCAGTGCCTATTGCAACTTTTCACGCTCTATCGTCTTTCCTGTCAATTACTGTACTCACACATTCTCTTATTTTTCCCTCCCGAGCACTCATGGGGTGTTCACTGTTTATCAGAGTTTCCAAATTCCCCCAACCACCGCAGAACCAACAAACAGCATTTAGAAACTGAGGGTGATGTTCCGTGAATTTTAGGGGAGTCTCAGGTTTTTGTAATGTTTTGGGGGCCTTTCACGCTTTGGGATTGTGATCTATTAGCAGTGCACTCAACCTCCATTTTCTGGGGAGACGTCGGAGGCCAAAAGGTGCAGGGTTTAAAGGGGGCTGGAGGTTATTTGGGGATTTGGATAGTGGGTGGGGTTTTAGAGCTCTGCTCAATGCAGCAGCTCCTCGAGCTCACTCTGTTTGAGCTTAGCATTGTCTCTGACTTCGTCAAATGTGTACGTCTTCACAATCTTCCCATTTTGAAAGACTGTGTGCAACAGGTCCTGGAGAATCATAGAGAAACAGGTTTGGAAGGGGGTGGAAGGTGGGGCGGGAATGAAGACGAGGAAAGGAGACAAGGGAAGTAAAGACGGTCAAGGCAACAGACATGTAAAGGAGAGAGAGAAGATGTAGGTCAGTGTTGATGAAAAGTAATTCTCTTGTGCTGCTCTCAAAAGCATTTATGTTTACACAAGTGTCCAATGAGATGTAGGACTCACCACGCCATACTCCTCCAGGTCGCCCTTCCCCTCCTCCAGGGTGACATAGTCTCCACTCTGTGTCCGGTGCAGTGACAGACGACCTTTCTTTGACCTCTTGTTGGGGTCTGCCACTGGATCCTTGAACACATTCACCTTTTCCCACAACACAGAAAACAATAATACATTTAAATGGAAAATCTATTGAAAATCACATCAAACGCACATTTACAAAGTGCTACTCAGGAAAAAAAAAACTTCTGTACTTCATCTATGATCACATCATAATTAAAGTGACCTCTTAAAAAAAAAAAAAAAAAAAGCATGACTAATTTCATGTGTACCACATTCAAGCACCTACTCTGTAATTACCACAAATCCCGATTATCTTTGTTTCTTAATTAAACAGCACAATATTACAAAATAGTCACTTTTTTTCCAGTGATCCTATCCTTACCCCTAGTCCATTAGTGACCACGTAGCTGCATTTGAAGGAGCAGTTGAGCAGATCTCTGGTTAATTTCTGCAGCAGAGCCCCCCCGGATCCAAAGGTAATGTTCTCTATGGACCACCTGTGTTGCTTCATACCCTCCACTATCTGTGTATGAATATAAACATAAATAAAACAGTGAACATATGTATACTTCTCACGTGAAACTGCTTTAAGGCTTTTAGCCAATTGTTCATGTCTCTACCTCTTGCAGTGTGTTGATATCAACTCCATCTCCTTGTATGACTCTGATGTAAGGAGGGAGAGTCTTAAAACCTTTAGAGTTCTCCTCTGGAGTAAATTTCTTACCCAGGATCTCCAAAACCTAACAGAAGTTAGAGGAAGGTAGTATAAAGAGGGGAGGGTTAGTTTCCTGACTTGTTTTAAGATTATGGTTAAAAGGCAAACTGGCCACGTAAGCAAACCTTCAAAACGGTATCAAGCGGGTTTCCTGAGTCTGGTCGGACAACCAGAGGAGCATCTGCACTGCGCTTCTCTATCAGCCCCCGAAGGTCTTCTCCCCAGATCTTCTCACAGGCGTTGTAGATGTCGTAGCTGTCGCTGACTATTGATACAGGAACATTGGGAAACTGCTCAATGATGTGCTTGAAGGCATCTTTTTCATGGTCCTTGCCCCACGCTGTGATGGTACTGTGGTAGAACAGAACAGCAGAGAAAATCATTATTTTTCACTCTACAACGCTCTTGACAGCGTTGAGCAAAGCTATAAGTATATATAAGACAAAATAAGCAAAAACACTCCCAAGTACCACATCCTTCAAATCAGATATCTGTTTGAAAGAAAGAGAAGAAACCTAATCTAATAGGATGAAAAGCGCATTAAAGAGGCTCTGTCAAACTAAAGAGAGAAAATGATGAAGACGGTCACATGACGTGCATCAAAAGATAATCTCATAGACCATCCAGAAGAGGGCAGTGCACTACAGGTTTTAGTACAGGATCAAACCTGACATGGGCCAAATGTGATTTCTGTTTTTTACAACCACTACAACTACCTTTGCTGTGTAGTTTGTTGATCAGGTCAAAGGAAGGTGGCCACGATAACTGTATCACCAGGCTGATAAATCCATGCTCCATATATCAATGTCGGGAAGAATATTTTGTTATTGTTGCTAGACCTGCCAAGCAAGTGTGCAGCTATTTAAATTCACAGGTCGTATGGCTACAGGCACAACATGGGCTTGTGCACTTTGGGTTTAACTGTCAGGTCAGATATAAAGGTGCTTAGTTAGCAGATGTGCTAAATGCAGCATTGTTTACAAAAACAACCATGTTTAGTCCCCTGGCCAGTCAGAGCAGCACCAGAGGATGAGTTACATTATGGGCATAGTTCACCCAGAAAATACCCTAGAGCCACATTTGACCCTGAGCTAACTCTTTTACTTTATACATTACTGACATTTGTTGTCATGTGGTATTTCTGTTACACTGAAGCTGTACAGTACGTATTTGAAAAGGCAAGGGTTTGCATGTAAGAGCTCTGAAGGTGACACACCTTTTCTCTTAAATCCCCCCTCCCTTTCCCTTCCCTCTACATCACAATGAAAGTGGAATTTCACTGCCACTCCTCCCCCTGACGTGGAAACCAAACAAATTTTAGAACAGGGCCATTACATAACGGTTACTATGCCAACTACTGCCACCATCCCATAATGCACTGGTGTGGAGAAGAAGGGTGTGCTGGAGCAGCAGTAACTGCCCTGGTGGTGAAGAAGAAGTGACTGTGCGTGCATGAGAGCGAAGAGAAATGGAGATAAAGTATGTGAGCGTGCACTGGTTCAGTGGATCAGTGCCATAAAACAACACCAGAGATACTGTTCGTCAGGACAGCAGACAGTCAAAACCCTCACATCCAGCCAATCACAGCCCCAACCACAAACTGAGATAGATGAAGCAAATAATGAGTGTCAGGATGATCAAGCTCTAACCGGGGAAGCAAATTAACACCAAGCTTAGCCAAATTCTGGGTGAACTTTCATTAGGGATAACAAAAATCACTCCATCAAGAGCTTTGGCAGATAACCATCTGTTCTTTAGAGCAAGTTTTCTATTTGGAAATCAATTTGGCTTGTGGATCAAAATGTCTGACTTCCAGACTTTGGCTCTTAGCCAAACAAGACTATGTCACCGGGAGCAGAATGGGAGATGAACAGAGCTGTGGCACCACTACTGTACCTCTGTGCTTTCTGGGAATGTGAATATGTGAATACATTAACCTGTATGCCGATACTATAATTAACATTGTGCACAGGAATTTAGCAGCCTCTAGGGGATAAATATTACACTTTAACTTAAAGGAGTGATGAGTACCTGGGCAGAGACCCATTATTATACTACTGTAGTAACATTTAATGTGGGTATTGAACTTCTGCCCTACATCACACTGGAAATGGTGCCACTACATCTTCTGTACAAGCCAGGTAGCGCTTCATGCCTAAGAAAAGTAGGCTACACAGAGAGACTGTCAGTCTCCAAGCAGGGATTTCAATTAGCAACATTATATAAACAAAAGCTTGAGAAAAGAGTGTGTGTGTGTGTGTGTGTGTGAATGTCTACCTGTGCTCTGCAGCAGGCACTGAGAAGCCTGGCACAGGGTCCTTGGTGCCGTAATACTTCTTGATGACACCGATGCCAGCAACCGTGTCTGTGCCCTTGAAGTTGACCAGATGGGCGGAGGCCCCGATGCCTGCAGTCTGTAAACAGGAGGGATGTGGTTAGGAGAGATACAAATAACATGTCATATTAAATTTTACATTCTTTTGTTTTAACTAACCTTTTTGTATTTAAAATTATATTTAAATCACTGGCTGTGGTTTATTTGTTGCTGACTGAACAATCCCAATTAAAGGTACACTTAAGAGCTTTTCCCAACACTTAAAGTTATAACGCATGGTGTGATATGGTTGAAAACTCCAGATAAAGCTAGTGGGCCTTGATTTTTGATTCTATTGTCAATTTAATATGTACATGGCCTGAGATGTGCTATGCCTGATATCTAAACAGCTACTCAACATCTCAACAGATGCTGACTGATGAAGACCACTGGATACTTCTAAGAGCATGTTTACATAAACAGAATTTACTGTGTTGTGTATATTAGTACACAATACCTCTTGTGATGAGACACCTCTGTAGCCAAAGTCATGTAGTTTGTACTCTAGTCGCTCCAAGTTGCCAGAAGTCTCCAGGAGGTACTTGGCGAGGATTTTCTTCTGCTCTCTGGAGTTCGTCGCCACAGTGATGGGGTACCAGATCTGAACCAGGATAGTCTGATGGGAGAAGGACGGACGGTTCAGTCCAGGTCATTTCATGGTCTCAGAACACAACACTGCAAAGATTCAGCTGTTCTGATTTTCCACCTGTACCTATGATTAGGTGTATATGATTTAACATATGCTCCAGCTCTTAAAACACAACTTTTAAAGCCTGTGAAACCAACACTGTTTGAACAGTTTAATGTGAACATTGAATGTAACTTTATAAACCGCAAAAGCTGCGCCCAAGGTTTTTTGTCATACTCCATCAGACCAGTGTCTGTTTGGTCCAACCATCCTTCTTTCCCAGTACTACTCAACTGGTACTAAAACCCATAACTAACAGGCTCAGAGGGATCAAAGAGCTGCTCAGTCACACAAGACAAACTCCGGGAGAAGAACATTCCTTGATGCCTCAAGTCAACTCTGGACCTGAGTCACACATTTCAATGTGAAAACAACTGGCTTATCTGTACTCAAGAGATGTTATGAATGCACACCTACAATGAGTCTATGTTTTTCTACGTAAAACACTGCATTCATTAGCTATATTTTCACTGCATTACATTTTAAAATTAATTTCTGTCGAAGCATAAGCATCAAATTGAAGATTGATAAAAGGACAGATTCAATTCTAATCATTAAATCACAATGTTATTAATCACTTCCATTCCTAGAAAGAAATCTGTAATATGGTGACTACTGAGTCCTACTACCACATGGAGCTGATGTGTGTGATGAGTTTTTACAAAATATATGAAGCTGTGTTCGCACAATGGGAATAACAGTTATGTACATGTGTGTAAAACCTCATTAGCAGCAAATAAAGGGTGAAAGCAGGACAAAACAATAAAAACACCAGGATATACAGATATGTTCCCCCTCCCCCGTCTAAATGCTTAATATCATTAAGCTCTGACACCTCACTTGCTTTGCCTACTAATACTGTGCAGTATGTGTTTTCACCGCATGACGCTGAGCAGGCCACATGCCTCCTTGGACTATGCATAATCAAAACCATAACATGGACACGTGACCTCCAGAGCAAGGCCAACACACACACACACACACACACACACACACAAGACAAGGTCATGTGTCTTCTGTCTTATATGTATGTTGAGGAATCTATATGTAACATTTAACATGAGATAAAACACCATAATATGATTGAATGCAGACATAAACATGCAGTTTTTCTCTTTATGATCCTGATGTCTGTTAACTTTTCATGATTCTGACTCACAATGAACTAAATGGGAAGAAACCCACCATCATAACATTAAAAAGACCAGGGCATGTTTACCATTTAAAATACAATATGTGATCATTCTATGGCAGTATGGGGGGACGATACCTTAAATGCTAAAATGGGACACCTGTACATTTAAAACTAAACTCAAGAGGAATGTGTGCACACGTGTGCCAGCATTACGTCTCGGTCATCACCCAAGAACAAAATGGAGGGAGATAAGGAACGAGAGAGAGAGGGTGAGAACGAGGAATGCAGTGAAACTATAAAGCAAAAAGAGCAACAACAAAAAAAATGGGAAAAATTAGAACACGGCATAACAAAGAGAAGAAGTAAAAAGAAAAAGGGAGCGTGAGAGTGAGAGAGAAAAACAAAGTATGACCTAATGACGCAGCTCAAGGACACCAGGCTGAACGCTAAGGCTAATTTTAAATCAGCCATGAAGAATGACTCTGTGGATGCATGTGTGTGTGCGTTTATGAATGTATTTATATCAGCTATGTGTGTGGGGTATCCAAATTTATCAGGTCATTGTGTGTGTGTGTGTGTGTGTGTTGTCATAGTGCTCCTGGCTGGCTCATATACAGCTTATACATATGCAGTTATATATGCAATTGTACTGCAGCATTTATAGCGTGTGTGTATGTGCAGTCAGGAAACATTACACTAATTACATAGAAATATGACAAAAGGATTAAATTATTTTCTTCTGCATCAACAAACATATGTTTTTTCTGTTTAATTTTAAGAAAGCTTGGCATGATTAATCAGTTGAAGAAGTCAAGCAAGACATTTATGAGATGGTGAAAGAGAGGAAGGGACAGCTGTCAGAGAGAGGACGAGGCAGAGTGAAGACAACGCTCATGGTAAACGAATGAAGGTCTGTCGAGTCATTGTGGCCAGTCTCTTCATGCAGAATTAAGTTCAAGAAGTGTTATGGATCTCAGGGAGGAGTCATACTTTGCATTAGCTCAGTGTAATGAAAACAGTACTGAGGAGGATGGAGTTACAAAATGTTGCAGACTGTTTGCTGCACATGACAAACATCACTTCAATTAAGTTACCTTTTGCCAAACTAAAGGCTTTCAGGTTGCATGTTTTAATTGTGCTTTGACGTGGCAGACAATCATGGGCATTTATAGTACAATATAATCATTCCCTTATGAAACCAGTCATCCAGGTAGTAGTTTCACAGGTTGACCTAATGATACTAATTCTCCGATACAGTGTTAAACTAAGATAAAATGTTATTTTTGCTCCGATAAGAACAATTTCACAGATGTGATGTGTCGGGAAACAGAACATTTGTGAGGGCATACGGTTGATTTAGGATCATTTGATTTTAATCATTTTTGTCAACTAGAAAAACATTTTTCTAGCTCCTCTGCTCTTGTATCTTAAAGCCAACTTGTATGAATGCTGAAGCAACAGCACACCTCGGAGCAGTGATTAAGCAATACGCCATGATAGGACTGTAATTCAGTCAAATTTAAGGAGCGATAAGAGGTTCTGTTGGGCATGCTGCCAAGCTAAACACTTTATGGCTTTTTAAAACTGTTAACTCTCCATTGTAATAAAAAAATGACATAAATGGTGCTAATATCTTTTGTCTTTAATCAATGCTCAAATTAAGCTTACCATTAAATCCTACTGATATGCTTTGCAATGTTGCTTTTGTAGCAATACCTAGTAGCACATTAAAATTTTAACTGTTTTAAGGGCACTGGGGTGAGAAATTTATAACCACTTTTAACATGACAAAGCTAATCCAAAACTGGAGACTGATACATCAAAGGGGTACCTTAGAAATTGAGTGCTGAACTTACATAAAACTCACAAGAGACAGATAAAAAATTAATGGTCAAAATCAAAGCAGCACAGGCCAAGATGTGCTGACTTTCAGTCTGCTGTTTGACTCAAGATAATACAGGATTCTACATTTACCACAATTCAACCACAACTAGATGACCAGGCCTTTCAAATTTGACACTGGCTTTGTGTTATAAATTATACTCGATTAACACACAAGACAAACAAACTTACCTCCACCCAGTTAGTGAGCCAGTAGCACTCGGGGTCTGTGCTCTCCACAGTGAATAAAACATTGCCTCGAGGAATGACACTACCCTCTGGTACTGCCTTGATTTCAATGGGCAGGTGTCCATTGTATTTCTATAAGATACACACACACACACACACACACACAGATGCCTGTTAGAATGACATTACACTGTCATGGTTTTGTCTCTATGGTTTGTACAAACTGTTAGCATCTTTATGTAAAATGATATGACTTAACAGGAGGCAGGGTTTCTGGTGAGCTTAAAGCATTAGATATATGCCTCAAACCTGGTGCGTTGTGGAGTATGCAAAGCATTCAGAATGCAGTCTGATGCAAATTTTCCGAGTTTTGTGCATTCAATTACACTGAAGAAGTGTGCTTTGAATCTCCAAGTAGCAGAACATAGCCTATACTGTATTAACCACTATTGGCTTATAGATTATTAGCATGAAATATAAAGTGATTTGCAAAATACAAGGCTGTCAGATTGAATGATGATTATGCAACGTAAGAAATGAGAGATGACAATAAGGGTTTACTAACACTTCTCCAAACTTTGTCAGAACAGAGCGATGTGCTCTCTCCAAGGTGCTGAAATATTACTTCTCAATAATCAGAAACACTGTATGCACACTTTTCTTGGATAAATAAAGTGACTGTGATTTGTTTTTAGGGTTTTGAATCTGATTTGTATTTGGATGATTTAATTAGCTGGGTCTTTCCTCTTAAACAAAAAACGAAATAATAAAAATAATTAAAAAAAAACAGCACCTAATGTGGTTCAGATTTTTTCTTGTTTTAACAAGCAGACTAGGAATATGTGTATTGACGATATTAGATTGTGAACTATTAAAATGTCTACACAATCTGCTTTTACAGCAAGATTGTTATTATCATGCTACACCCAACATGCAATCCAGCGTGACATACCTTACGTTCCCTATTTGGCAACGCTGCAAGCAGCATGATGAATGACAACATTAAGGAAGCTGGTGTCTAAGAATTCAGCCTCCATAATACAGACTTTCCAAAAATCACATGGTGCAAATAACAGTCGGGTGGCAACACAACAAATCTTTTTAATCACCTCAAATGAAAACACCCAAAAGAATATGCTGACAGTCAAACAGTGAAAGGACCCCACGTGAGTGCATCAGCCACAACCACACAGCCAGCGGCTAAAATGCCAAAACAAACAACACTAGCAGCGGCATTTGAGAAAGAAACTCTGTATGACAGGACAGGGAAATGCTGGAAAGAGGTAACTGATGCAGCTACATCAAGTTCAGTAACTACCAAAATAGTCTTAAAAACCACATGAATAAGAATTGAGATAAAATCGTGATGCTGCCTGAAAAAAATGTGATTTAATATTTTGGCCATATCGCCCACCCCTAATATACATTTACTATAGAATTATGAATAATGTGAACCTGTGCATCTGCGATAATAGAGACGTTAACACAGTATTTCATTTGCAAACATTAGTATGTACTGGCATATGTACGCCTGCATATCTAGTTCCACGTTTACTTAAAAATACTCGCTATAACCCTCATGGAATCTACATAAATGCAGACAAAAATATCACCTAGAAAAACCTGGAAATTCTGGAAACTTTCAGCAGTCTCCTACCTCCAAAATATAAGTCCAGCCCTTCTCATTGAAAACATCATCCTGGAAGTGTTCTCTGTATACCTCCTTTGCCTCCTGGATCTTCTCTGGAGTCACTACCTTTCCTGGAGAGGAGAAAGGAGGAGGAGGAAAAGTTGGGGAATTACAGAGGAAGGGGAAGGAAAAAGAAAGCAGAAGGACCAGAAAGAGATTTTGAGAAACACACAGAGAGAGAAGGCACAGCAATGCTACAGCACTCTACTGTCCACTGTTGTAATTAAATTAGAAGCATCCTGTGCGTGCTGACAAGGCGTCTTTGTCCAGACAAACACACACCAACCACCTCCTTGTTTCATTTCAAGTTTGGCTAGTTGGAAACAGCTGTAGAATAAAAACCAAAACACAAGATATGTACAAATGTAAGAGTCCTGGTAGAAGGACTTTGTTACCAGTGGACAGATACAAGCTTATGCTTTGACAGTCTCCAGTCTTTGTGGTCTGTTAAGCTAAGCTAAGCTCTTTAGACATGGTTAATTTTCTTCAAAATGTTTTACTGGATAAAGTTTTATATTACCCACCCTGTTTCCAAAATAACTGCTCACTACAAGGTGCAATTTCCGGGTTAACCAGTACTTTGTTTTCAGTGAAATAAACGCAAAAAGATAAAAAAGTCTTTACCTTCAGTTTAAGACTACCGAGGTAAAACAGTTTCATATCTAATATGGTGGCTTGGGAAAACAAATGCTGCATTCATTTTGATTATATTTCACCCTTTGTCCAAGAAAAACCTTATTCACAGTTTCTGCTGCTCCATTCCCTCAGGCAAAGTAAAATTGGTTATATTTCGCTCTGTCTGACTCTCTGACTCAGCCGACAAGAATCAAGATGCACAAGTTTGATTTAGTAAGTTTTAGAATTACGGATGCATCTCTAACAGTTGGGCTGATTATTGAGCTCTGAGGGACGCTCTGCACAGACAGCTGGCCTTTCTCCCTCAGACTGTGAAAGAGCAGCTGTGCTTTTGTCTTTTCTCTCTCCCTCCCCTGCACCTCTGCTACCACACCATGAAATCCTCTTAACAAACAGGACGGGAGATGCATTCTTCCTTTCACTTCTCTCTGTCTATCTCATGCCCCTAAGGATCACACCAAGTTAAACATTCACTTTTAACAACTTGAGTTAATCAGAGCAAAAAACATATTGCATTACGTTTTGCATTTTCACTTGCTTTTTTTACTTACCTGTTAGCTTAGTACAGTCTCATCATTGTGAAGCAAATAGTAAACTTGAATGAACTGAAGTTTAAAAAGCTATGCCTGGGTTATGTAATCCAATCCTTATTTAATTTATTAAGATGACTGGAAACACATTTTATTTACACTAATGGCTTGAAGAATCAGTAGAAGGGTTGTACTTTAGTGCCATGCCCAAGGGCACTTTTATTGAATAAACGTGACTCAAAATGTACCTTTTAGGTATTTGTTGAGGATGTACTGTAGGCCGTAGAAGACAGTTTGGTCGTATTTGACTTTTCTGCTTTTGGTGGGATCTGTCCTCTTTTCACGGCACTCGAAGTAGGAGTACACTTTACTCGTGTTGGGGGGGTACTGTTTGTAATGCGTTACCTGCAGAGACAGAGCACATATCAAGGAGAAAGACAACTTAGCTTGGCATTTAAAATAAAGAACCTGCTGAAATGAGTTACATGAGTTAATGACACTACTGTACTATAAAGTGAAAGCATAATTTAAGATAACATCACATAATTCCGAAACACACACACACCAGGTGATGCTATGGGTATGTACTGTGATATTGTGGTATTGCTAAACAGGAGCAAGTCTACTAAATTTCACAATGCACAATGAAGAATTCTGCAAAGTTCCACCTTCAAGAGGAAATGATTTCACATCTTGCATAAATATTGAAATGCCTTTAACTTTACACTGTAGGTTTATTTTAAAATTGACAGATGAGCTCACTACCAACTGAAACAATCCAGAGAGCTTCTCAGAGTTATAATACAAAGTTTAAGGAGCACTGGCATTGTGGTATTTTATCTCTGAACAAACATTCCAGCGCAACACCAGAACTATCAATCAATACAATGTGTTAAACAAAATCACAAAGTACAAAAATGTCTCAATAAGGGTAAGACATATCAGACTTTATCCTCACACACGCACATTCTCTATTATTCTTAAAATGCCAGTTTTTATAGTGATCTTCTAATCTACTGTCAGCTGACTGATACCAGAAACTGAAGAAATAAAGGTCAGGCAGTACTTGACTCTGGCTGGTTTGTCCTCTAACTTAATCCCCAATGCATTTTTTGTCTCTCAAAACTCTGTCTCATTTTGGAAACAAAATGCAAAGAATAAAAATATCAAAGTGCCAGATGAACATCTGAGTACTGGCGACAGTGAAGCTTAATGAGATGTTTATGGATATTGAATAATAAAATTGTAATCTAACATTTACTTTCAAACTGATCTACTTTCAATATACATATGAAATGCAGTTTAGATCACGTGAATCAGTTCTAGAAATTTTTTTTAAAAAGAAGAAGTGATCCCTCAAGGATAACGAGACATTTAAAAAAAGTCTGAATATGGGTCACTGGTCATTTGACTACAATCTTGGAAAAACTCACCAAAGTAAATGCATAAGTGTTACAGTGTAACCACAGGTGTTACTGTTCGTAAGAAGAGAGGAGACAACATAAATGTCAATGAACTACTCAGTTTCTTTGACCCGTCTCTGTCCTTTCCTCTGGGCTTTTGAGAACCCAAAATAGAGTCAATACACACAACATGACACTAGGCCAGACCACGCCAGTCCACGTTCCCTGGAGCAAATGCTAATATACACACAAATACTGTTCTAAATTCACAAAATCAGCATCACTCTAGTTTGCAAGGCAGAGCCAAGAATGTTGGTCATTAATTATCCAATATAATAGTATTGACATCACATCACATCACATCAGTAAAAATGGAAATCTATCTATCTGTATCTATATACAGCATTAAAGGGGACTGGTTAAAATGTTTCAATGTGTGTCTAGTATGAAAACAATTACAATGCCAAATCAAGAGCAGTGATTTAAGCTGCACACATGACTAGTTTTACATAAATCGGGTGCAAAAATCAGGTAAAATAACTAAGTAACCCATGAAGAATTATTAATCAACTCTGTAGTTCACCGAGTTCTGTGCAACATTTTAGCATCTTTCAGTCATTTCATTCTCAATAGGGGGAAAAAACTTAAATACCTACACTGCACTAACTGCCAAGGAATAGTACACGGACAAAGTTCACAACTAGGTATGATCATAGAGGAACATTTAGTGGCTAAAACGTCTGACATTTTTTAAGGAATTGGTGGAGACAAAAACAGAGCTAATAATGAATACTAAAATGTTTACCAAAATACTAGTTTTAAATGATAACTATATTTATTGAAGCAAATAGGCTACCCAATACCTAAATCAGCAATATGAGAAAGTAACTGCCCTAGATGTCATAGCTAGTTCAGATCCAGACTTTTTATTCCTTTTGAGCCATTCAGAGGTCGACTTACTCTTACGTTTAGAATCATCGTCTTGCTGCATAACCCAGTCACGCTTGAGATTTAACTCACAAACTGATGTTCTTCTTCTCTGATAGTGAGCAGAATTCATGTTTCCCTCAATTATGGCAAGTCGTCCTTGCCCTGAAGCAACAAAGCATTCCCAGAAGATTACACTGCCTCCTCCATGCTTGACTGTAGATATGACGTTCATTTTAAAGAATTCTGTCTTTGGTTTACGCCAGATGCAACAGGTTATTATTGTTCCTCTAGGTTGGCAGTGGGTTTTTCCTTTCCACCATTATATAATAGAGTCATGATAATTGACCTTCACTGAGGTGAGAAAATCCTGCAGTTCCTTGGATGTTTTCTTTGGATCTTTTGTGACTTCCTGGATGAGTCATCATGGTGCCATTGGACTAATTTTGGAAGGTCAGCCACTTCTGGAGGTTCGCTATCGTTCCAAGTCTTGGAGACAATGTCTCTCACTTTGGATTGGTTGAATTCCAGTGCCTTTATAACTTTGTTACCCTTCACACATCAATACAGTTTGGTCGATTTTAAATGTAGTAACAAGTAAGGGGTTGAATACTTTTCCCCACAGGACTAATTGGTATTACATCGCCTTTTTGCTTCAATAAATACAATTATAATTTTAAACCTTTTAATGTATTTTGTATTATATTTGTTTTTGTTTTTTTTATTTAATGGATAGAATGTTATGTAAATGTGGCCAATTGTAGTAAAATCTGTGTGACCAGCTATACGGGGTACACCTCCACTCTGTAGTAAGTTCAAATCACACCAACAACTGTTTACAAGGTTCTGTACACATACACGGACGGGATAAATATCAGAGCTACTTTCAACGAAACAACAGTGCAAACACTAAACAAAGATTTGGTGACAATAGTGAATTTGGTATTTAAAAAATCTCTCTCTCTCTCTCTCTCTCTCTCTCTCTCTCTCTCTCTCTCTCTCTCTCTCTCTCTATC
>JAUMHL010000016.1:8075283-8086739 GCA_032362345.1 Sandelia bainsii | reverse complement strand
TCTCTCTCTCTCTCTCTCTCTCTCTCTCTCTCTCTCTCTCTCTCTATATATATATATATATATATATATATATATATATATATATGTGTATATGTATGTATGTATGTATGTATAGCTAATGCACTGAGAGAAATGTTACTGATTGCTCTTTTGTGTAACTCAACAGGCTGTTAAAGAAGACAATATAGGTAACTTAAGCCATGCACCACATCTAGAAAACAAAAAACAAAACCTGAAATCTGATCAGTGTCGGGTGAATGCTAAGCAAACACTCTCATTCAGTTAATCTGTGCTACTTGTTTTGAGCTGTTAGGTATCGTGGCTAGACTAGAAACTCACATTTTCTGTACCTAACAGGAAAAAATGCAACCTTATTCCATTCGCAACTAAGTAACTCTTATGAACATTTGGAGAAAAGTCTCTTTCTTGATGCTATATGTAAATATTTTTCCCTTCCCAGTCTCTGTTATGAATTATATTACAATTGTTCTTGAAATTAGTTTTGGTGGTAACTAATAATTGACGCAAACTGTACTGTCTCACCAACTTCCAGGCCAATAAATCTTTCAGTATTTACTGCCCCCTGTAAAATGCATTTACACTAAAAGCAGGGACGGTGTCATTTAAAAGTTGATTGCTTTTGTGTTGATTATGTTATGCCTCAGACAGCAAGTTAAACTGGACAGCTTATTTCTTCTCTGGCAGAAATAAGGCAGCTGCAAAGAGGTGCATTTATTTTATAATTTGTGCCATGCTTACATGTGGTCACTCAGTAAACATGTATAAACACCATCCCATTTAACAGATTTAACAGTAAGAGGCAGTATCTAGTATGTGTTAATCATGTATCACAGCAACTACAAGGCTCGTCAAGGTTTTCTGCATTAATTTTTTATTTATATATATATATAGCTGAGTCTGTTATTTATGGCAATGATCAAAAATCATTGATATAGCCAATAGTGACAGTGACTTATAAACTTTGAAATCCATCACACACAGGAGTGGAGCAAAATGCAAAATTTTGTACATTTTATACAATTTACATGAGTAATTTACAGTGAGTTTAACGTGAAATTATTTGAAAATGTTTCTCTGAGATATTTTTTTGTTTTCTTTTAGTATTATTATACTAAACAAATTAGAAGATGATGATTTTAATATAATCCAAACAATTAAGCTGACTTAAAAACAGGGTATGTAACAGTGGTGCATAATGTTATAATAGGTATATACAATAACTTATATTAGGAAAGCATGAAAATGTTACGTTATGCTGCTCAGATGTCATATTTGAATTGTAGCTATAGGTATATTTATTGTAATGCGGCTGACTTTCACAGTAAAAGCCTTGCAAAGAGAATTATACTTGACATTTCATTAGTGATTTTTATGATATATTATAGAAATACGATATTTCAGTGCAATAAATCTATTCGTATAATATCTGGAAGTGCAACCTCCTTTCCACTACTTGTGGAAGTGGCATTTATTCCTATTTATGTATATTGCACCATTCTTGCAACACCATAAACACACAACCTGTTAATTTGTCACATCTGACTAAATTTCAAAGAGTCCCTTTGTGCAGTTGTTATATGATCTCAGTCTGAACTATTCAGTTTCTTTCTGCTTTGGAGACCTAACCTCTGCTGGTGTCCCCACCTCCCTCCCCCCGTCCTTTTTATCCCATCATCACCATCACTGAATACCGTCACATGACTGCTGTACATGGCAACCACTTGCTAGGTGCAATACGTCGATGCAGGTCCATCTGTCATCTGTTTACACTGTTAGTTAGCAGCCGGAATTTATGGTAGTTTAAACGTTACGTGCTGTTACATTTGCCATTAGTGCCTCAAATCCTGCACTTGTGTAAATTCAACGCGAGACTTTGAACTCTGAAAACCTAGCTCTGACACATAGAATAAAACCCCTTGGTCCTTTCGGTTTTGATTTCTCGAAAGTGATGCATTGCTTTGGAGTCTAAAAAACCTAGCTGTGGCACACAAGGTAAAAATCCCTGGCCACTTTCGCTTTTGCTTCATCGAAAGTAATGCATTTCGCTTGGTGGTGTCTCCACGCTGGCTAACGTGACGCCTGCTAGGTCTCTTCAATGACACTTTGTCCATGTGCAGTTTGCCGGGCTACCCACATAACACTTACTAGCTAATGGCTAATATTAGTTTTTTTTATATCAACCCCTCTGCTAGCAACCAAGCTAATTCAGCTAGCTGGATACTACTGTGACTAGCAAAGCCGGCGAGGCGCTGGCTCCGCTATAACTAGCGGTCCTGGGTCTAAGTCAGCAGGCTCACAGAGGGATGTCTGCTTTCTAAATTTGGTACCCGGTCTCTCCCGTACCAGCGCTCTCCTCCTCATCTCATCCTCCAGACAATTTGGCCTGCTATAAACCGACGGAGACCGGCCACAGAGAGCACTGTGATGGCCTCAGGACAGATGAAGCCACTTTATAAATGTTCAGGCATCAGCCGCTCTCCGCGGCCCAGCCTGCCTCCACCCGGAGACACCATGCGTACAATACCTTGTATGAATCGGTCGCTAACATTATGTTGAAGTCGGTGTCTCTGTGCTCCATCTTTCCCCCCTCTGTTCAGTCTGTCGCAGCTGTCAATGTTACGCGCCCGTACTGCTGGAGACTCCAGACTGGTAGTGTTCTTTTTCCTCTTTCTTCTTCTGCGGTTTATTTGGGGGCGTTGGCAAACAGCTTATAGACGCAATACCGCCACCTTCCGGATTGGAGTGTGGACCAGAATGGTTATTTAAAGGGGAATGAAAATATTAAAACTTCTTTTATAAAGTCAGTTTTTTATCTAAAAACTACCCTATATACCCTGGACTCATTCTTATTAATTCTTTTAAATTAAATGTTATTTTATTAATTAAAGAGAACCCTTAGGAGTCTATCTCTCTTCTCTGTATTTGGGGTATTGTAAAAACACAAGCTCTACAGTTTCTGACATCTCACAATGTTCACACTTCCTAGTGACTTGTTTCTTCATCATTTTCATTGTGATATTCAAACCGGTGTGACCAAACCTCATTGTAGAAATCATACCCTCCTCCCTTCTTCTATGCAACTTGCACAAGGCACAGCACGCTCTATTTTTTTGAATATATTCTGATGTCTATTCTTACTTGCCTATTGCTATTGTTCAAAGGGAGTTATGTAGCAATAATAATTTCATGACATGGTGTAACGGCTGTTTATTACGTTTATAACAATAAAGCTTCTGATTCAAATTCTTCTATTTAATATTCAGAATGATTCTATCTATTTAATAACTAAAACTCATTTTATTTTTCTTATAATAGCTTCATATCAACCATTATTTCTTCCAGGATCAATGGAGGGACAAAAGAGAATAGCATAGTGGGACCTTTTTAAGGCACAGTGCTGAATTTTTGCTGTAACTTTGGAAACTTCATGAATCACGTGAACCGACGTCGTTTTGACCCTTCACTGTCTCAACTCTTCCATCTCTATGGCTCTGGGTAGGGGGGCGGAAAACAGGGCGGGGGAAGGCGCAAGCGGACTGTCTTCACTAAATTTGCTACGCCCCTCGGCTGCTTTCGGCTCTACTCGGCCTCGGCCGACGTACCGCTTGTACGTCAGCCAATCAGCGAAGCGGGTTTTTACCAAAGAATGTCTATATTTTTGAAGATGAATCACTCGGAAATGAAGAGGAGACAACAACGGGACAATTTCTAATACTTAACTCTGCTTAATCGCTAACTTTTCACAGTATGAACTGTTCATGTTTAAATACACTTGCAGCAGGTTATTAGGTTATATTATTTCGAATATCAATGAAAGTGTAATGTATGACATCTTATATAGAAAAGTATAATAAATATATGTACAGCGTTTTAATCTTACAGCCATTTTTCAACTGAAACTATAGTTATCTGTTCAAGGCTTCATACTTGATGTTTAATTATGGTACTGCAACTGCAAACTGCAATTGCCTATAGACATTTGCTGCCATAGACGTAACACGTGGTGTTCAGTCTCTTTGTAGTATCGTAAGAATAAAGAACAGGAGTGGGAGCTCTTCTTACAAGTCATGGAAACACCAAATATGCTGTATGCAGTATTGAAGCTCAACGGAGGGGGCAGTGTTGGTCCTCAAATGCTTTTACAACGTCAGACATGACACAATGGCTTGTTGGAGTGTACGTGCTTGTATACATGCATATACATACCCGAGCACTTTATTAGGAACATGCCTATATGTAGTTTACCCAATCAGTCTATACATGTAACAGCAGTTTATTGCATAAAATCGTGCTGATAGAGTTCACGGCCTTCAGTTGTCTTTCACACTGGATGGGGATGAAGTGATACAGGGAATTTTACTGTGACGTCAGTGATGGGGCCAGTTTGAGCGTGAAACTGCTCATCCCCTTTCACGCACAGGGATCTGTGGACATAAAGGTAAAGAGCATGAGACCATCGACCTAACACTACTACAAAGATGGATCTGTTTGGAGAGCAAGGAGTGGTCCTTCCCAGTATTAGTATATTTCATAAGTACTCAGTGTGTTTACATGGTGCCATTACTCTTGTGGGAGTCGGATAAACATTGGCTGCAGGCCTTTTTGGACTAAATCATAACAAGTCAGTACCCTATAATTTATATTATTAGTATATTTAGTATATATTAGTATTATTAGTAATTAGTATAATTATTGGTACCTTAAAAAATTAAGGTAGGTGTTTGGATTGGTTAAAAAGCTTGGGAGGTTTAGTCAAGACCAATGGTTTCAACCGTCCCAATATGCTTTATTCTAATATTTTGGCATGGATATTCAACCTCCCTGTGTCTTGAATCTAATCTATGGATTTCTAACATTCTGGGCTGTGTCCTGGAGACTTTATGTCTTTTATGCAACTTTATTCTCCTGAAGTCCATAAATATAGTGTAGATTCATTTATTTTTGGACAAAAGACCTTTGTGGCCTTTTTCATTTAAGTTACTGCTTTGTTATTTTTTTTGTCTTTTTGTTTTGTGTTGGTCATTTGTGTTTTCTATCAGCCCCCCAAGGGTGCACTATTTTTACTGCTGGTATTAGTCATTTGTACCTTATACTTATGTGTTTTGCAGAGTTTGTTGCCCTGTTGTGTGAAAATAAACTAGTCTTTGTACGAACATATCTATTCTCAAAATAAACTAATTTTTCCGAGCATTTAAAACAAACATTTTAGCCTCAAACTAGACAACATAATGACTTTCCACATGGTTTTCATATATCTTAAGCTTATACTGTTGATCAGAAGTGGTAAGTATAAGTAAATTTTCTTAAGTACAATATTGAGGTATTGCAGCATTTACATTTTATGTTACTTTTACTCCACTACAAGCAGAGGGAAATATTGTTACCAACTTTTTACTCAACTGCATTTATTCAACAGCATTAGCTACTAGTTACTTTTCAGATACAGATACCTACAGAAACAGATATACAAAATAAAAACAACTAATACATTATGATGTATTATTCATCATCATGTATCATATCATTACAAGCAGTTTGCAGCTCACAGCATAAATGTTAAATTGTTTCACAATAAATACAAAAAAGTTTTTACTTTTAAAAAGTTTAATTTTACTAGTTTGTAGCTTGCAACTTTTATTTTTTTATTGCTACTAACTAAATGGTCAATTATGAATTAAAATTAAATGAATGTGGGTGATATTTCAAATTAGGTTCTCAGAAATAAGGTTTTTAAAGTTGTTCTCTCCTTGTACATGAATTTTACAAGGTCTGAACGTTTTAGATTTCTGCATAAATAAGGCGCATGTGGAATAAAGCTGGACTAGACTTGCATATTGATGCTGTCAACAAATTCAGTAAAGACTATGAAATAGTACTCCTTCATGGTTTGGGTTCGTAGTTGAACTGCCTATTTTTTAGGCAAGTACTTGGACTTATACTTGGGTACAGAATTTTGTGTTTATTGTAGTTTGATTTCAAGTTTAATAAATGTAGATAAATAGTTCTGCACCAGTGACTGTCATCAGCGTATCAACCTACTTTGTGATGTCAGAAGAACCTCACACTCCTTAGCAAAGTGCTTGGAGATGGGTGACTCATTCAGCGGGGCGGTGAGACATTCCGAGCCGCTGGAGTGATGCGTTCCTCGGCCTATGGCAGCGAAACTATCGGTATGTGATCCTGGAGGAGGGAGGAGCTACCAGCGGCACAACGTGACATTTCCGCATGTCAATAAAATAAGTTTCTGAACTCAAGAGGAAGAAGAAGATGGTGGATTTGAATGTGTGCGTATGTGCTCTGTTGCTTTCACTTGTTCCCAAAGTCACATGATGTCAAGGCTGAGCGGACACCAGCTGCAAGGTGCTGCCTCTTGTCAAAGAAAGAAAACACTCTGAAGCTTTTTCGAAGGAGGAATTTTCTGCTGAAAACCGAGGAGCAGTCTGAGACGTACAGATGTTGACGTTACAGCCAAAGTTTGACCTGCATAGTGATGTGGTGTCTGATATCTTTAGGAAGGAGGCGTTGGTCTGCAGGGTGAAAGGTGAGGCGTTCAGGTGTTGACGGCCAGCGGCCACTACAGTGTTCAACAGCTTATTGAATAGGTTTGACCAACAGGTAAAGTTAGCAGGACTCATTAAAGGTGCTGGAGTCATTTGAAACTCTTTTAACTATTTTTACTACTTTTAGAGTTCATTTACTTTAACACTATATACAATGACTTTTAAATTGCATAAGAATTATTGAAAAGTATATTTCCCAACTAGAAGCTTTAGCTGCAACAATAGAATCTGAATCTGGATTTATAAATGATTTGAGGTGTTTTGAGCACTGGATGGCGCCATTTACTATTCACATTGGTAAAAATACAAAATTAAGTTAAATATTCACTTTGCCTTCTCACATTTTCCACAGATGGAGCAAGTTACAAAATAAAAAACATAAACAATATTAGACAAAACCATTTTTTTAATGAACACACTAAAATACCTGGAGTTCTACATTTCCAGCAGCTGAGCAATTTGATTAGAGAAAATGCAAGTTATTTATTTTCTGTGTATAATCTGTCAGTATGCTATTTGTTACCTGTGTTACCAGTGAACAGACTGATTTTGCAGCATCCACTTTAAACTATCATGCAGCAAGAAATAAAAACTCAGTGTAAATCTGTATAACAGTACATCATCGTACTTCATGTAGCGATGCATGACATGGTTTTACATGCAAACGCAGCATCAGAGATATTAGTATGTCTAATAAGCAGCATATTTAGAGATTACAGATTTGTTCACCTCTTCTGGCCATTTGTCAATATAATAACTTACTATACAGCGGAAACACACTATATACTAATGTAGCATCACACACTTTACACTATTTACAGAGTAAGTACTGGCGGGGATACTTTAAATGCATTTGTAAGGGTACACGGTTGTTTAGAAGTAATAAGCAGTTTGGGTTCATAATAATGATGCTGTTTCTGCAGAATACTCTAGTGCAGTGGACACTCGTATCCTGAACATCGAGAGAGACAGGATTATTCTTTATTCCTGGAAGGTAAGTCCACAATGAAGACACTGCATATTATATGTGTATGTATTTCTCATACATTACAGTGCAATATGACACTTTTTATGGCAGCATATACTGAAATTGATCTCGTATCCTGAGGCAGCTCCGTACTAAACTAGGTTCTACTAGTTATAAACTGTTACTGTATGTAGGGTTATGTAGGATTTTTGAGATGTTATGGTGTTATTTACTCTGCTTGACAACCTGTATCTGCTTGTTATGTATCATCCCTCACTGACACTTTAGCAGGTTAAATATTCAGATCCCAGATTACATTTTTTATGTCTCCACCATTCATCTTCAAATAGACACCATCAAATGAAAAATTGTTATTCTTTCATACACATTTCTCTGTAATTCTGCTTAACATATTTGGTATTTTTATAAACCTTGGGATCCCTACTAGAATTTAAAATTAGCTTTCTGTTTGTTTAACCGTGCTCCTCTGCAGAACATACATTTTTAATGATGGAACCACCAAAGAATCTGTGGGTTTAGGAGGTTAAAGACAGTGTACTGCCTGTAAAGAGAACACAATCTCTCTTTTAGTGCAAGGTTTACAATTTTATGCATGTCTGGCTGCGCCTTGGGTTTCATAATAGACTCACTTTTATTTTAAGTCTTCTTAAGCAAAACAGTTTGTGAAGTAAGGTCAGACGAGGTAATAAGACACACACTGGTGTGGTGGAAAATAGGTCTATTCGGTGGCCACAGACTAGGATTATCCATCTTTGTAGTTTGATTGATTTGATGTCTTGCGACCTAACTAGAGCATTTCATTTTATTGTGATAGGGAGCAACAGAAACCACACGGATTGGGAAATATGACTTGAACACCAAACAGAACAAGGTATCATGTGTTAAGTGTTGCAGATTTTGCTTTTGTGTGTGTGTGTGGGGGTGTGTGTTTGTGCGCGACTGCACACTCATCCCCATGTGGCTGTGTTTGTGTTCTCTGCAACAGCTCCTGTACTCGTTTGACAAGCAGGTGTATGTCAGCAGCTGTTCCCTGAACAAGGAGGAGACACTGTTAGGTGAGCAGCTGTAATGTGCTGATAATGAATTACACAGCAGCGGTCGTTGTTAACAACGCTGGGTTTCATGACCCAAAAGCAAGTTTAAATGTCAGTGTCTGGAGAGCAGTTCAGTAGTACCTACAACATTACTATCTAGCAAAATTGAGATCCATAAGAGTAAGACTGGAGATGCAGATTACTGTTTTGATGAAACATAGTTAAATAAAACTAATTTCATGTAATCAGGGTAGTCTCTATGCAAAATATATATTAAGTCACATAACGTCTTTGCTTTTTCTCTCAGCTGTCAGCTTGGCACAAAATACCACAGGAGGAGAGCACCTGAAACCAAGTAACATCCAGTATTTCTCTATATGACATTAAACATTTCAAGCATCAACTTTCTTAAACCCACAAATAGCATTTTCAAATTTGCTTAAATTTGTCTCTGGTCTTTATAGTATCCAAGTGTCTCACTCTCCTGATTGAGATCAGTCCCATAAACAACACTAAAGTCCTCAAGGCAGTGGACTGCAGGGTTAAAGTGCAGGTAGTATGTGTTGTCCTGACTGCTTTTATGCAGGTTTTACTTCAGTCACAAGCTGACATTGCAGTTATGGATCATCTGAGCTTACAGTGTATAACTGCCATAGACAGTATATTTTATAAACTTGCTGACAGTGCACTGGCCTCTATTTGTATCCTTTCTCTCTTGCTCACTTAATCTTTTTTATTCCTCTTGCTCAGTTATGTCATTTCTCCAACAGAGGAATATTATAATGGCTATTATAATTACGCTACTGTGGCCCCCCCTCTACTCGTACTTTACTGTTTGTAGCTCTTCGTGGTGCCAAAAGTATAAAGATATACTAAGAATGTCTGAAGACTTCGTTAAAAGTAAACTGATGTCTCCGTCTGGTAACTTTTGTAAACCTCTTATCAAGACACAGACTTGTGTTTTCTCTGTGGCTTTACCTAGTTCCTCCACCAAGAAGCTGACAGGAGATCAGTGCTGGAGAGCCACCTGCTGCTGCTGACAGAAGATGGATGTGAGTTTGGTCGTTCTTACGTTTTTCTGTCTAGGCTGTACTGTATGTTTTAATCTGCCAAAAGTAAAACTAAAATAAAGAAAAACAATCTGGCCTTTTTCTTTTTTACATTTGAAGAGGGGAAAACAGCATCAACCAAGAGAAAAATTACACATGGTTGTAGTTAGGAATTGTTGTCTTTCTGTGTGTTTCAGATGCAGATCTGTACCATGTTCTGTTGACCAAACAGGAAGGTTACAGAGTGGTAAGCAGTAACTCTGCATTCACAACCTTGCCTTATCTTTTTCTTTTTGAAGTAAGTGTGGATAGTTGCCTCAGCTAAACTACTAATTTCATGGAAGTATATTACACATATAAATTCTAAAGAATTCACATATGTGGTAATTAATAAGTAAAACAGTTGGAATGTATTAACATAACTCAGTGCAAAGAATATATTGCTTTGGCCTAATTCTCAAGCTATAAACTATACGATGTCTCTTACCTCTTGTGGAGCTTCGCATTAAAAATTCAGTGCGTCTACAAAGCTGAAAGTGAATGTGTAAACCAGGTGATGGCGAATCCTGAGCGTTTGCCCAAAACAGCAGAGAGAATAGTGGAGGATTTCAGTTGGGTCCAGTGGGACGGACACACACAAAGACTCTACTACCTAACACACAAGGTAACACATACAAACGCATGGATCTGAACATCTATACTTGGGAGATCCCTCTACTGATTTACATTAATCCAAACAAGAACAACTGAACTATGTGTCTATGCATCACATGTCTTTCACAGGACAAGTTCTTCCTAAGATGTGTTCAGTTTTACCCAAACCATAACTGTGACACTGTGGTGAGTCGTCTCTGTCTCATAACTGAATCAATTTCTTGTCTTTTCCACTTGCCGTCATATTTACAGTGTTTTTAGAATTTGTGCTTTCATCTGACAATAACATACTACGCATTTCTCCTGCTTTATGTTGCTGTCCACCAGTTGGAGCTGGCATTAGAGTTGCCTGCTAATCCTTTCCACACAGTGAAGTAAGGCTACAGCTTCTGCTATAGTATAAATATAGAAATTGTTTATTCTTTATTCTGCACTCATTTTAATGCTACCATATGTACCTGCAATCAAAGATATAAACATAATTCCTATACACATCCTGTGCTGTGAAAGTCATTAGTTTGCTGTACACTTAGTGATCAGTGAATGTTTGTATATTTTTCAATGAAATTTTGCTTACTGGGATTTTTGTTTCCGTGTGTGGGGCTAACAGGTTTGTCAACTTGGGTTTTGACCATTATCACACAGAGAGACCCGAGCTGGAGCTTGTTCGAATGAAAGTGTTCACAAACAGAACAGGTAGCACATAAACATTAATAATGTGTTTTCACACATATATTCTCTAACACGCAACAAATATAAAGTGGATGTTCCAGTTCACTACTGAGTAACATGACTAATTCAAATCAATGTTTGTGCGTTTTTTCTTCCCTTTGTGAAAACAAGAAAGTAAGTCCCACTAAAAAGTGAGAAACTACACTATATTATAATCTTTAATGCACAATAATGTAGCATAATGTAATTATACAATATAATGCAATCCATCAGAGATCCACCACCAGAGAACAGAAAAAAAATTCTTTGTCATAAAATGTTGCAACAAAAAAGCAATCACAATCAATCAAATTAACTTTTTTTTCTCACAAATGTACACTACCAGTCAAAAGTTTGGACACAAACAGATTTCATAACATCAAATTGATCAGAATGAATGTGTAGACATTGTTCATATTGTAAATGACTATTGTAGCTG
>JAUMHL010000016.1:8056561-8075183 GCA_032362345.1 Sandelia bainsii | reverse complement strand
TAAAAGGATAACTGATGATTAGAAAACCATGTGCAATGATGGTAACACAACTGAAGACATGTATCTTTTCATGAAAAACATTGGTAAACAACTGGTCGTGCATATAAGTTTTGGATTAATTACCCCAATAATGAGCCAGTGTTTAGAATGACTGATTGAGTCATTTGTTAAAATCTTCATTGAATTTGCATGTTTAAAAAGATTGGTGTTAAAATGTAAATGGCTTCTCCACAAAATAAATTTAACACAACCCGTTTAATTAAGCGTTAAATATCTTTTGTGCATTGTGTGATCAATAACTGCTCTGCCCTGTGGTTTGCTTTTAGGAAGCATGTGTGTGTGCTACAGTCAACCTCTTAAAGACAGACAGGAACTCATCTACACTTTGATTTTAGTTCACAAAGGTGTGTATGTTGTCGTTGGACTATTCAAATAATGTACAAAACTTAATTCTTAATTTTTACTCTGTCTAGTTTCTCTCTCGTTTACTATGTTACTATTTTCATCTTGAGCGCATGCTGACAGATTTTTGGTTCTTTTTGTCTCACTTCCTGCAGACTGCAGCAAGACATTTAGAGTATCACTGGGCAGCAACGAGTCGCAGCACAAAGCCACACAGCTCCATCCTCTCTTCATCCCCATAGGTGCATACAGAAAGTAATACAGTCGTGCTCACATACACTTTAAAACATGTTAAAATCATTACACGTTCAACAGAGTTTGTACATTTAACTGCCATACATCCATTTCCTACTTTTGCATTCAAAAGTAAAACCCAGAAACACAGACACACAAATACAAATCATTGTGTGTATCCTCATGGAGCCTGATATATGTCAGCTGTGCATACAGCACATTAGCATAACATACACCCTGACATTAGTACTGTGTTATTTTTGTTTGTAGGTTATTACATCCTGGTGTATCTGCAGGATTATTTCCTCCACTGTATCAACACTAGGCAGCAGGAGATGCTCTGTCATTCCCTCTTCTTCTCTGGTAGGATGATTTTTTTTTACTAATCATGTCTAAGCTGACCCATCACAGTTTATTCATCCTCCTCCTTTCATAGCAACTTTACTGTTCATGCTCCAGTATTATTTCTCATATGTTTTTTAGGCGTGGAACCTGTACAAAAAACTTTCATTGTTATTTGTCCACAGAAACAGAGGTTGGTCCTCATATCTTTGTCCCTGTGTCTCAACAACCTCAAGGTCAAGACGTGAACTTGGGCTTGCTGTGTCAGTCAGCTAACATTACAGTGTTGCATGCAGAAGAAGAGTCTTGTTGCAGTTTGCTGGACCTGTCCAGTGGGAAGATTCATGCTGCTGAGCTTAGCCCTGCCTACCTGCTGCAGATACTGCAATCAAACACTCCTTCTAGGTCAGTATGAATCATAACATTCTGTGGAAATGAAGGACGTATGCATATCTATTTATCTATGCAGTATTTACATTACATGCGTTTGAAGTGAGCCATAGGAGCATAGGAGACTATAGGTTGGTAGGAAGCAGACAAATAGAAAGAAAAGTCATTTTTGAGGAGTTATATTTTATATCAGGAAGACACAGCGGTTGTACGCATAGAGGTCTGAAATAAATTATGCTTTAACTTGAATCTTTGCACTCGAAAAAAATGAAACCTTGACTTTAATTAATTTAATCTTCAACAAGATCCACGAAATTGAATTAATGTCAGTCGAAAACAAACATTTTACAGTTATTAGCTCATTAAATTAGATAACCTTAAAATGTTTGCTTTTAACTGACATAATTCAGTTTTGTGGACTCTACTGACAAGATAAAATTAATTAAAGTTAAGGTTTAATTTTTTTCACCAATGTGCCGGTAGACACCTTTGAAGATACATCAGTCGTGCTTTTCTCTATTTATGTATTGATTCATTTTTTTTAAAGGTTTGGTTTGGGGTATTTTGCCTTCATTTGACAGACTCTTAGTGAGGACATAGATACTTAACATGGGAGAAAAGAAGGGGTATGACAGTCGGTCCCCAGCCATACTCCAACCTGGGCCGCTGTGGTTATGTGGCATGTGCTGTAAGCATTTCGCTGCCAGGGTGCTCCATCCATCCATTATCCTAACCGCTTTTCCTCTTGAGGGTCACAGGGATGCTTGAGCCAATCCCAGCTGTCATTGGGTGAGAAGCAGGGTACATCCTGGGCAGGTCGCCAGTCTATCACAGGCCTGATATACACAGACTGACAAACATTCACACTCACATTCACACCTATTGCCAATTTAGAGTAACCAGTTAACCTACATGTCTTTGGACTGTGGGAGGAAGCCGGGGTACCTGGAGTAAACCCACGCATGCAAACTCCACAAAGGAGGGCACCTGGCCATTTTTTAACCCATACATTAATTGCATTCATGTATTATTTAATTCAGAGCAAACACGTCACAACACACTACCTGACTGTTGACTATCTGCCTCTTTCCATTCAAGGTGTCCCAGCAGTAATGGAGACCCTCAGTGCCTGGCTGCCCTCCACTGCCTGCTGGTTTACATGGGAAATTACCCAAACCTGGAGCTGAAGGTACAGCATGAGTGAGGAAAGGATGGGAAAAATATTGTCTTTTAAAGCATATTTTCTAAAATAGTAACATTCTTGAGTCAAAATGCATCACCCTTTTTCCCAAATAATAATAATTTTATACAAAACAATACATAAAGCCAATAGAAACTTCAGCTGTTACAAAGTCACAAGACCGATACAATCTACTCAGGAAAGATAGACTGAACAAAGAAAAGATGGCAGGATGAAGGAGTGAAAAAGTAGTAAGTCTGTCAAAGAATGAAGCTATTTATATCAAAAAGTACATTTCTAAAGGAAAATTGCTGAACAGATAAGAACAATTAAACAGATGAAGGTTGTGACGGCAGCTTTCTGCACTTCTGTGTAAATTCAGTAGGTGTCAACCTTGAGTTGGAAGAGTGCAGATGGAGAGAAGAAGACAGAGGAGGAAAGACAAAAACAAGAGGATGTAATGAAACAGGAGAGGAGAGGTAGTGGATAGAGATCAAACATAGTCAAATAAAGATAGAAAGGGACAGATATTGTTTGGGCACAGTGCTGATGATGACTCAGACTCTATTAGTAGTACACCAACTGTACATTAAGATGTTCCAGCTGCTCTGATAGATTGTAATAAATTCTTTCTTTAGAGGTTACATAAGTCACCAGCTTCATTAGTGCAGCTAGCACTGGGGAAATTGGACACTGCATATAACTTTTGTGTTCTTTGTAAACTGATAATGGGACCAGCAACACAAAAAGCAGTGGCTCTAATAAAGACTGCTTGTTAACATTTTTGCCTTGTTCTTAGCAGTATGTGACTTCAAGAGAACACTGCACAAATTAGGTTCCTCCACTCCTACTTCTTGTTAATGTGTCTGGATTCAAAGACACGTTTCTTCAAACAGCAGAGAAATGTGCAGACGAAAATGAGTTTTCACTTTCATGCGCTGTGGCTGTGAAATTTGAATAATTTGGGTGGAAGAGTCCAGGTAAAAATGTAGTGTGCAGTGCCCCTTTAGAGCATATAAGGTAAAGTAAAGTCATAGTCCTTTTGCAGAGTGGGTCATTCACAATATATGGAATCAATAGCCCCATGATGAGCTTCCACTTCTGTGACACCGGTTTCCTGTGTGTTTCTATCATGCCACCAGATCATTGAATGGCTGTGTGACAACGTGAACGCCTTCGAATCCTTTGATCAAATCCAGGAGTTCATTCTAGGTCAGTGGTGGATGAAGTGTGGGGACGCTGAGTATGAGTATCATTTCTTCTTCCTTCCTTTTGTCTGCTCTCTTGCCTTTCAATGTCTCCTTCCCTCTGTAGTTAACAGACTGCTTACATCTCGTCTACACAAAGCTCACTTCCTTTATGAACTCTGTTTGGCTTTTTAAATGTATTCCTGCAGATTTGTGGCAGGCATCCCACACAGGTCAGAAGATTAGAAAATAGATTTTGGTTATTTCGAGACCTTGGGGACTCGTACCTTGCACAGAATGGTGCAAATATGGTTAAGTCCTAGCAGACACTCAACAGCACAAGAACAGGACGTGATATTAATTTCATTTAGGAAAACATCACCCAGAGAGCAGATGATCACATTAGATGCTGGAGCACTTTGCTGCATAAATTAGCTTTGTATTGGTGCTGCAATAATATTTTACTGCTCTCTTAAATACAACGGTCATATGAATACAGGTGATTCTGTACACTATATGAAGATAATTACATTGACCTAATGCAGTATATTATACATTAGTAACCTGCACTCACTAATATATCATAGGGATAATTGTAGGACATGGGCTGAGGTGCCTCATTTGAATTCTACATAATGGGGTTTTAAAACATAATAAAAGTCTGTCTGTCTGTCTCTCACAAACACAGCCTCTCTCTTCAGAATAAGCTATGAGAAGTCTCTCAGCTTGGATAAAGTCCTGCCTTACTCCTCTGTATTTGACAAGAAGGTACCACACACACACACACACAAACACACGCAGAAAGACATACAAAACCAATGGACAACTCTGTATATGTATGGACATTAATGCAATGAGGACAAATGTGCTGCTCTGGTTGCTTCTTAAGTAGTACGCATGCACATCACATGCGCTTTGGTCTGTCTTTTTGTGTACCAGGAGGTGCCAGTGTGTCTGCTGGAGGTCCCTGGTGTATTGTGTACCACCGAGCTGCATATTGAATGCGTGTTAAAAGGGAAGGTAAGAACACATTCTTCTATTTTTAAAACACATTTATTATGTTGAAAGTGCCAGTTGTAATTGAACAATATGAACAGAGTCTTCTTACTACTCTGATTCCTGCTCTATTTCTAGAAGCACTTAATAAAACTTTAGCTTGGTGATTAAATCGAGACAATGCGTGTGTGTTATATTATACATGCTTTAGATGCATTTGTGATACAGTGTTGGAAAATTACTGTAGCTGCTTGCATTCAGATGTTAAAAAGGCATTTATATGTAAAACGGTGTGGATTTATGTATACTGTGCTGGCCTGTGCGCAATTCAGATGCACTTATTCTGAATTGTTTTGCAGCAATGTCCTTGCTTTGTCACTGTGGTGTTGTTGTTTGCGTGTGTGTGTGTGTGTGTGTGTGTGTGCGTGCGTATGTGCCTCCAGGGTTTCTGGACAGAGCTGCAGTGGAACACAGAGAGGACAAAATATCTGGACGCTGTTCCCAACCCCAGATACAGAACTTCACACATACAGGCCGACTGGGATAAACTGGTGAGTCTGTGTTTGCGTGCGCTCCAACAAAAGCTTCTCATGTTTATTCATAAACACAAATCACAACCAAATCAAAATATCCATACTGGAAGTTAAATTAATTGACGCTAAATGTTTGAACAAACTGGTTGATGTGAGAGACGTGAAAGTGTGTGTGTGTGTGTGTGTGTGTGTGTTTGTGTCTTTCTCTGTGTATCCTTAGCATACCTGTGGTAGAATATTTTCAGCCTCCCATGATGGTGTTGCTTGTTTCAGAGATCTGACAGGAGACCTTCCAGCCACATGAATCACCTGGAGGAGAACACAAAGAAGTAGGTCTATCTCCCACCGGAGCTTTGTTAAGAAAAGTACCACAGGTACACAGTCCTAAAAGTGAAGGGAGGGAAGGCTACACTCCTGCACTGTGTTTAAATGTTATTACTCTGTTTGCTCTAATTAGGAGCTAAACGGTCATAACTTTAAACCTTGAACCATCTGCAATACAACTTGCTCCATCTTGATAAAGGCTGTGCTGTAGTTCTGACAGGGTAACTAATTGCTTGTCAAAATCTAGTTTGGAAACTTTGAGCTGCAAAACAGCTACAATTCAAACAGAGATGACAGATTTCTAAAACTGCCTGTGAAGGACATTGAGATGTATCCATATGAAAGTGCTGTTAGTTGATATTATTATATGTATTTCTTGTGTAGTGAACATTGATGTACTTTAAGAAGAATAAGCTTTATCAGGATTTAATTACACAATATTTGTGACAATATCTGTTAATAGGACCAACTCATTATTGGTTTTGTTCTGTTCATGAGATGTTTCATAAGACAGAACAAGAAAAATACACAGTATGACCAGTGTTAAACTTTAAATATGTTGGTGTGCACTGACACCCACAAATGTGTTTAAATGACTCATGTTCCTCAGCCAACCAAAATCAGTTGAAGAATAAAACATGATCTAATATAATAAAGATGGGAAGCTTCTTTAGAAGAACTCTCTTTTCCTCTCAAAAATCGAATCATTTGATGTGTACTGTTTTGAACCTAAATAAAATCAATTCCCTACTTTTCACATCCTGTTGGGAGCCTTGATACAGAAGCCTTTACAGACTATTCACAAGGCAGGATGAATAAATGTGGAACAGGATGGCAGATATTAAATGTTTATAAGAAACCCCAATGTAAACCACTTTAGAAAAAAATGTTTAGAAAGAATAAAAATGCTGCTCACTATGTAAATGTCACAGTTTGTTATTGGAGTTCTTACCTCTGGTGCAGATACTTTTGCTTACCTTGACCGTCTTAGTAATTTCCCTTTTGTTTTTCACCATCTGCACCTGGTTACTGGTCACTCTTGAAATTTAAAACATCTACTTTCAGTTAAAATACCTTAAAATTAGTTTTTAACTTCAGTTTAACAATACGTTTATGATCAGTGGTGATGGGCAGGTACCTGTATGCACCACTGATGTAAACAACTCTGTCGTATTTGTAGCGAGGGATCAAACCTGACTGTTCATAATTGGCTTCTCCTCCTCCAGGCCAAACTCCAGAACCTGCATAGAAACTTTTTGCTTTTATATTTTTGATATATTTTTGCCTGCGACTGCAGCAGTGTAGCATCATACTTTCTCGGCTTACAGGATACTATAATAGTCTTACTATAATGCTGGCTGGAGGGATTGTTTTCACACAAAGTCTTTCTTCTTATTTTGTAGAGTTCTATCAATGGTGGACACCTGGTGTCTTGGTAAGATGGAGCAATCACACTGAACATGCACATACACACACATGAATACATTAAATCCATAGATGCAACATGCACGGGTACACAAGCATAAGGAGTGTGAATGTCATAAAGAACAAAACCTTGGCTTATTATCAAACTCAACACTGTGTGCGAGTGTGTTTGTGTGTTTGTGTCTTCTTCTGAGGTTGCATTCTTCATGTCCACTGGAGAATTCAGCTGAAGAGAACTACCACACTAATTTATCTTGGAGGGAGAGGTGGAGAAAAAAGAGGAGGAAGCAAGGGAGAAGGAGGGAGGGGGTAAAAAAAGAGAAGAGGTGAAGAATGCTACAATTATATAACAGTGGGAAGTTAGGTACTTTCTTCGCCGCTCACATTTTTTCTTATTTTCTGTCTCTCTCTCTCTCTCTCTCTGACTCCAGTTCAGCTGTTTTATATCAGCCACAACACGGGACCTTCCTGTAACTTTGTTAATTCACATGGATGATATCATACGCCCACAGCCTCCCTCGGATTTGCTCACTGTAATGATCACTTTCCCTGCACCGACTGATCACAGTGTGATGTTTTGAGGTGTCTTATTTTGTGTGACCAACAATACCAAACCACAGAGAGTTAATTTTAAATAATGTCAACGAGTAAAAAGTAGGACATTCTGCGTGGAGTAGCTGCAACTAGAAAATATTTAGAATTTCGCAAAGATAAATTACTTAAATGATGAACCAATTATCATAATTCAGGCAGTCAGCACTACAGTTGTTTCTTGAGACCACCTAGTGGAAAATATATACGAAGAGCTCGTGAGAGCATGAGTAGCTGTGTGTTCTGTTGGTGTGAAGTCAAAGTCAGCTAAAGGTCTAAAATATGTAAATTTAAAACATTTGATTACTTTGAACTGCTAACAGGCATACATTGAATCTGGCAGTGCAGCCTGTCAGTTAGCTGTGCCTTGCGAGCGCTATTTATATCTGTAACATATTACTCTGTAACATCAAAAAGCCAGCGTCTTGCATGTGTGTAAAAGTGATCCAAAGATGGTATGTGTTTGTGTATGCAAGTTTGTAATAATTCATCTGAAGTAACCAAGCTGGAGGGTTCTACACTTTTGTGTGACTGACATAAAACAACTGCAGCATGCACACACAGTCTCTGGAATGTGTTTTTAAAGTGAATATGCACCCGAGAAGAGACTATTAATGAGTTAGATTCAGGCCTCTTCTTTTTTTTATTAAAGTCATAAACAAGTTTTTTGTTTCTTCTACTTCTACTAATGGCCTGTTCAATAGTGTTACTGCACTGACACACCTTGGGCTACCTATAGAGTTCAGTCTAATATAGATACGGCATCAAAAGTCTCTTCAAATGTCTTTTTTATGTGCACACTCTTACTATTGCCTGGTTTCCTTCTAGATAAGAAGCTGGTGCCACTATTCCAGGAGGAGGACCATCAACAGAGGGCCCTCATAGGACTGGTGAGAGAGAAAAAGCTGGTGCCACTGGCTGCAGGACATTCATACAAACACACTTCTTTTTGGTGGTCTGGGCCCGGCCCCCTTAATTCTGCAAGGGAATGCAAAGCACACAGTGTGGGTTCACTTCCATCTGGAAGCAAAAGTGTCTCTAAGTGATGCACCATTGAGTTTGAGCCAGGTCTTATGCTGCTGTGACATCAAATGGGATGGATGTGGAGGTGGCAAAGACTGAGGGGTAGTACATGTTGATGTGAGCAATTTTAATAACTTGGGAACTAGTTACTCTGATGCATGAATGCAGTAATATTGCTCAACCTCACAAATGCTCTTGTGGATGAATAAGAGAAAATCCCAGCTGTGAGATTTTAAAATCTTGTGGAAAGTCTCTTTGATAAATTCAGGGTTTAGCTGGAACTAGCAGATGGTTAGCTTAGCAAACCACTGAGACTAGAAACAGGGGTTAGCCTGGTTTTGTCCAGAGGTAACAAAATCTGAATTAAAGTGACAGTTTGTATGTACATGTATGTGCTTGATGGTTTGTGTTTCTGCATACAGTCCACAACATGGCACAACAATCCTTTGGTTTAAATTAGAAAACCTCTCAAAGGCTACGCTTTTTTTGACAGACGTCACTTAGGAAACTTAGGAAATGCTGTCAGCCAAATGAATCATTCACTTAGTCATGACAAAACAGATGTTTCAAAAGCAGAAACTCATTTAACTTTCCAAAAAGATAGTACTTAACATCCTGACACTTAAAATCAAAGAGCAGGCACAGAATAGGAAATAATGACACACGTCAGCCACAACATGGTTCGCTTATCAGTAGCTTGTTTTATACTGTACCTACTTTTGATGTCCTATTTTTAGTTCTCTGTCACTAACTCTAGTAGAAGTAGATGAGGCAGAGTAAAGAGTAAATATGGATGTATAGTAAAACATGTAATTGCAAAATGCAATTGAGCACCCCAGACCGAATATACAACAGTTTTACAGCTCTTGGAGATAGATTCTTTCTTTGAGGTGGGCTGATATATGAACAACTAAACATGCATAGTGAAATGCTGACACCAGTTACTTCCCTCTATAGTCATCTTTTAAGGTGAAGCTCCTGTTATGCTTCAGATGAGTTGACACTGTAAAAAAAGGGCATTTTAAGGTCCCTGTCCTGTGTTTTACTGTACACTGTTTGATGGACAATTTCATATCCTCCAGTTTTCCCTGTGCTCAGCACAGTTTTTAAAGAGCAGATAGCTACAATTTAATGGAGTTCAGTCAGGATTCTAGCAGTCTCTTGGCTACTCTGACAAGGCCTCCTGTGTATTTCTCTCTTTATTCCCTCCATCACCTATTCCATCTTACTATTACACTTTCTCCTACCTCTTTCACTCACTCCCTTCCCTTCATCCTCTCTTCTCCTCTCCATTTTGGGACCTTGTAGTCTAGGGAAAAGTTGAGGTGAACTTAATTTGACCGAGCTGAGTGTACAGCAAAGTATGCTTAAAACACAGAAACTCCAAGCCACACACACACACACACACACACACACACATATGCACAGAAAATAAAAAGTGTGTGTTTTTTGCATTGCAGACTGTTGACAAGCTTCGAGAACATCTCAACAGACACCTGCCTCGTCTGGGGAAGAAAAAGATCGACTCGTTGGTTGTCAGCTATGTAGCCAAACTGGTTGGTACACTCTGTGCGTGTGTGTGTGTGTGTGTTGGTCAGAGATAAGGAGAGGTCCAGGAGCTCCACATATCCCACTGAACTCATTTTTAAAGGCACATAGCTCTTAAAAGTTTTATTTATTGATGGGCTGCCCTTACTCTTTTTCTGGGAAGGTTAAGTGACACTCATATTGGGGATTGTGGGGATTGCTCAGTCAAAAAGGTAGCAAGTTTTCCATTTTATCTAAATAGTTTGACTGAGTTCACAGATAGAAGTGCGTTGCTCAGTTGAGAGAGGTCCCTAGAAGCAAACAGGTCACTGTATCTTTAAAACAAGCGTCAATTTTATGGTTATCACATGTATCCTGAGCCTCACTGACTTGTTTTCAGCTTTGTGTATTCAGCAGCTAGTTTTGTGTGGAGAAGAGGGGGTATTCCATCCACATATAAAAAACAAAACTGATATTTATCCATAAAAACACTGACCCATAACACTACTAGTGGTCAAAAACTCATGGTACCTTTAAGAGCAGAATTGATGGATTACCGCCCTCGGTTTGGTCTCTCAGGCTAAATCTGGACTTTTTTAGGTTGTGTGAGATGTTATATATAGCGACAGAGGAAGAGTGCACTGTTTAGTGGTGAAAAAAACTATTCTTACCTTCTCTGCATATGTTCCAAGTGAAACATAGAGAGACAGGTGGTATCTGCATAGCCAAGTGTAAAGACATAACCACTCTGTCTCAGTACCATATAGAGGCACTTGGTTCTGTAAAGTCAGTCTTTAGTATTCCTCAGAGGTAAAGCCCTTCACAGCTAGGAGCTGCTGAAAGCACACATACAGCATATATCAACACAGCAGTATTAAATCGCACCAAGGATAAGACTGGAATTGAATAGAAAGCAGGATGCGCTGCGTTTTGGGACTTTATGGAATTGCAAATGACACCTTAAAAAAAGACCAGAGAAATCTTTCCTGCTCACAGTTGGATCAGCCAAGGCTTCAGACTCAAAATGAAAGTAATAGAAATAGGCATCTGTAATTATTTTGGCATTGTCCTGCAACAGCGATTTATTGAATTCCTTCTGCTAAGTGACAGTAATAAGGTTTTTTCATCCTGGGAGGCAGACTTATTAAAACATACTTACACAAGGACCCAAAAGAAACAGCCTTCAGGGACGTTTTACTTGAAGAACAGTTGACTACCTCACCAGCTGGGTGATGTGCCTCCACACACCAAGCTGACTCATGCTTTGAAAACTCAGTGTGGTACTGTTTCAAAGGGGACTGACTTCCCTTTCACAAATAGAGAACATCCCCGCCTCTTGTCCGTGCTTATTGAGACTAATGGTTGTGTTGACACAGGGGAGAAGTTGGGGAGAAATAGATTACAGCTTTTAAGAACTGGGGAACTTCTGCAATGATATATTACAGCTCCACAATACATTATTGTCATAGTTATTTATTTTCCGTCCCTGTTGCTACAACTGAGACATATTCTTTTTAATAACACAGCCAATGTCAGAGCAAAGAACAACTCGGCAATAGTTGAATATGAATGACTAAAAGTAGCAATACATATTAAAAATAATGCAATGAATTGAAATATATTTTTAATTATGCAGCAGAAAAGTTATTCTGTATCCAAGGTTTTTCAGCTATTTTCAGCAGGGGACCCACACCGAGTAAATCCAGTCTCTTTGTCAGACTGAGCCTCATTAAGACAAATCGCTGATTCTATATATTTTATTCTAATAGAAAGACACACAGGGATTACTGTGTGCGAATCTTTGGTTTTATTGCACTTGTTTTTCTTTTTTATCAGCAAAAAATAAAACATCTTGGCTAAATATTTTCTCCTTCCTTACTAATTTTCAAGGACCTGGATTATATCAGCAATGAGCAGAAGAAATGTTACAGTAGTTGAAAAGAAAAATATTTACTTTGAATAATTTATTTAGTTTGAAATATTTCCACCTTATTGTCAAACAATTAATGTCTACTTTTGGGGAAGGACTTTTCAAATGTATCAGTCAGTTTGTTTTTACAGAACCACCAAAATAAATCAATAAATGTATGAATCTCTGTTTATTTCCATTTTACAAAAAAGTAATCGTAATAGTAGATTACTACTGTATGTATTTATTATATATTAATAAGTAACACTTTGTTACAGATAATGGTAATAGAAACCTAATCGTATGAAAAAAATACTCACACAATAACCAACACAAGTAAAGTAATATATACAAAGAAAAATAAGGTAAGTAATAAAATAATAAAAATATAAGTAAAAATATAAATAATTAAGAAATAACTAAGAGAGAAAATTTAAAAGAATACATTGAAATAAAATAAAATGACCAAAATAGAAAATAAAATAATGAAAACAAAATAAAAGAAAAATAAACAAAACAAAAGAAAAAAGTAAACAAGGATTTTAAAAGGAAAATTAATAGCAATATTAAATAGAAGTATAAAAGAACATAATAAAAAGGCCATAGAAAAAACAAGTGTCAACAAAGTAATTTACAAAATGTAGAAAATAAGTGAAAAAGAAAAACAAATCACACGTTGTTCCTTAAATTTAAAAGCTTTTTGTAAAAGAAAAAACATGCCACCCCTAACAGAGTTAGAAATGACTCACCAGTGAGACTTGAATTTACTGGGGGAATCAAAACCCTCTCTCAATTTTAGCTTTAACAGTTTGTTTTTAGTTATTTTTTATTAACGTAATGTGTAAAAATGACAAAAATGTGTAAAAAAACATCATCGTTGAAACATCAATTCTGTACAAGAGAAGCATATTATCACATTTGTCTTAAACACCTCTTTTATTTTTGGGACAGTTTGTTACATAAGCGAAGCTTATTGAAATTGAGGTCAGTGGAGGACGTTGCTGTCGGCATTTAAAGGGGCTAATTGAGGTTTCCCACTGGTGCACAGGATGTGAAAGAAGCAGAAGCTTCCTGTTATTTTACAGAAGCTGACAGAGTGGTCGTTCGTGGAAATAGAGTGTGTGTTGCAGCAGGCACGTTTCAGAAGGGTCAAGTGCGTTCAGGTGATCCTGTGTGCTGACAGATGTGTGGTGCAATGATGTGGGCGAGTGTGTACGTGGTGAAACAAGTGCTCCCACTGCGTTGCTCTTATTTGCTTAAAACGAAAATGGGAAGTAGGATATAACAGGGAAAGGGGAAATGCATCATAGAACAAGTGTACATCTCCATCAAGAAAACATTGTCACAGCAAAAAATATGTTGTAATCTGTTCAGACAAAATGCTTGTGTAGTGCAAAATGTACAATTTATTGTACATTCCCTGGGCTCTAACGTGTGTGTGTGTGTGTATGTGCATTTCTGTGTGTGTTTAGCTGGAGCTCATCAGACACATGCTGGAGTCAATCTGGCTGAAGTACAACCTCGGCCCTTGTGTTTTGTGCTTGTGAGTAACTTTCTCTCATCACACATCTCCTTTAAAGTCATGTTTCTAACTAATGTAAAGTATAAAGCGCTCGCAGAATGTGTGTGTTCATGTTCACGCGTATGTGCTCCAGACTTCCATCACTTGCTGTGTCCATGTGTTTCCACATGGTCAAATTGTCAGTGACCCCTCTTCACGTGTGCGTTCACGTTATGTAACGTTCTTGTCCAAGTTTTTCTGTGTGTATGTGTGTGTGTTCCAGGACACAGCAGGGCAGTCCCGCTGAGTGGTCCGTGTTTCACTTCTTACTTCGTATCCTGGAAGCCACAAGGGGTCTCTGCCTGCCCCTCCCACCTGGTAACATCCACACACATATTGTACACACACACACACACACACTGTTTAATACAGTCTAACACTGTCTCACCCAGAATACCAATGTGTGTTTGCACTGAGGGACAACAGAACCGCTCTCTTCTGTACTAATGTAACCAAAAATATGTTAAACATTAGCATAGTGCAAATATGGGTAAAGCAGAGTGTGAATACATTCTCAATAATTTGAATTCATTTCCCAGTGTTTGTGCGTTACACAATCCCGTAATTTTAGTTGCTTGAGTTAGAATCCTAAATTGTACGAGAGAAGACATGAGAAATGCAGGGTGTGTAAATGTGATTGTGCGCCTGTAAAACAGCTCTTTACTGTTTTCTTCTAGTTAGTAAAAGCCAAAACAATTACACATAACTTTGACAACCTTTGCAGTCAGGTGTACATTATATTTATTTTTTAGATCTTTAGACATATTAGCACTCTGGCTCTTTGTACAATACTTTAGTTGCAAAAGGCTGACATTCACATCAGCCTTAGTGGGACTCTAGGGGTAATTTACAAATGTTTGCATGCTAATTGCTAACACTCTAAACTAAGAAAGTGAATGTGCTAAACATTATACCTGGTAACCATAAGTGATGTTTATGCCAACGTCATGATGCTCACGTTTGCATTTTTCTTAAAATGTTGCCGTGTAGCCACCAGCATGGTTGTAGACAACAAAGCAAAAAACTGCCAGTCTTGTTTCACCTTTTCCTTTCCTTTGTTGTTTTTAGGAACATCACAAAATATCAAAGTGTTTTCTTATTCTTTTTTTCTTCTTCTTCTTAGTTTTCTCCTTGTCTCTCTCCAGGCTATCACACCCTGTTAGCAGTGTTTGCTGTGCGTTGCCTCCCTCATCACATTTTTCTCCAGTACATTGACCACGGCTTCCTGCAGCTCACTGAAACCTTCATGTCTCGGCTCATGACAGGTGCACACGAACACACGCACACACACAGCTGAATCTTTCTTTGGATTTGTGAAACGTTTTATAAGAAAAAGATGTGCATGTAAGAGTGTGGAGATGTGTGTTCTTTGGGTCCAGACTGCTGTGACCAGGATGAATCCTAATGACTTTGTTGATTCCCTTTGACATTTGCTCTAGAGCCACCATGAAACTGGGATTTTTGTGGTTGTGAGTGAAGTGTCTCAGTGACTATTGGATGGATTAATTTTCTGGGTGAGCTGTAAGTTTTCATCCAGTGCCACCGTCTGGTCAAAGTGTCAATTTGTCCAATAGTTTTTGACCAAATTAATTATATTTCCTTATAAAACTGTACATGCTCACATCCTGAACTAAGATTGTAAACTTTATACCCACTAAAACATCAGGATGTTAGCGTTGTTATATTTTATTGTTTGTGTGGTGAGCTTGTGGCTGTAAGACATTAACTCCTGTTAATGGCACTAATTCTTTCATTCAGTCATTTAAGTCTGTTGTAAACCACAAAGGCTGGCTTTGGTAGAATATTAGTTTTATTTAAAGCACAAAAAAGAAAAGAAAAAGTAAATTAATTAAATTAAATTAAATATTGGTTAAATGTTTTTTTGACAGTCAGAGTGGTAACATAACTTTGTACTGGACATGATATGGTTTCTTTACCCATGAAAAGACCAAAATGGAAATAATATAAAAGTATGATGTCAAATATTATTAATTTATAGTAAGTGAATATAACAAACATTATACACATCAGTATATCAGTAAAACCACGAGTTGAGTTTAATACGATGTCTTTCTAGGAAATGTCAAACCACACTAACATGAAGATGTTGACAATGTGATCTCATATTAAGAGTAGTCATTAAGGAGCTGGTTCCTTCTGTTGCTGTCTCTGCTGTGCCGAGAGGCAAAGAAATACAGGAACGGATTCAGACAGTGATTGAAAAAGTAACAACATTCCATGAACGTCAACATCTTACTAATGCAAAGAAGTGTGTGTGATTTAGAGAAAAGTGCAGCAACATAATATATGCGAAGAAGGAGAGGAAAAAAACCGACAACCAGGTAGACAGCGATTATTCGAATGAAAATTTTAGTAGCTCTAGGCTGATTGCTGTCATGCATTTGCCTTTGTTTGACACCCTTAACAAGTAGCAGGTATAAGGAAAACAACACTATATAACTGAAAATTAAAAATGAGATGTAGACCACTTCGAGCTCTGGTTTGATGCCTTGGTTAATGCAGGAGTGATCTTTGTCTTTGTCGTCTCTTTGCTCATTTCGAGTTTCCGCCGGTGTCATGAACACAGATGGAAGAGCCACAAGGGCTCCGAGCATCCACACAGAGAACAGTAAAATCCGCTGCCATGTTCGGTGCACCTTGGACCACTTTTCTGGGTGAAGAACCTGGGAAATGAAAGAAACATTTGATCTTAATATCTGACTACTTTATGCTGTCCCGCTTTACAGAATTAGTTTGTGGTTTGTTGCATGTTTTTCTTACGTAGAGTGATTTTAACATTTCCTTTATGGGCCAGTGATTTTAATCCCGTCCCCGGCATTTACTTAGTTTTTCTTGCCTCCAGTAATTTGACAGAATAAATCTAAGCTATTAGGCGAACAAGACCCTGTAAATGTTGTCTAACAACAGGATTACTGATACTGATACTAATTTGTTTGATTTGATACCTAATGAAGGTCGAACAAACTGAGACCTTGTAAATTAATAAATATCACAGCTTAAGCGAGACAGTGTGTGAGAACTTTTCATGGTTTTGTTAGTGTGGCTTTACCTCAGACGCACCTGTCTCATGTGCAGATGTTTTTTGTTTGACGTTTTTTTATGGTTTCTATGAGAATTTATAGATGTTTAATTTGCAGTGTGCATAATGATATCCTCGGAAATTGTTGTCACACTGAAATAACATCAAGTATGTAGTCTTAATGTTGTCCGAAAGGTGCATTTATATGTATATTCATGTGCTAGGAAAATTGGAGATTAAGTTTTTCTGTTTTGTTAGCTTTTGGAACAGTGGAATTGGAAGATGAAGTTGTGTATCGTCTGCATATGAACAATCATTCTAGCTTTGAGCTGCACATTAGAGGTCTGCGGTAAAACAGGTTTCTCAAGGATTATATTCGTTATTCCAGGATGTATTGTGTCAAGTAGGGATGAAGTTTTATAAATGAACATGAGGCATTACTTGGCTTAACCATGTGTTCCTCCATTTTAAGTTCAATGTGACTCTTTTGCTGTTGTTTGCTACTATATCAGCACCATGTCTGAAAAACAGCGTTACTTCTCTAGTGCAACTAATAAAACCTCTGTGCAACTGGTAGTTACATACCTGGTAGTACCTCTGAATACTTATTAGTACCAGAATGTTCAAGTCAGTGGTTATGCAGAAGATGAAGGAGTAAAGGAGAAATTGATAAACTCCATTTGTATGACATATTCCACGGAAAAAAATAAACACACCAAAAGGCAAGCAGATCAGGCAAAGGAAGTCCGACACTGCTAGGTTGAAAAAGAGGCGCTGCGTCATGGAGGAGCCGCGTAGATGTCGACTCAGTTGTACTATGATGGTGATGTTAGCAGGGATACCGAGCAGGCAACTGACTGCAGTAACCACACCAGCAACAATGTACAAGGATTGGAGGTAGGAGGTCAGAGGAGTTCCTGAGAAGGAGCAGTTGAAGTTGTAAGAGAGGTCGTAAGTCATCGTGGAGGGTGAATGAAGGAGACAGATGGAGAAGTGATGAGCCTTTACTGAAGCAAATCTGAAAGATAGAAGTGTGTCCTCTTGTGACTAGGTTAGACTGTGGGACCTGTAACATTGGACTACCTACTTATATGCACCCACACTCTAGAGGTCTTGGTCTTAGTGTTTATTGGATGAGGGGTGGGTGACGGTAGGAACTTTCTGTTTTCAAGAAGTTGGCTTCAGTGCTGTCCAAACTACGCTACCTTTGAGTTGTACAGTGAAGACTCAGTTCTTTACTGGCTAGATGGAATAATGTAAATGGAATATTTGATTTGTTTTGACTATGACACTGTGACGTGTGTCTTAAAGTTAAGTAGGAGATGTTCCAACAATATACTAATGTTTAATCGGTCAATTTGAAGAGTCAAACCTGTTTGAAGAGCTCAGTTTACACGCCAACACCACTGAAATCTTTGGGAATCACTGAGTGGTATGGGTCTAGGGATGGCAGTGGTTCTGGATCACTAACTGTTGTTACAGGCTGTTAGTCTTATTTGCGTTCATCTAACATTTATTATTCAGATAAATTTTTTGAGCTGTTAAGCAGCATGTGATATTTTTAGCACCACACCTGTTATGACCTACTTTCTGAAAACCCACAAAAAAACCCCAAAAACCTACAGGACAGTAAATGTCACAAACAGCTGTGAACATCCATGCAATGTATTGCCTCTATTCATTTTAATGGAGGCACCTATTATTCTTCACCTCAAAAAAGGTCTCTTTATAGATAGATTTATATCTTATTCTTCCGTCAACATTAATGCGGCCCGAACGGAAGAGAGAACCCACACAAAATATACATCAAATCGACTCGGTCCCGGCATGTGTGCTATTACTTTTTTGTCAAAACATTAAATATTTTTTATTTTATTTAAGTTTTTCCATTTTTTGGTCAAAAAATGGCAGTTGGAGGAGTCATTTCATCAACTTTCCTCCCTTCATCCTCATGGTGT
>JAUMHL010000016.1:8004120-8056461 GCA_032362345.1 Sandelia bainsii | reverse complement strand
CTCTGTTCGTTTTTATTTATAATCATTTCACACAGACATGGACACACACACCCCCCCCTGACTCCACCCTGAAAGTTTTTATTTTAAATTATTTCATTTTTGTGTGAGTTTGTTTGAATTTGAGACATGTCACATGGTGTGACTAATGTCACTCCTGATTGGCTGAGGCTTCATTAAGATGGCTCCCAGGTTCAGGGGCATTACTTCCACACAAAAACCACACAGGATGAGCCCACAGGACAGACTGTGGAGTCCTATCACAGATATTATACATCAAAACGACCAGCTCGGTCAGGTGATGGCCCCTGTTACAATTAGTTGGCATTTTGAGTTACCGTGGCAACGTAAATCACCAAAAACCACACAGTATGAGCTCACAGGACAGACTCGGGATTATACATCAAAACGACCGGCTCGATCATGACATGTCCCCTGTTATGGTTTGTTGTCCTTTTGAGTTACCATGGCAACGTAAATCGCCAAAAACCACACAGTATGAGCTCACAGGATAGACTGGGGATTCTTATCACACACATTATACATCAAAACGACCAGCTCGGTAAATCCTGCTTTCTTACCGGCGAGATGGCTTTGACGTTTCTGAGCGCAAAATGGCAGGCACCTTCAAAGTTTCTCCAGGAACTTTCTACTTTATTTTATTGCTTAGTTATATTCTTAGTGAGTATTTTTTATTTTTTTTAAAGTCTGTTTTAATTTCTTAACGGCATTTGTGAATATTTTTATTTAATATTGTTACTTTTTATGACAATGAAGTCGTGAAAACACACTACCCCTCACAATTCAGCCTCCATGTAGTTAACAAGCTGGCACTGTTCTTGCTAGATCCATATCGCAACAACCAAGATCCTGTAGCCTTATCCCAAATGCATACTACTGTACATACTAATTCTACACTGCAGGTTCTATATAGTGAATATATAGTTAGTCTGTTAGCAGCTAATATACCAAAAATCTAAATAATTATTGTTTCTGCTGCTGTTCCACCATCACTCATCAGCTATTTTCCCAGCTGGGTGCAGCTCCTCCAGCTCCTTTCTGCATTGCACCGTGAAAATAGTGTGAACAACGCAGTTATAAATTTTATATTTCACTTTTCTGGTGTGAACACGCTGCACACTCAAAACCTCTTTAATATTAGTGTCTAGTCAGGAACATTTATTTTCACCGTTTTCACAGAGTTTTCCCCTGAGAACGTATTTTTTTTTGCAGAATTAAGCAGCTAGCTGGTGACACCTCCACTGTCATGAAAATTGACTGTGGCTTTTGAAAACGGGTGCTTGAAAGAAAAATGTGTATATAATGTGTTTAAGCACTGTCGCCTCACAGCTAGATGGACGTGGGTTTGAATCCACGGGTTGGCCGGGTGTCTTTCTGTGTTGAGTTTGCATGTTCTCCCTGTGCCTGCATGGGTTTTCTCTGACTTCCTCATGCATGTTAGGTTAACTCGCGACTAAATTGTCCAGGTGTGAATGGTTGCTTGCCTCAGTATGTCAGCCTTGTGATAGGCTGGTGATCTGTCCGGGGTGTATCCAATTCCACCCAATGCCAGCTGTGATAGGCTCCTACATGCCTGCAGCCCTTAACAGGAAAATAGGTTTGGATTGATGGAGGCATATAATGTGTTTAATTTGCATAATAATGAGTTAAGTTTTACAATTACATGACTTCATTATTTATTAATGTTCCACCTATGCATGCAGTTGGAACAGCATTAATGGTTGTTGCTGAAGCATAATAACTCGTGACCGGTAAAGCTGTAAAAACAGGTCACATTTCACAGCTGTCACATGAACATGTGGTGGCAGGTGTGTGGTGCATGCTGCAGTTGTGTGAATTTTCTCGTTGTTGTGATGTGGGATGGTTTAAGCAACTCTGATCTTTTTCCTTGTGTAATGTTTTGATAATATGTACAGAGAGGCCAGAGGTTAGGCTTAGCTACCACAGGGTTTCAGGGCCTTGTTCAAAGGCGCTGTCTTTAGCGAGGATTTCTCAGCATGGAAAGTACAGTGTTCAAAGCCCAAACACTTGGCACTGAGATCAACAGAAGCAAAATGTCTGGCCTTCCTCGTTACTCTCGTTCTTCTTCTAGTTCACGTGGTTCTCTCTCATGAACAGAACAAACAAAGATCCTGGAACATGAAAAGGTGATTTAAAGGACTGAATCCAAAGGGTTTCAAATGTCAAAGTGAGAGAAAAGGATATTTCCGGACTTTGAAGTGAGAGGGTTCACGCATCACTTCTCCCCTGGGTTTAAACAATATCTATACTTAAAATTCAGCTTTTTTTACTTAGGGTAATTGGCTGGGCAGGTGTGCACTTTTTGCCTCATTACACACACAGACACACACACACACACACAAAAACATGTTCTCATGTAAAATCAGTCATACTCTGCCTGGGTGCAGACTTCTGACGGGCTGCCCATGTGCCCAGTTTTTGTGTGAAACAAACATTCTCACAGTGACAATGCGAACATGCTGAAGATAAGCACGTATAATGTTTAGCTTGTTTATAGTCTAGGTTTAGTAGTGGCACAGTAGTAGTACAGCTGAGGGCAGAGGTGGGTAGAGGAATAATGTAAATGGAATATTTTATTTGTTTTGACTATGACACTGTGACGTGTGTCTTAAAGTTAAGTTGGAGATGTTCCAACAATATACTAATGTTTAATCGGTCAATTTGAAGAGTCAAACCTGTTTGAAGAGCTCAGTTTACACGCCAACACCACTGAAATCTTTGGGAATCACTGAGTGGTATGGGTCTAGGGATGGCAGTGGTTCTGGATCACTAACTGTTGTTACAGGCTGTTAGTCTTATTCGCGTTCATCTAACATTTATTATTCAGATACATTTTTTGAGCTGTTAAGCAGCATGTGATATTTTTAGCTGCACAACTGTTATGACCTACTTTCTGAAAACCCACAAAAAAACCTACGGGACAGTAAATGTCACAAACAGCTGTGAACATCTCTAGTGTTGTGCCTCAAAGTGCTCAATATAAATTAGATAAACAGACATTATGAAATAGTCTAATTAATAGATAATATACTACTATTACAGTTATCTACTTCATTATTGGTGCCTGCCATTGAAAATGAATGGAGGCACATATTGTTATCCACCTCTAAACTGGACTCTTTATAGATAGATAGATTTATTTATTGGTGCCTGCCATTGAAAATGAATAGGAGGCAATGTGGCCATTGTGGCCAGATGTCGAGAGCCCGCTGCCTAAGTCTCCTATTAAATCCATTTCAAAATTCAAAATTTTTTTGAATTTCATTACAAAAAGACATGGACACGGAGGGAAACTTGTCCTCTTTCCGCCAATATGCTTTTCATAGTGACAGGACTTATACTTTTTGAATGCCGAGGCCAACTGTCATCACTTCTCCTGTGTGAAAAACACTAATTAGGTGCACGTGTGTGTCTGTGTGTTTACAAACTGTTAGTATGTGTGAGGCCATTACCATGGCACAAACATGTTCTCATGTAAACTTTATCAGTCATACTCTGCCTGGGTGCAGACTTCTGACGGGCTGCCCATGTGCCCAGTTTTTGTGTGAAACAAACATTCTCACAGTGACAATGCGAACATGCTGAAGATAAGCACGTATAATGTTTAGCTTGTTTATAGTCTAGGTTTAGTAGTGGCACAGTAGTAGTACAGCTGAGGGCAGAGGTGGGTAGAGTAGCCAAAAATTGTATTCAAGTAAGAGTAGCGTTACTTAAAAATAATATTACTCAAGTAGAAGTAAAAAGTAGTCATCCAAAAAATTACTCAAGTAAGAGTAAATAAGTACTTGGTGAAAAGACTACTCAAGTAGTGAGTAACTGTTTGATCATAATGTCTGATTTATTAAAAAAAAAAAAAAGATGTAATCAGACAGGAAAAAATATAAAATGATGTGCAAATTCTAGTATTTCCAAATAATAAAACAAACAATGAGTAAAAATAAATAACATCTTTACAAAATAACAAATTAAAGCACAAGAAACACAAATTTCCAAATCTAACAATCAGACAACTACAGTAGGTAACATATGTGTGTTTCAACTGTGACATTTCTCATGTGTTTTTTCATTCACTGTCTGCTACCTCACAAGGTCTGCTTTGACAGTGAGATCACTATTTTGGATTTACCCTTTGTATAAAAGAACATTTTTTACAATGCAGAAAAACTCAATAAAATTTTGTGAAAAATCTTCCAAGTGTTGGAAAAGACGTCAATAAACTGTGCGAGCAATATGTAAGTTGTTTAAGGTTTTTGCTTAGATAATTTAGGTGATTGCTTTTATTTTGTAATTTCCTATTAAAACTTACTTAAGTAAATGTAACGGAGTAAATGTAACTCGTTACTACCCACCTCTGGCTGAGGGTGATGAGAATACCATTAGCTCTCTGTCCACATTTTGAGCAGCCAGTTGAGGTGGTTTCTGTTTGTTGTAACAAATCATCTCGAGTCACCCAGGGTCAAATGATGTAAAAAACTCTTAAGGGAAGAACAACAATAATAAGACGACTTTTACAATTTGCCTGCATTTTATTTTACCTGCAGTCTTTCTGTAAAAATACAATGAGTGACTCCTAAACCCCACAGTTCTATTTAAAGCATTGTGAATTATTAACTTGTGTGTAACTTTGTGTTATTTGTCTCTTCTCTTTTCCTTTGTCTTTCTGTTTAGATTTGAACAACAATGATGCTAACGAGAGGCTGAAGTTCAGCGTACTTAAGAGACTCCCTCAGGTACTTCTGTATGTGTGTGGCCAAACAAAGATTTTACACAGGGTAGGAGGAGTAGTTTAGATTTAGAAGGAAAACGGAAGGTATTAAATCTGATGTAATCACTCTAGAAATAAACTCTTAGCAACAGCCAAAGTCCAAATGATGACTTGTTGAATAAACTTGGAGGACGTAGCTGACATGTGGTCAGCCCATTGGGTGGAGAGAAGTTCTCAGCCTGGATGGTGTAAGGAGTAAACAATGCATGATGATATTATAATCTCATTTATTATTTAGGTGGAAGTTTTGATCTTATCCCGAATGGTTCTCTTCCCAAACTTCCCATTGTGGTCCAATTAAGAGTTTGAAGTTATTTTCGGTCTTATCTCCCTCAAGCCCCCCTGAAGCCACTCACAAAGCAATTGTGTAACTGGCTAGTGTGCGCTGAGAAAGTGGTTGTGTAGGTAGTTTTCTGCTTAGTCTGTCTGTGTTTATGTCGTAACTGTTGTGTAACTTCCACGTGGTCCCGTGTGGGCACAGTACAGTATATCTCGTTTGTAGCTGTGTGTGTTCTGTCCGCATTGTGATCAGAGGAATGTCGAGTGTTTAGTGCCTCTGTTCTCTTTCCTGCCCGTCAGATTGTTGTTGGGTGAGCTTGGCAGGAAGGAGAGATTTAGCAGGTACAACACACACATGCATAGAGCTAGAAAACAGGAGATGCTCGCAAACTGTAGGAGATTTGTACTTTGAAAAAAACCAGCAAACCCATAATTCTCATTATTAATGTGTTTAACTCCCAAGTAAACTTTTTATGTTACAATGTACTTTAGGCCATTTCTACAGTAACAGATACACAAGTCCAGTCCAGATTTGTTCCACATGTGCCTCATAAATAACGTTTCTGCAGCAATCTAACGTGTTCAGGCTTTGTTAAGTTTAAATCATGCACAGATTCAAGGAGAGATCAAGTCCAAAAACCTTATTTCTGAAACTGCAGACAAGCTTTCAAAGGTGAAAAACATGGCAAAGAAAATTTACTAGCATTTAATTAGAAAATAAGGCTACAGATGTGTGTTAGGTAGAGAGTTGGTGTGGAACGAAATATGCATCTGAAAAGTAACTAGTAACTAAAACTGTCAAATAAATGTAGTGGAATAAAAAGTACCAAATTTCTCTCTGAAATATAATAGTAGAGTCAAAGCAAAAGTAACATAACATGGAAGTACAAGTACATCAACATTGTACAAGTAAACCACTGTTTTTTATATAGTACAGTAATGTAAATGTTAAGTGAAGATTTCCTTGCTTATATGACCTGTATGAAAAGAGTAAAGGATCAATATACGACTCTTTAGTAGTTGAGACTGAGATTGACTGAAACTAAAGTTTTACTAATGCAATTTGAATTAGTGAAATACTAAAATCAGAAAGTAGCCAGCATAGTAATTATTAAGCACAGAAGATAAAGATAAAAAGAACATAAACCATATCCCCAACAAGAGACAACATGGCTGAATCAAGCAGCTTATGTAGCTTGATGAGGATCCAGCACAAATTATGATGCACTTCCTGAAAACAAGAAAAGGGACAGCCCACACAGGAAGTGAAGAGGGCTGTCCCACTGTTCAGTGGTCACATTAGTTTGAGTTTATTTGAGGGTTATATCCCCAAAGTTTAATAATTTTTATCACAAGGGCTGTTGTTTGTTTTTTTCCTGTGCAAGACTAGTGCACCTGTATAATTGCTGGAGGATGGAAGAAGAAAAATTATCAAGCAGCTTAGAAATAAATCATTTGAGTGACAAGTCAAAAAAATCTACAAGTTTATTTAAAAACAGAAATGTTTTTTTGCTTTTCTACCATGTTATCCACTTCTGTCGTCTGTGGTTATTTTTTCTGTAAATGGTCTTAAATGGTCTTTAAACTCAATGTCTGAATGACACGATCTGTGAAGTGATTCAGCTGCTCTGTATCAACACTGTGACTGAAGCTGGACAGAAAGTTGCATTCTTTCTTATTGTCAGTCACTCCTCTAGTCTCGGTTTTTTGTTATTTATTACTGCAGTGTGCATTTCAGAACACTGAAAAATCTGATTTTTCTTTCTCGCATTCCTCATTTGCAGTCAGTTCTACAATAATGGTTTTGAATTCCATTTGGCAAAATAGGAAGGGACAGATGTTCACATGCTCGAGGGATGATTTTCTATGAAAACATGAGCTACATGCCTAAAATGGAAACTCTATTGTGTGTGCGTAGCCTATGAAGCAGAGGATCTACCATATGTGGGATCATCCTGTCAGTTCAGCATCAATCTCCAGAGATTATGTCAGGACTCTGCTGGAGAAACACAACAAAAACAAGGTAACACATTACATGCTGCGTCACACATCCTGCAGAAAGGACATGCTTTTTTTCGCTCGTGTGCTGCAGTAAACGGCGGGGTGCATGAAAATCTTCAAAAAACAAAACAAAACACTCAAACAGAAATGTTTTAGTGTTGAAACAATTGTGAAAGGTTGCATCTCTGACAAGGTTGGAAAAAACAGAACAGAAAAACTGCAGCCAACTTTATCCATAAGACAAAACAAGTGCGTGAATGTGAGTAGTTTCTGGATTTGCTGCAGATTTGTCTTGACTGTGAATTTCCTGGAAAAAAAAAAAGTCCACAGTTGTGTTTTTGTTTTTTCCTCAGGGATTTGCATCCACGGGCAGAGACGAGCCAGGCTTCAGACCTGAGTTTCTGCCTCTTACCTACCTGGCAAAAATACTCTCTGATATAGAGGAAAAAGGTAGTGTGTGTGTGTTTTATATCCTGCCTGGTTTAGATACAGTACAGAGGCCTTCTGAGGATTAAGACAGAATGTGCGTGCTTGGTCAAAATGCAGCAGTCTCCATCATGAAGCAGCAGGGAAGGAAGTGTGTGTATGTGCTGTTATATGCTCTATAATAAGCTGCATCTCACTCTTTTTTCTGTGTTCCAGCTCTGAACCCGTTTGAGGAGCAGGAGAACGTGGATGCGAGGTTTGTGGAGGAGACAGCTCTGAAACAGACACTAATACTGCTGGGCTTTGAGGAAAAATGAAGAATGTGGAGGAAGGCGGAAAAGGGTGGAGAAGGACTGATGGATTGAGGGAGAAACAGATGAGGGGGAAAATGTGTTTGAGAGAACAGTCATCATCGACTGGGCCTTGAGGACAAGGAACGGATGGATGGATGATGGAGGGCAAGACAGGAAAGATGAATAGAGAAATTGAAAGGCAGAGTGCTCATAAACAAGCTCTCGCTGTTTGATGACAAATCAGGGTAGGATGGAGGAATAGATTGATGGAGTCACACAGAAAAGAAAGATGGAGGGGAGAATAGGAGTCATAGTGGATGAAAAAAAAGTCACCCTGTTTTTCTACTTGTCTCAGTAAACACTGAGGTGTGTGAGGGTCAGTGTGAACAGCACCAAAAATTATAACACAATAGGAAACACAGTTGGAGATTCAGTTAGAGATTTAGTTCAGTTTCTAGGAGCATGGTTTAAAATATTTATTGAAAATCAATAACTGCAGGCAGCTGTTTATACTAACTCAATTTCTGCAGCGGCAACAATTCTCCGCTGCGCCCCCGACAACTTCTCCACTCACTCTCATACAATTTATGAACATCGATGTTAAATCCTGTACACGGTATTTATAAATCACGTACGCTTGTTTATCCCTCTGTGCTGTGTAGCACCGCTGCGCCCCATCAACTTGATTACATGCTGACAAAACCTGTGCAGACAGACTGGCTTGATGTGGTCAGTCGTCGGCTGAATCTTCTGCACTGTAAAGGGTTTTACTGAGCCAATCCATTATTATTATTATTATGAATTTGAATAAATGAATGAACTCTCTTTTTCTCTGTTTTGGCTGGCGTTACACATTTTATCCAGCAGTGCAGAGATACTCTTGTTAAGTTTTCAAGAGAGCCTCGTCTTTTTAACCAGTCACAGAAGGCCAAAGTCAGGGATGGGAGCTCACGGCCGTCAGTGGTGTTGGTGAACACACTTCTGGTGTAATACTCCTCTCGCACAGACACTTTAAGCTAGCATAAGCATAAATCTTTCCTACATTAGGTAGTTGGATTTCCATAATGTGCATATTTAGCTTTAAATTATTACATCAAAGGGGAACTTCAGTATTTTCACAGCCCAGTGCAGAATCATTCAGAAAATGCTCTGCAAACTATGAAATCAAACAAGACAGTACAGGCTAATTCAACAATAAGAACTGAAATACAATTGTGAAAAGACTGACATTGCTTACACACACACACAAACAACCAGTGTCTGGTTTGAGTAACATGACAGAGCTTTTACTGTAAGTGAGGAAATTCTTAGGAAGTGGTGGCAGTGTGTGTGTGTGTGTGTGTGCGCGCGCGCACGTGAGGCATGTGTTTGAAATTATTTTTATAGTGTGTGTGTGAACAACATCTGAAACTAAATACAAGACATTATTTACATCTCATGTTGTGCTTTGATTTGAGAAAAAGGGATTTCTTTATCATTTGTTTTTCTTCTGTTTACACAAAAACTGTTTTGCAAGATAAATTGTAAATAAAGAGATTTTTAACTTTTACTCATTTTTTTTTAAATGTATACTATTGAAGATTGTGGTGCACAGAGAAGCTTTGTGGCAACAGTTGCTGACTTTATTTCCAAAAAATATTCATTTGAACTGCGAAAAAGTGAGTGCCAGCTGCACTGTGGAGCCTTGAGATAAATTAAGAAATGATAAAATACTTCGTAGCGTCAAGGTTGAGCTTCAGACCTTGAGCTTCACCACCTTTGCACAATTTGCTTCAATTGATTTCACTTCCTGTGAATTCCTTGTTTAAATGTGAACTAATTGCTTACTTCCCCATTTGACTGCCTCCTCCACACTTTGTTATGCAGCCAGTGTTATGTATCCGGCTAACAAGCACAAAGAGTTAGGAGCTAAGTTAATGTGACAGCTCTCAACATCAGCCTGCAATGGATGATCACACACACACACACATCGCTGTGTGGATAGGTCTGGCTCAGCATCAACCAGTCATACTCAGACTGTTGCCTTCTTGAACCTCTTAAGAAACTGACTCACACAGTGTGCGTTGCAAATCCAGCTCAACCCTCCAGTGGTTTCCATGTTTGTGCGACGTATGCCTTCAACACCACATACTAATTGTTTAAACAGTTTCACATTACTTTAGGCTGTTTGTCATTACTTTTAGACCTTAAAACTGTTCATCCATCACTTATAGTGGTGCATGTGTTTCAAACCACATGCCTGGGGTTTGGGAGGGAGCGGGTCAGTATGGGGGATGTACACGTTGGGACAGGTTTGTGTGCACTGTCCATTAGGCAACTGGTTTCACTCCTCCTCTTCAGCAGGCTGTGCGCACACACACACCACAAGCAGTTTTAATATTTGATGTGGTCTGTGGTTACAATGTGGGTGAGTGGGATGTATTTGAACATTTATCCTTTATTTTCCAATGAGAAATATGAAATATATACTCAACCAAATCCTGATTTATATTATTTTTCAAACAACCTAAGCTACTGAGCAAATACAGAAGTAGCCTACACATTGTACATAGTAATGGCCTCATGTGAATGTACATGTGCGTACAAGCTGCAAAATACACAATCAGAAGATTCAGTCAACATTTTGCAATAAATGTTTAGAAGCTTCAGAAGCCAGTGACTTTGTTTTTGGTTTCTTGTAACCAAATCTGAACTTGCCACTCAATTTAGAGCTCCACCTTTATATATTTTCTCCTTTGACTCTCCTTCTCCATTTTTCCATCTGTCATCTCTCGTTTTTCCATTTGTAATTCTTTATGCTCTTTCAATGCCTGACCTTGCTCTCCCTATATTTACATTTATCATTTCTGCCACTAAGTAGACACTCTTACCCTGGCTTAAAGCATAAACCCATTACAATTTATTAATCAGCTACAATTGTGCTGGATGAAATGGCTACAAGACTGAAGAATATGCAGAAATATTTTCTTTGTCTCTGACAAATTAATTTTTTCTTTAAAAAAGCTAATAAGACATTATTGATGTGTTGCTAGGTAAAGAAATAAATACAAAACTTTATTGCTAAGCATTATGTTGCAAACACATAAATTTCATCTCCACCCGTTTCCCTTCCACTTTCCTTCTGTGTTAGTTACTGCAAATAGTGTAAACAAGCTCTTACCAGTAAATAAAAAAAAGAAACAAAATTACAACCAGATGCAGTCCACAAGTACTCACATACACTTGACAAAACAACAGCGGTATGTCAGACATTAGACAAAATAGACCAGAACAGAGGAGGAATGAGTGGAAATCCGAGAACTATGGAGAGCAGGCAGAGCAATACATGTGAGATAAGAATGGATCCATGCTCTAGAAGTGGTCTACGAAATAGATTTCAATTTAAATTCTCTTTTTTTTTTTTTTCCCCTCAAGTGAAGATTAACTGTTTCTGAAATACACTGATGTGCAATGTGTGGATTTGGATTAAAACCATCCCAAAACAACAGCCATGAATATCCACTAGTCTGAACATGCTCTTATGTACAGTGTATTGTTTTCTATATCTCTAAAGGTTTGAGTGTTGGTTTGCGGATGTGTCTCATGTTGGCTCCTGGCTTGGAGGGTTTGAAGGGGGCCTGGGCTCCGTAGGGTTTGGGCAGAGGGAGCGAGTCAGTCTGGGGGATGTACGCATTGGGACGGGTTTCAGCTGTGGTGTACTGTCCATTAGGCAACTGGTTCCACACCTCTTCTTCAGCCAGCTGCACACACACACACACACACACACACACACACACACACACACCAGAGGCAGTTTTAATATTTGAAGACTACATGACCTTGGACTACAGTTAAAATTTAATTTTCCCCAATTTTAATCATGAAAATTGAATAATTAATTCAAATTTCATTTTTTTTTTATGTCTCTAGACAAATGCAAGGGCATCATCAACAGCTAAGCAAAGAATCATAAGACTGATTAAAGTTTGATCTATTTTTTCTTCTGAAACTGAAAATACACATTAGCAAGATTAATGATTAAAGAGATGCTCTGCAGCAGGGAATATACAGGGTTTGTATTTTGGAGCTAATTAATATCAAGACACAGTGAGCTGCACTTGTTCAGTTATCTGACTGACAGGTCATGATGCAGAAATGACACCAGCAGCAGGATCAGTGCAGAATGACATTGAATGGAAGCCGTTTTTCTCAAATTGTTTTTGGTAAACATGTAGCGATAAAATTAAAAATTATAAGTATAAAGGCTATCACAGAGTCAATGTAAAAATCTGAAATATAAAAATAAAAGACTGAATTTACACATATGCTGCTATACGTTAAACATGGCCAGAACATTTCTATCCTCCTCAAATAAAACTAAAACAGTAGAAAACTGACAGTGGCTGGAAAAATTGATTTAAACCCAGTGTGGGTGATAGATCACTTTGTAACCATTGCCGACTCCTGCTGAGAAAAAAAAATCTTCCAGTGTACACACACAAGTCCTCATGACACTACAGTCCTCTCTTTGACTTTCACCCCACAACAGCATGCAAATGAACTGTGCCTAAATCTCCCTGAGACTTCAAAGAGATGGTGATTTTTCTCATGCATATGAACAGTTTATCCACTGGCATGTGATCTGAGGAGTGCACACAAAGCACGCAATGAATACAAAAAAATAGCAACAACTATAATAAATAAACAGGAAAACATATTTCCTTTATCAGTTATGTTTTTAGAAGAAACTTAAAATGTATGGTTATTAATGACTCCAAAAGTTATAAGTTGTAGTAAACATTTCACTTTCTGCAGGTTTCTTCCTAGGTTTGGCATTGTGCCAGCTGAGTATTGCGGTGTCCTTTGGGGCCCGCGGCTATGAGCAGAAATAAACTGGGTGAGAAAATACAGACGAATATAACAACAAGCAGGCTGTAGACAGCTGGACTGGTTTCAGACACAGTGGACACATAAGGAAGACACACATACAGGGATCTATACTGTATGTGTGTTTGTTTGTGTAGACAGGTTCTACTTCTTGTCTTGTGTCAGGGCGTGTAGTGAGTTTCTACCCTGTGCATGTTCATGTATACAGAAGCCCTTTGGTTCCTCAGAATTGATTCCTGCCCAGCATCATGTCCCCACTCCACTCCTTTTTTCTTTGTCATTCTATCTTCTTTTCTTACCCCTCAGTGCTTTAATCAACTCCTGACCAGTGATCTTTGTGTGTGTCTGTGTGATGTTTTTACCCTGTCTCTGTCCTCCTTATCCCTCTGCCTCCTCTTCTTGTCCTGGAGCATCCTCCTCCATTCCTCCTCTATCTCAGGGCAAGGAGGCAGGCCCTTCTCCAGCCGCTGCTGGCATCTGTCCATCTGGAAACACAGGGGCAGTGTGAGAAGCATTCACTTTGTATTCCTATCACTCCATCCACTCTGCACTCTCCTGGCTCGATTCATTTCTAACTTCGCCCAGAAACAGATGGTCGTATTAGTGTCAGAATTTGAGCAAAGTTATGCCTCTGCATTTTCTGCTGTCTGCAGCGCGCTGCAGGCATACATCAGCTGCAGGGACTCTTCAGGTTATTAACACACATCTCTTGAAACATTTACAAGGCGTGTGGGAAATTCTCTCATTTTTATTAGTTACATTTTTTATTGAGACAGAAAGCAGTGAGACTGTTAAAACCAGTATCAAAATTTCAAAACTGATTATTTAGCTGATTGCTTTTTACTTTCCCTAAAGCTCACTAAATCTATTGTGGTTAATTATTTTCATGCTCCAACTCTACAACAGGAAAAATAACAACAATGAATAAACAGTGTTTGACAGCATAAATAAATGGCAGTGGTCAATTAAATTAAAGTAAAATGATTTGTTAAGCATTGCCTACATTGTGTGAAAAGTATAACTTGTGTTAAATCAGTGTATGTTTGGACACACTGCCTGGAAAACTGATTAAAGTTACTGTTTCTATGCTGCCAGCTAAACACTCCCTTTCACTACATCCTCAAAGGAGCAGACAGGTGTTGAAAATTGGCAGGATTTACTTCTGAAAAACTGTAAACAATATTTTATTTGCAAAATTAAGACTGGTTCATGGTACTTGTATTTAGATTGTGTAAACCATTTTTGGTAATCATGCTGACTACAACCGACAAAGTAAGCAATTAAGTTGCCTTAAAGTTACATTGCTCCACACTAACAGTCGGTACACATTCTGAGGCACTTCCTCCAACTTCAGTAGTTATATGCTAACATATAATCCATAACAACTTCATAAGGAGATCCCCCAAAAGGCAAAAATCAAAATTATGTTTTGTTTACATATATGAGGCAGGAAATGGTACCAGCTAATGTTAACTGGTTCAAACGTAGACACAGTACCATAGCTATTTTTTGTGTTTGTGTGAAATAGAATAAAATGCAAAGATAAATAATATATGTAATCAGCAACAGAATAATCATAATTTTAACAGTAAGTTAAGACAATATAAATCATTGTAGATTCAGATCCACTTACTGTTCATGCAATGCTGTGTTTCTGAAAACTGTAGTACTATAATAGCAAAAAGTCAGTTTGATATTTTAATATAATTTCTGGATCAAATATCAACAATGGAGCAGTTTTTGTTGCTATAGTTACAGAACTTAACAACGTTGGGAGTAGAGTGGGACAAGAGTGGATTTAAAAGGACACTGATGACATCTCCATTTCCTCTAATACAATTTTTTTAACAATGGCAGACCTCAAATAGTTCCAAACGCTGGGAACTCGTAGCAGTGGTGCTGTTGAACTAGGTGTTTATGAAATCTGTTATATTTATGACTATTTCAGGATAGTGACATTATGTTTTACAGCATTTTAGCTTGTTACCATCCAACAAATTAACAGATTTAGACATTAAGCAAGTTAACTAGTGTTAGCTAAGTGTTTTCAGAAGTTGCTTGCCAAAAAATGTATATAATATTTGATACTGACACTGATTTGATTCTGTTGTAAAATGGTTGGTTTTTGCAGCCGAATCCTGCTTTTCTCTATCACCCTTATGGAATTATTTGAGGCTACATGGATCATGTGACCCGTTATCGTTTTTGACTCCTCAAGGTCGCAACTCATCTATCTCTAGGGCTGTGAGTGGGACGGGTCACTGATTCTGGAAGAATTTGTCCTCCATTGTGTATTTTGTTTTTTTATTTTAAACATATCCTTGAAGAAATTCTGCTTTCATTTACTGTCTGTACTTACATTGCTTCTTGCTGTCTTCTATTGATGCTCGTTTATTTTTATGAACCCTGCTCTGTGTTTACCCCTTAACTTATTCTACTGTACAAATGAGCAAAATAAATGGGTTTGAAGTGAACAATGAGGCACAGTGAGAAATAAGTTTTGAGACACTTTTGCTGTCTTTGATCGTGGTCAGTGGAGAGTGACAGAAGTGATGGAAAAAACAGTGGGAAACTAAATGTGCAACTAAGATCACAGTTTGTACTCCAGCATCATGTTATTGTGGGTGGATGGTATGTGAACTATGAGTGCATGTGAGGTCTCTGACCTGAAGCTCTTTCTCTCTGATCTCTTGTTGTTGAGACAAAGCAACAGCTTGCTTCATGGAAAGTTCTGCAGAAACAGCCATCAGTCTGTGGTTGCTGTTAATTATGTCAATTCGTAGATCATTCAACTGGAAATAGGCAACAAATGAATACAGATTAGGTGAATCTTACACTGATTCAACATCAATTTGGATACAGAATTAATGTTTTATGTTTTACATTCCTACTTGTACTGTAAGTGGAGCTTTGAGCTAAGATTATGTTGTTACACATCCTTACATCTTGTGTGTAGCAGCCTTAAACTGAAAATCTAATTTACCTTCACTGATTGTATTACCATCCCCATTTCCAGAACAGTTGGGACTTTTTCTAAGATGCAATAAAAACTAAAATCTGTGCTTTGTAAATTTGTTTGAACCTTTTCTTTGTACTTCTGTCATAAATAAAGATTTTCAGCGTTTTCACTTATCAACTTAAATCTATTTTCTAAATATAAGCAAATATCTAGTTTTATGCCTGCAACATGCTCAAAAAAGTGGGTATAGAGACAAAATAAGAATTGAAGTAACAGTCCTAGAAAATAAATAAAATATTTTAAAGTGATGATTCCTGAGGGTATCATGATTTGGTATAACAGAAGCATCCACTAAAAGCTCAGTCTTTGCAAGCAAATCGGCTGTGGCTCACAAATTTGTGCTGAACTTTGTGAGAGAACGTTCAACAAGAAAGTGTGTAAAGGTCAAGAGTGGGAACCATTGTCGAATGTCTGTGACCTTCGAGCCCTCAGGCATTACTGCATGAGAAACCATCATAATGCTGTTATTAATACTGTATACCCACATGAACCTGGGAGAAAACCACAGTCACTTAACATTCTGCTGCTGCATCCAGACATGCAACCACTCTGGTCAGAAACGCTGCGACAGAGTTCTCTGTGCCTGAACTCATGTCAGATGGACTGATTGTCAGTGAAAACATGTTCTGTAAACTCCTGTTTTGGCTTGTTTGAAAATAGAGTATGGGGGTGCATCAGTGCCTAAGGCATGGCTGAGATGCATATGTGCGAAGGTACCATCGATGTTCGAAGGTACCATCAACACATCGTAGAAAAAAATATGTTGGTCAATATAACACTGAAAATATTTTCTTTGTACTTTTTTCAAGCAAATTAACAAGTCACAAATGTTAGTTGTTTTAGAAAAAGTCCCAACTTTTCTGGAAATGGGTTTGTATTAACATGTCGCATGTTACAATCCTTCTTCCACTAGGCTTTTGTTGAGGCTATTTATAAATGGTGAGACACTGGGAAATTCAGAGCCACAGCGAGTGAGAGTTCAAGGAAACTGTAATGCTCTGTGAACCCACTGTGTGTGCTCATCACATGGACTGAACATGTGCTTCAAACAATGTATTTGGGGGAGGACACAGAAAAAAGTGGACTATAAATAAACAGACAGATGATATACTATAACAAATGTCTGTATGTGCGTTAATCTGAATGTGTATTCTTTTGTCTGTATTATCTGATCTGTGTGTAAATGAGCTTATCTCTGTATGTATGTGGAGCTTGTTGTCTACCTTCTTTGCTAGAGAGAGTCTGTCCTGCTGGCAGTTCTCAGCCTGCTCCTTCAGTGGCTTCAGGAGCCTGGTCACCTGGTTCACAAGGAGCTCTTTTTCCAGCAACTGCCTCTCGCACTCAGCTAGATTGACCTCGAGCTACATGTATGCACAGACACAATGTTTATGGTCAAGCAAAATCCTTATGACAAAATGTATTATTTGTTTGGTAATAAAATGTGACAGTGTTGGTACCTGCTCAATTTTCTTAACCAGTCCTAGTGTTGATGGGTCTTTGCCTTTCAACTCTTTGTAATCAACTGTTCGATTTAAAATTTCAAGTGTCTTATCCCTGGCTTCTGATAGCTGAAAGACAAACGAAATTAGGGACAAAAACAAGGCTGAGTCGTTGTCACTGCTGTCTAGTAATGAAAATATTGTAGTCATTTCCCACAGGACAACACATGAATAAGTAAACAACATGAAAGTATTACAGCAAGAAATCTAGAATTAGTCTGTTGCTGTCTGTGTTTTGAGTGTCTTGTCCACCAGGCATTTAAGATACTTATTTCACTGGGGATTTTAAAAATGCTTAATACATTTCTCAGCTAAATGTAGTGCCCATGTGGGAGCTAGTTTCCATAAGATGACAAGTCACTGACAAAGTGTGATAAGAGAAACCTAAATTTAAAACACCATGGAGAGCCTTCTAAGTGACTGGGTTTATGAAAAAAAAAAAACTGACATCCCTTAAGACAGCAGAAAAAGGAGGTCAGGTGAGGCTACATAAAAACACACAAAGAAGATGAGTTGAAACAATGAAGAGAGCCAAGGCAGTCAGTAGGTCTGGGGAAAGACGATATTAAAATCACAGAGTCACAGTAAAGTTATTTAACATTCATGCCTTTAGCTCTTATCCTGAAACCACTGCAATTAGTGAACAAAGGGTTTAGAGTAGTGCTGACATGATTTATGAATTAACTGTTTAGTCTAACAACAGAAAATTAACATTTAATACATTCATTAAAAGTAACCTGTGGATTTTTAAAACTCTGATAATGCTATGGATGAAACCTTTAATGAGTGGGTTTTATTTATTTCATCTCAGGACACACACACACATGAATGTGTCATACAGTAAACATTCCTTCCAATGGTGGATCCTCACTGTTTTACTGAACTATTTCTGTCCAGACTGTACTGCATCCTTATAATGGTCCCGGTTTCTCAAATGTCAACATTTTCTGTTGTTATCACTTTCATATTGTCAACCTGGTCAGTAAAACATAGAGTATGTGGTTTGTTCAGATCCAAATGATTTCAATTAAAATTGTGTTGGAGACCCTAAACATCTGAAAGATACCAAATATGTAAGGTGAATTTAGGGGAAATGCATTTAATGGAACAGAAAGTACAGCCAAAGAAAAAAATGTAGCTACAATTGAAATACAGTAGCTTCATTGAATGTTAGTTGATATAGAAAAAGAAAGAAGGGTAAAATGTAATTCCACTCTGTCTGATTTTTATAACAAAATTAGTATCATGGAGTTAATTGAATAAAGGTTGGTTCTGGGCCATTGGTGAAATTGCGCAGTTTAAAGACTCAAAGTCTTCAATAGTGGTAAACAGCTCTGATAAAATTATCTGGCGTTTCAAAGATGTGTAGTAGAAGTAGAAGTGTAACCAGAAAATAGAAAGAAGGAAAAAACTAAGATCAGATGACAGAAAAGAGAGAAAAAAAGAGAATACATAAGAAAACATTAATATAATTGGACAGACAGGATAAAGTAAAGAGGACTGGAGGAGAAAAACAGGGTGTGAAAAAATGCTGTACACAGGCAGTCTGACCTATTATGACCTGGCTTATGAAACAGCAGCTTTCCTCCATTCAAGTGTGCACTCACATGCACCTGTGTACGTTTACATGCCGAATCTAATGTAAAAGTGTGTGTGTCACATTTGAAAGACAGCGTGGAACAAAGTGATAATTCCCAAATTCCTTCCCATCATGGATGAGAAATGCTCCCATATTCAGACAGTGAGTATGATTTAATCGGGCATCATATGTTCAGCCTGTTACAAACATGCTTCTCCCTCAGCACCATACAAGTCTAGTTTTAACTTCAGACTACAGCTGTCATGTGATTACCTGAGGCGTTTGTTAGGCTAAAGTTAGCGTTGACTATAAACAAATAAAGGTGAGAAGCAGAAAACACTAACAGTAATCAGCTAATAGACTGAAAAGCAGACATAGAGACAAGAGTAGAGCAGAGGTACTCAGAGAGGCTGATAAAAGACTGACAGGTAAAGGAAGATAAAGCAGTGAAGAGTAAAGGAGAGACAGCATGAAGGCCAGAGTGAGAAAAGGAGCGCGAGATCGGATGTGAAAGCAGACAAGAAAGACAGAATTAGAAAGACAAGAGGTACTGAGAAACAGGAATTGGGGCTGGCCAACAGGGACCAGGGTTATCTGCAGTTTTCACAGAGAATATGACTTTGACAACAAAACCTTGTTCATGGTACGAGGAGCTGAATGCATTATTAAGTCACTTCAGCAACATGTTCCTGTTTTCTGTCAAACTGAATTTTTAATTCTTCTCATGTTGTATGTAAGGGAATATGAAAAAAATCACAGACAGGATTACTGGGTTTGAAGTGGGGAACACAAATGTAGGCAGTGCAATGATTGCAGAAAAATATACGACCAAATGAATCAATTAATTTCAGTTAGGGCAGTAGTAAACAGAGAAAAGTTAAAAATCCCGCTATTAGACTGCCATATAATTACTGAAGAATGTTCAGTGCAAGAACCCTCACTGCATCAAAGATGCAACTTTTTCAGATGTTAAAATGTGCAAATATCCGCCTCAGATGATTGTGTGCCTAATCCCAGTCCTCACTTGTGAGTCTGATTGATGTGTGTTCCACCCTCATACTCAACGGCCCTAAACCATTTAAACACTACATGATGGATGGCATACAGCACATCTGTCACTCTTCCTCTCCTCTCTCCACTCTTCAATCTTGGTTTTGTCTCACTGTTACTCTCACTCTTAACATTTTTATACTCATCCCCCTCCCCCTGTTCACATTAGCTGTTTGTCTTTTTCTTTGTATTCATCTGTCTTGTCTGTGTCTCTGTTCTGCCTGCCTCTCTGTTTTCTTCATCTGACAGTCAAAGAATAGCTGCTTTCTTGGCCCATGGCTCCTATAAACCATTGTACATATGACAGCATCTACACAGAACATAATTTGCATACAATTTACATAATTTCAGCTCAGGGTGTAGTTAACATGATGGCTTAAAAAGCCACATAATAGATGGGACAATGTACCTTATTTATACACCACTTCCCAAAACTAGGTTAAAAAGTGCTTCATAATTAACAGACATGAAAGACAAAAAGGACAGATCATGAAAGCATAAAGGTCAGTGAAGTAAAATGGCAGTAAAATCATTATCATAATAAGGTTATGTAAGTTAATTAGCAAAACATGTGAACTGTGTGGGCTGAACTAAAGTTTTTGTAAGTGAGAGTACTGCACAACCTGCAGCAGAGTAGATTCTGAAGGTGCAGTGATGAAAGAAAAGTCAATCACAACCTTGTAAACACACTTGGGTCACACAACTAACCCTAATAAATAAAACCATAAAATGAAGGCAGACATGGCAAACAAAGTCAGATAAGGCAAATATAAAAAAGACTCAAAGTTAAGTACTGCATGAATATTTTGAAATGAGATTTGAAGGATGATTCTGACTCGGCTGAATCTGAACTCCTCAGGCAAATCATTCCACAGCCTTGAAGCCTCTGAAAACCAAAAAACTGACTTTTCAGGTTCACACTGGGACATAGTTATTAGGTAAGATTCTTGCCTACCTGACCTCAGGCTACATCATGATTCATAAGAGGTTAAAGAAAAGATAGCTATAGGCTAGCCTGACCATACATAACCTTGAAAGCAGTCAGTGATCAGATATTATTTTGAGTTATGACCCAACACAAAAGTTAAACCTAATGCAAAGGTAACTGAAATATAGCCTTACACACTATCTAGCAAAATAGACTACAGTATATTGCATTTTTGATTTCTGAAGTTTAAAGGAGGTAATGAAGACACTACTGTGTTACTAGAAGATATATGTGTTGTAAAACTATATCAAGACATTAATGAGGCCATCTGTCTAGTCCTAAATGCAGTTGGTCCCCATTAGCTGGATTCCCATCAGCCAAATCTGTAGTACTGTCAACTGTTTATATAATTAAAAAATGGAAGAAAAGTAATTATCCTAAAATTAATTATAAAAATAAGTTTAGTTGTAGTTAAAAGCTTTGCTGCTGCATTTAATAGCACAATATTTCACAATACAAAATCACAGTATTATCAGCCTATTTGTTTCTGCTCCTGCTTTTCTTGCTTGTTTTCTAATGTCTCATTTTAGTCTCTTATATACAGTACACATACATGCACATTTCCTATCAAGGCGATGATTCAGGGTGGGTTTCCCGATGGTAATGAGTTCTACACAGGTTGGACAAAGATTTAAGAGTGGGACAAACAGACAATATGACTCACCACCACAGGGACATTACAGTATCTCATCAGCTCCACCCTATTCTGACTTCATACATATATCTCTGTCTGTATGTTTGTGATTGCACATGAAGATGACAATGTCTCGCAATATTCATTTGTTGCTGCAAAGGTATTATCACAACTTCATCTCAGTGTTTTGCGCTGATGCATGTGCACCTGTGTGTGCTTGAGATGTTGATGTGCCAGCAACTCAAACAAGCAGTAAATTCAGAATCTGACACCAACCTCTGTTTATTTTGCAGCAATTAAAATTCCTCAGAGCAAATGAAAGCCTCAGACTATATTGAACTTCAATAGTGTCACAGATGGCTCGATCTATCATTGTCAAAATATCCCATCAAAGGGAGGGGAGTCTGTCTGCAATGAACAGATAAACTGGTTACAGATGAATACAAATATACAATATATATGATAAATCGACAGCAAAGCAGGTGCAGGGAGATTGAATTCGCATAGAGAATGAATTCACAGAAAGAATGAATCCAGCTGGCAAGCCTCCTGCAATAGGAAAGACCCCTGTTATTCACTTTTTGTACCCAAGGGAGCCAGGCGGCTGTATGAGGTAAAACAGCAATTTAGAAAATGATTTGCTATTTACACGTAGAGGAGAGGGTGATATGGATGGCTGAATGGATGGATGGATGAACAGACAGACTGATACACTAATCAGGAATGAAACTGACAAAACAGACTCAAACTGACTGGGAGAAAAGTTCGAGGAATTATGTATCCAAAAGTCTACAGCCACGGAAGAAGCTTTAATGTACTTAGGTTCAGTTGTGGCTGGTCACTTTTTTAATCGTAAAACATCCATCAACCAATAAGATAGCAAGATTTCTATACAAAAATAGCTGTATGACACCACATAAGAAACTATAATAAAGAACACGGAACTCCTGACCCCCGACTGATTGACATCACTTGGGTCAAGTTCAGATTAGTTCGAATAAATTAATACAACCTGGTCTTTTTGGAAAAGTGCAGCCCTTTAATATACTAATGTTTACCACTTTGGTTTAGCATGTTAGTATTAGCTAATTAGAGATTATGTTCCATATAGAAGCATGATTGCCTGTGCCCGATTTCATAATAATCCATTTAATTGTTAGATTAGATGTTTTACTTGATGTATGTCTGTCTTAATGATAACCATAGGGTATTGTTAGATATAAAGCCAGGGGATCACCAGAGTTGTAGACTGGGGTTCATCCTCTGAGCACCATGTATATCTGTACAAAATGTAATGATTTCACCAATAATTGAGATATTTCAGTCTCAAATGTAAAACCAACCAACCAATAATACTGTCATTCTTAGAGCTATACCATTACTGTGACTATAATAAAAATAAGAACAGTACAAGATGTACAAAAGGAAGGAGGAGGAAAAATGTGACAGAAGATAGATAAAGACATTTCAAATAAAACAAACACCTGAGGGATGCCTAAACAGAACAATGACAGAGGGGGTGGTCAGACAAAGGAGAGGAGGGAAAGAACAAAAGATAATCATGAAAAACTACGAGAAACCGGAGTGAAAGAAAATAAATGGCACCCAGAAAGTCTGTTGTGGCAAGTGATAAGCAGCAGACGAAGTAAACAGATGGAGAAAAGGGAAAGGGAGTCTGTTCCAAAATCTTTTTCATGCAAAAGAGCACAAGACTCAGATGAGGGAAGTCTGGTCCAGCAGCAAGTCAAAACCAGTAACTCTGACCCAAAGCAGCAACACACCCAATCCCATGACGCAGCCACTGGCAGGAAAACTAGGTGTGTGTGTCTATTTTTGTTTGTGTGCCTCTCTCAAATCTCTCTCTTACACTATGTGTCTTTCAGTTGCTTGAATATGTTTGTGTTTTTATGTTATTTATTCATGTATGTCTCAGTTTGACTCTGTGAAACTGTGCAATGTGATGTTGTTCGGGTTTTCCCTCTTGGTTTAGAGTTTCATCTTCTTTCTGCATGTCTGTCTGTAGTTTAGTAAGCAAAAGCACAGTTTGAAGCTTAAGAGGATGTTCGACTACAGTCAGTTCACCTCAACAAAACGAAGTAAGAGGATCAGCTCAAAGAACAGGGACACAAACTGACCACTTTTGAGGAGTGATCAAAGACAATGTGCATTTTTAGTATACAAACTGAAAATACAGACAATTAATGCACTCCCACAAATGTTCAATTCATATGTTGATTTTTAAAAAGCTTCTATCTTGGAATATACATTTTTTCAGTGTTTTTGCATGCTCACACTAGTTTTGTGAGTCTATAGAGGAGAGACTATATATTTACTAGAGCAATTCAAAAGTCTCATTATAAAGTGAAGCTTTTAAAGTATTTCAAAAACACTAACAAACAGAAATCTGCTCATTAGTGAAGTTCTGACTGTTTGAACTATTGCAACTATTGTTTTCTAGAGCTTGTACTTTGCTCTTTTTGGAGTTCCCCTAACTTGACAATTATACACATAAAGTGGATGATAGTCTGCAGTACCCTAGACACATACAACTCGCATGTACACAATCATCTGCTTCCTAAGGTCCTATGAGCCTTTTCCACTGGCATTAAATAACTCACATAAATGTCTAAAATGATTGGTTTTTACAAGAAAGATAGGAACACACCTCTAGCTGGACAATGGTCCATGGCACTATTGGATGTCTCTTTCAGATATGGACTTGTACACATAAAAAAAGAGTATCTTGTGAGGACACTTATTGACACAATGCATTCCATAGTCCCTTACACACAGTGTAATAAAGACACACACACACACACACACACACAGAATTTACCAGAAGATTAAAATCAAAAACTTTGCAGACACACACACACACGCATGCACGCACACACACACACACACACACACACACACACACACACACACACACACACATGTCTATCGCTGTCTCAGCCAGAATATGTGTGTTTGCACTGAGGGATGATTGCCATGACTGCCATTAACTGTGTGTCTTCTCTCTCCCGTAGTTCTACTTACCTCTCTGCAGGAAACCCTGGCTCGGAGCTGTATGATATCCAGTGTGCAGCTACCGGCCCTACCAACCTGCCTAGTGTTTTGTCCGCTGCTTCTTGTTGTTTTTGATTTGCCTGCTGTTCTTTTCTCTCTCCTCTTTCCACTCACCCCAACCGATCGAAGCAGATGACCGCCCACCCTGAGCCTGGTTCTGCTGGAGCTTTCTTCCGTTAAAGGGAGTTTTTCCTCTCCACTGTCGCCTAAGTGCTTGCCCAAGTGGGTCTGTTGGGTTTTCCACATTATTCTGTATTTACTTATATTCTGTAAGGTCCATCCATCCATCCATTTTCTTAACCGCTTGTCCTCTTAAGGGTCACGGGTTCTGTAAGGTCTTAAACCTTACAATGTAAAGTGCCTTGAGATGACTTTTGTTGTGATTTGGCGCTATATAAATAAAACTGAATTTAATTGAATTCACCTCCCCTATCCCCCCACAAACATACACAGTTTTCTCAGTACAAACTTTATCATTAGATCTCTCCAGAAAGCAGTAATTGACAGGTTCTGAAACCAAGGAGTGAAGCTGCATCTGATGTAGCTATGCTGTAATTGCTGTGACAGCATTATCCAATGTGTACAAATTCATTCTGCACAAAATTACTGGTTATATTAGCAAACCCACTCCAGGGAAACTCTAAACCAATAACACCACACAAAAGTTTCCATCTGCAATGCTCATTCAGGACAATAACTCAGGGCCCTAAAACTAACGCTAGCAAAAAATGAAGAGCACAAAGCAGTTTAGATCTGCAGTGCACCTTTGCTGGAACAACACAGTAGGCTCTAATTACAGTAGAAACTAGTTCAGCAAAAATGTTTTAAAAAAGACATTATTTTCATTTCTTGTTGCAAAGGAATGTCAAGATACAGAGAAAGAAGAAGGGGGCATTGGGGCCACTGTTTACACAATAGAAAAGATTTGAACGAAAGATTTCCACTGAATCCGTCCTTAACAATTTGCAGCATCTCATAAGTAGACACATCTTTGCACCCACATTTTTTCAAGTAATTAGTTTGCAGTTCTAAAGGTTTGATGTGACAACTATTGCTCTAGCTATTGTTAACTGATGTTCTATGAGAAGAGCTATACTGTGTCTTATATATGTCATGTTAATATACATCCATATTTCTCCTACCTCTATTTGCAGTGTGGTGATCTCTCCCTCCAACTTTCTCTTGAGGGGCACCTGGTTCTTCTTCAGATCTATCTGTCTCTTCTCCTCATTAATGGCTAACTGCAAGTCATTTATCTCCTTCTCCAGGGTCTCTAATGCCATGTTGCCCTTCGTAATGGCTGCCTCTTGGATATTCACATTCTCATAGTAGTTGAACAACACCTCCTCATGTTCCAACAGCTGAATGCCACTGCAGGTGACAAAAACATGACACATACATTATTTCACATACATATGAAGTTAAATACTGGGAGTCAGGTGTTGTGTAAGCTTCAAAATGTTGACGTACAGAAAATTGCGGCGCTGAGTGGCAGCTTCATGACTCTTATTTATTTCCAGAAGCGCCTGCTCCTGAAGGTTGACCATTTGTGTGAGTTTCAGCAACTCCATTTTGTTGTCGTCACACAGCTGACTGACCTGACGGTAATTCCATGCAACCTAGAAGATGTTCAATTGAAAAAAAAGAGTGATATGTTTTTAGACCCATAAGCAGGCACTGTGTGTAAAGATAATTATTGGCTGAACTTAAGAGGAAGATCATCTAGATACAAATGCACAAACCAAAAATCAACACTTGCAAAAGTAGTACAGTACAGTAAACAACACAAACATGGTTTATAAACTGTCAACTATCTCTAGTTTACTCTTTGGTGTTTGATAAAACACAATAAGATAAATACACAGGGAAACTGAATGTACAGTGGCTTTAACTCAACTATACAAAGCAAGGTCTAAGGGCCCTGACAGAAACTGTTGCTCACTGAAAACAACTCAACTGCTTTGACTCTGTATTTCTGTTCATCTGTTGGTCCACTGAATCACATTGTTTGTTAAACATTTCATCTCTTTATTTTAAATGGTCACATTTGTGATATTGGCTTACAGAAAAGAAAACATGTTTTGACTGTTCTCATTTCTCTTTCTGCCTTCACCTTGCAGATGTCATTGTGTAGTTTCTCCTTTATTTTGGAGCTATTAGAGACCTTCTTACGAGCTTTTGTGAGCGATCTGAAATGGACACACAAACACACACAATAAGAAGGGTACATATAGAGTTTCACTGATGTGCACCAACAAATGCACTAAACTGAGCACTAAAATGCTATTACAGTATTTTGTGATGCATGTTTGTCTTATTCTGTACATTAGCATGTATTATTTTGCTATACAAAAATTATTATACATACAGATAACAATAAGTATTCCCTCTACAAGACACACCTCTTCTTGTTGATGACAATGGCACGCTGGATCTCTGTCTCATTTTCCAGGACCTTAACCTGCTCCATCAACTCTGTGATTGTCTGTGAGGCGATCTGCTTCAGCTTGACGTATTTATTCTTTTCTTCCATACTCATGTTGTACAGTTTAGTATGCTGTAATATTCTGAGGAGAGGGGAAACAGAATTAGCTGTGAACCCATTCCTGGTCTGCATTACAAGACCCGGATACTAAGGATAGGTTTTTGACATTCATTGCTTACAGGTATTTGTTCTTTTGATCACTTACATTTATTAGGCCAGTGGCAGCTGTAAAATGAATTTATTGCCAAGCCTCTTGGTAGCTAGCATAGGATTTATATGCATAGTCAAAAATAGCTCTCAATGGCTGACAGAACTGATATGAAAATGTTTAAAGGCTTTAAGTCTAAGAGAAGAGTAAGAGTATGTGTGCTTGCAATTAAGTCTGGCAATATGGACAAAAATATTTGTATCATTATCATCATGGCATTGTCTGAGAATCAGTTAAAGTGTTAAATCCAAAATAAACAATGGTAAGGCTGGCAAAAAGTAATGATCAGTGAATTAAAAAGTGGTATGACAGAACTAAAGTCTTGTGTGGTGGCACATTTTGTTGAAACTCAATTTACTATTCATGCTAGACAGGAGTTATAAACAATGATTGCTAAATATGGCTTTCATATTACAACTACACAGAGAGGATTCACACTAATTATCACTGTGTCCTGTTCTTGCTTTGATTAGTTGCAGTCACGTGCAGTCACATCAGACTGAAATCTGTGGTTGTGACCTAACTGAATGTATTGTAATGGCCTGCTGTTGTACTGGGTGGTGCCAGATGCATAAGTCTAAGTCTGATCAGTGAAGTAAGACCAATTAGTAAGTTATGGTTTTCTGCCCAGGCAACATTTGCAGATGTCTGAATTAATTGTGATCCCAACTCTTACACAGATCAGATGAGCCAAACAAATAACCAGGGAATCAATTATCAGTTGTAAAACTGGTCGCATAAACATATTCTGTACAGGAATTCAATTTGCTGCACCATAAGACTGTTTGACATGTTGTAGCTGTACTAGCTGATCATTGATGTACTATAGGAACACTATTGCTGTTGATGCATACTGTACAATATAAAAAGGAATCTGTAATGGTATTTACTAAAATATTTAGAATTGTGCAATGAAACCATAAGATTGAGCTCCACAATATAATGTGTATGAAGCATAAATACAGAAAAGGTAATAAAAGGAGTAGGAGAGAGAAAAGACAGCAAACATGTCAAGACAGTGACAGAGAATGAGATGATTATGCTTCTGTTAATACCATCTATTACAAGCTTAGTACTGTAGCTTCTCTAGAACTAAAATTGTCTTTATCATGAGACACACATACTTTTGCTTAAAATGAAAAAAGGCTGACAATAAAACAAACAAAACAAAAACAGAAAATAACCTGCGCTGTAGCATAGTATTCAGCTTGTTGTGGTCCATGATGATCAGGTCCTTTTCTTGCAGCTCATACTGAATGTGCTGGTTCATTTGCTGTGAACAGGTAAAACTACAGTATCATCACATTATTATTTTGGAGCTGGTCACTGTTGACTTTTCATTATATTAATACTGCGTGAGAATGTTTTGGGAAAGCAAAATTCAGCAATGAAAAACCTCCTAGAACTATGTTTGCCATTTATAGCAAATCTCCTGTCACACAAACATCAGGAGTGCCTCAAACATAAAGTTGGTTAAGTTACTTTAAATTCATATTTCACGTATATGCATTAAAGATCCATGCCAATGTCTTCGTGTTATTAAATGCACCAATTAATTAATCAAAATGAAACCTATTCTGCTATTTGCTATTTGTTTGCATGTGCCTGAATGTGGCTGTGTATTTGTGTGTGGAGTTGTGTTGCACCTCTGCCCTGAGCAGTTCACGGTGCTTCTGCCCCCTCTCTTCTGCTTTGATCTGTGTGAGACATCTGAGGTTATGGAGTTCTTCTCTGAGGCGGTTTGACTCCTTCAGCAGCTCCTGAATGATTCCATACTGCTGCTTCTTCTGGCCTTCCTCCTCAGCCACTAATAGCTGATTGGGAACACATTTAAGAATGCTCTCAATAAAAATAGGGAGATAGATAGATGTTGTGTTTTGAAACTTTTCAGGTCCAAAACATAGGGTTCTTCCTAATGTTAGGGTTTTAAATATGTGACAGACTATAGGATGAAAATATCTGAAATGAGTTTAAAAAAAATAGATATTGCATGCTCTTCAATGACAGACTTGTGCGAAGGCTGCTGCAGTAGACTGCATTACACTTTGCAGTCACTAATAATACTGTGTCCACCCACTCACTTTGTTCCCACCTGTTTTTCAAAGCTGACTTTGAGAGCGTCCATTTCTTTCTGAAGCTCCATCCTCTGCTGAATATTGGCCTCTCTTTTGGGAACATCATCTAACTGGAAATTCAAGTCAGAATGTAAAGTCAAAATTAAAAGTCTGTTCAGATTTTCAGTGTGTGAAGAGATCTTAGATCTACTGCAGTCCCTCCTTAATCTTGGAATAAAGGCCGTAAAATGCAGTCGTTTTCCAAATTGTAGTCCATTTGACTTTACATATAGAGGAAGGAAAGGAATTCATTCAGAGTTTATTCAGTCTCACATTAAGCACTAGCGTCTAGTGACACTTAAAGTATTCACCGACACCTGTAAAAAAGTGAATGCCTTTAGGCACAGGAATTGCCCCTCTCTGCAGGGTTACTAGCCCTGACTTTCAATCACATTTAAAAATTGGAAGCTGGAACAAAGAATACCACTACATCAATAAGTTTAAGGGTTAAGGGTTTTAAGGGCACAATTTTCAATCAGCTGCATACACAAAACACTTAGCTCTCATTATTAACTCTAATGCAGTGTAAAGTTTAGGATCAAGTAGACTATTATGTACATATTAAAGCCATCAATCACATCTTCTTTGATTTAAATGTGATGCATTTTTGTGGTAAACCCAGAGCTATTGAATCCTCATCTAAATAGCATTCATAGTCATATTTACTGAGTAATTGTTCGTGTGAGAGCTACTGGTTTGCAGATTAGTGGAAATGAATAAATCCTAACGGCTTTGTTTTTCATATTTCATTTATGTGTGTATTCCCTGATGTGTCATAGTGACTTCCTTTCATATTGTCATGTGCTTGTGAGATGTGCTGATGTATTTCCCATGACTCTTACTCTTCTTCTATTTTCTCTTTAAAAACTGTGCAGATCAGTAAAATTACAGGAAACTCAAACAAATGTTTTTTTTGATTATTGGCACAATGACATTTACACTCAACATGTTTCCACACTCATGTGGAAAGCATTGAAAATGTTCCTAAATCAGCAGTACCCGTAATAACAACATAAGATTTACTGTTAAAATCTGAATGTTCCCAAGCTATTATATGTGCAAATTGTGCAGTTTTACACAATGTAACGCATATTTCTGGAGCGCAAAAAAAGAAAACAAGATGCCAAAAAAACAACAACAAAAAAACAAAAACTAACTCACGTACACTCCAACTAGATGTTTCTACTACGCATATTGAAAGTAACAATCAACAGATCACCTGTGCCTGTAACTCATTGTAGATAGACTGTGTGAATTGTAGTTGCTCAGTAGCAATGGCCAATGCATGCTCCATCCTCTTGAGGGCTTGCATCTGCCTGAGGAGAAACAAAGGCACAGTATTTATCTTCATCTTAAGGCTTATGGCTCCTACACCTTTCATTTAATATTCATCAAAAATTTGGATCATTATTCAGTATCTGTGTTCCTGTCAAATATGAAGGGTTGATGTTTGTAATGCAGCTTAAAAATGCTTTTAATTTTTTGGTCTTTGGTTAAACTAAAAGCCTAGAAAAACATACACACACCACCATCCCTGCACTTACAGCTTCTGAATGGCTGAGCACACCAGATCCAGGTAATAACAAGTGGGTAGGGCAGGGAGAGTTGGAAAATAAGCAGGACAGTAACCCTTAATGACCAGGGTTGGCTACCTCTGAGCTAGAACTCAGAAAAACTGCAAATAGACACTCATCACCTGCCAAGAATATTTATTGATCAAGGTGTAAAAACTACAAGCTCCTTAAACAAACATCTCTTAAAGCACATGTTTACTGTATATTTTAGGTGCAGTGTGCACAGTGTATAGTTATTAATGTCTATTTGTATGTAGATACATTATTCTGTACCTATTTTTCTCTCTGAGTTGCATACACTGGTTCTCATATAGGTGCTTTCTATCAAACATGATGTTCTGTATCTTAATTTCCAGGATTCCTCTGGTGAGAAAAAAAAACATTAATGTGAGAACACAAAACAAAAACATCCACAAAGCTACAAAACTCCAAATTCAATATTGTATTTATATCTTAATATATGTCCTTAAATTTTATTCAATTATTGTTTTCTCATTTTTGACTGAGTGCATCAGGGGTTTCATACCTTTTTCCCATTAATTCACCCTCCTGCTCCCTGTTGACTTCTTGCTCTTTCACCAGTTGTCTGACCTCCTTGTGACTGACCTCTACTTGGGCTCTGAGACTCTCAAGCTCCTTCATCATCTCGGTCTTCTTCATTCTGAGGGAGTGGTTACATTCTTCCACCTCCTTTACTTGCTGATCCATTTCTGAAATCTCCATATTTAGTGCTCCTATCTTCTTTATTGCAGCACTTATGTTTTTGTGGGGGTGACAGTAAAATTTTAACATACAAAAAAACAAAGGTATCCATTAATTCTCTGCACCTGCCTTGTAAGATTTCACATCTTATAAACAGCAAGTGCATACATCTTTTATATACACCCCCCACAGTACCACTCAGCTTTGTGAATTTCAAATTATGAGTCGTAGCTCACACAGCTCATACAGACAGTTCCACTGCACCACTTGCAAGCCAATTTGAAATAAACATAAAAGACACTGCAGTGAAGCTGCAAGTGGAACTATTCCCTGGTGATCAAGGGGCTTTTGACTGCAGCAGCACTTAAATATGAAATTAATGATGTCTGATGCACATGATTGTAATTTTTATTAAATTAGAAGGATTGACACCTTCAGAATTCCTGAAGATAATTTAACTGTCACTATAAAGAGGACCTTATTTTTAGTTATTTCCTTATTTTGACTACAATATGCATTTCCACAGAGTTGCAGAGTCGACTCTACATCAAAAGGAGTGTAGCTGGAAAGATACATTGCAGAGAGGAAACCAGGATGATGTTTTTTTTGCAGGCAACAGAGAAAAGAAAAGAGAAGACCCTTTAGCAAAAACAGTTAAGCACTTTAGTGCTCTTTCTATTAGGAAATAATATAGCCTAATAATTCAGGGGTCATCCAACTAAACCCAGTTAATCTGTATATGAGTGCTCTAGGTGGAATGGAGGAGACGGATTACATAAGGATTTTACTAATCAAAAGATGTCTGTATTTTTTCTCAGTATTGTCTCACTAAAGGACCCAAAACTGGTTCATTTTTATTCCTGGTGTTTGAAACATTAACATTCTTGCTTTTACCCAATAACAAATATTGAGGGGGTTTATATACTCACTCCCTTTTAGAGCACTTCCTTTCAGTCTTCTTTAAAATCTGGTCAGGTGTGCTAATGAGGTGGGCTTTCTCAGCCTTATAACACAAGAAGACATGTACACAGGAAAGCAGATGATTTGTTATTTTACTGATGGTGTACTGTAAGCTATGCCCACACACACATGCTCACACACTCAGACCTCTTTGAGCTTTATGATCTCCTTCTGGTCCTCCAGCTCTTTCTGTTCTTTCAATATTTGCATTTCATGGGTTTCCACATCTTCCATCAGACTTCTGTGAAGTGAGTGAAAGCGAGATACAACCAGAAGTACACTTATCTACTGAAATAGTGATTAACAGCACTTAAAAGACTCAGCTGCAGTGCTTCTTACGATATTCAACAGACAAGACATGAAAGCATGCTAAAGTTAAAAGACAAAACAAAGACAATGTAATGCAATGTAAACATCACACCCAGCTTAGTAAAGAAATACCTGACTTCTAGTTGTCTCTGGGCCACCTCTTTCCTTAGATCCTCATATTTTTCATGCAGGGCCTTTGTTCTGTTCTCTAGTTCCTGCAGGACCCAAAAACAATATAAACATTATTATCATATTGCATATTTTCATGACAGTGATGACAAAATGTTCAGACTACACAGTCAAAAAATAATAATTCTCTTTTGTTAGTGTCTACTGTCCTCACACTTTCATTTGTTTTTTGCTCTCAAACACATCTTCGTTCTGACAGATTACTTTTATCTTCAGCTTCGTCTTTTAATAAATTGATGAATAATATAGCAGCAAATTAATCCACTTCAAACTTCAATCTGATTTCCACTGTAGTCTGAGTCAATTCCAGTTATGTTAGATAGTAAAACTTTCTGTTCCATCTAGTTCTAGGTTGTAACTTTAAAGCTAATTTGTACTTTTTTCTACTGTAAATACAGCAGAACAACTAGAAATGTATGTGAGGCCTCAGTGATGAAAAACATTAATAATGTTTGACAATTATGTGCATATTTGTGTTAGACATGGAGTAGAACGCAAACTCCCCCCAGTTCCTTTGAGTGTTTCATTAGCGTTAATATTCCACTTGATGTAATTGGTCCAATACTGCACACATTGTTTCAATTACAATGGGAAAGGGATTTATAAAATTACCTTTTACACATACAGTACAGTACACTTCATGACATAAAGAATACATTTCCTAAACTAAAGGCGCAGCTTCTTCTTCCGTTTGATATTTGAATATTAATTAGCTACACACTTCTAAAGTTGTACATTTTAATAATTATTTATGTATTGTGGTGTGGTGCAGTTAATAGTGTTAGGTGAAATGCTCTCATCTGCTCTGTGTTTGTCAGTATTGGCTCTTTATACAGTATATCACTGGTGCTAATATGTACAAACTACTATTAAAAAAAATCTAAAAAGAAGAGTCAGTCTTTTTACTGTCAGTCAGTTCAATATTTCTCAATGCAAGATTGCAAAGAGGTCTTACAACATTTAATGTATATAATACTTTGAAAAGACTCTAGACACTGTAGTTTTTGAATGGTGTAGAAATTAGTTAGAGGCATGAGAGTTTCAGCACATTTGTGATGTTTTGTTGTGATGAGCACATAATTGAACCAGAATGAAGCACACAGCAATTACCAGAATTTTAGTTCGATTTGTGAATGAAAAAAGTTCATGTTAATACAATGTTCATTCAAGATTCATGTATATTAAAGTGTAATATGAGTTATACATTTATATTTATATTTGTGTATATGACTATGAGACATAACTAACTTGATTTCCCTGCTTAAAAAATAAAATAAAATATTTATTTGTAACAAGGATTAAAACTTGTTTTAGTCATTCACCATCCTTTTGTATGAAAGACAGATTGGAATATAACATGTTTCTGGTTTCACACCAAAAAGAGCCCTTGGCAAGTCTTCATATTAAAGGATTAAGCCAGGATGAAGGCTTAAAGTAAAACTCATATTTATCCTCTCTGAAGACTGTTGACGCAGTTGTAATCCATGCCTCTGAAATTAGCCCTGGATGGTGCAATGGTGAACTTACAGCAGGTTTTGGCTGAGTCTCATTCTCCTTCTCCAGGTGCTGCTTTTCTTCCCAGAGACTACATAGAGGTGATGTAAGATATGGTATTGAGAAGAGAACAGAACAGAGGAGTGAAAAACAGAATGTGAAAATTAAAATTAATCAGCAACAACATGTTTCAGTTCCTGGTTCAACTGAAAGAGGAATACATGATAGGAACTTGCATTTACACGAAACACACTGATTCAGTTTCTACTGAACCAACCTCAGGCTAAATCTGCCTTACTTGAAAACACCAAAGAATGTATACATAGAGACCATATTATTAAAAGGTTTTGGATAATATGAGTTGACATTAGTAAAACCAATATGCCACACTGCCAAAGGCAGTCTATAAACGCATACATGCAGTACAGCACAAAAATCTCTGGCTATGACACAGTATAAATGTACATAAAAAATTCAATGAATTTTTCATTTCCCTGTGACAGACATTTTTTGAGCAGTTCATTAAAGTTTGTATGAAATTATTTCAAGTCAGCTCCGTCATTGTGAAAAATCTTACAATAGTACATAGTGTACAGCTGCACGTTTCAGAAAGTAAATGTCATTAATCTTCCTGACAAGTTGATATATTAGAAAACTGCATGGACACTAAAATACGTGACTAGAAAAAGTGCTGAATTCTTTTGTATCTCTTTGGCTAAAGATAAAAGGCGCAAAGATTTTAAAAGGCAGAGTAAGTATTTGCATAGTGAGCATCTGCTTGTCATATGCAGACTGCTATCCATGTGGACAAGACAAGATGGAGAAAAAAACACAGAAGAAAAGTCAAGAAGAGGCAAAGCGATTAGGCTAGAGGATGGACCAAAGATCAGAAGAAGAGCAGAAACTGAGATGATGAGGACAAGAGACTGCACAAATAATATGCACACTCAGTGTCTATGACTGCACACATGGAGAATGCTCTGTAAGTGTTTTTCAGTTAACATCAGTTATCACTGATCCTACAACTCTCCGCCTCAGTGTGTGCTCTGCACTAAAAATCACTGTCTTCTACACATTATATTGTCACATTACAGTGGTGAGTTTGTGTGATGTGAGTGGTTTCTTTCTGCTGAGGCAAGGAGAAATTAAGAAGAGATCTGCTTAAAAATTATTAGGCTATAAAGTAGGAATATTAGAGGTTAAGTCACTTGTCCCACTTCTTCTGACTTTCTAGCATACATGTGAGTTGATTAAGACAAACATTATCCAAAATAGTTATTTTTTACTTTAATATGGGGCTTTAATATTGGCTCTTTGCCAAATATTAACTTCGGTGTGCATTTCTTGGACTGTTGGAAGAAACCTGCTGGTTATTCAGTGTATGCACACAACATTTTCTGGTGTTTTAAATTCAACTGACATTTCTGCTGCTGCTGCTTTAATTGTTTACAGCTCAAATGTCATTCAAGCTTTGTTTGTGCAATTCCCTAGATAAGTAGGCCAGTAGATAAAATGTGAGAACCAAATTTGGGTTCCACTTGTGTATCTTACCATTATACTTTGCAATGTTCCAGTAACTTCCCTTTGACCCTTGAAAAGTAAAGTTTGTGTACAGAAAAGAGGGTGATACTTGAGTGAGTGTGTTATTTTCCATTTGTATGGGTGTGTTTGACCCTTTGGACACACTGACAGTGGTGCCGAGAGAGGTTGAGGAAGGAAAAGAGAAACCTGCTGCAACAAAAAATTGGAAATTGGCTGTAATGAGAAAAGAGACTCATGGGAGTGAAAGGAAAATATTGGTGAAGAACAGATACCCCTTCAGGAATTATATAAAAAAACAGTGTAGAGAGAACACAGACATGTAAACACATAACATCCATAGCAAATACAAAAATACACTTTTGTATACATTACACAATTGCTTGCATTAACTTAAACCTATGAAACACATCTGAGAACATGTAGTTTTTTAGGCAACATGCCAAAATTTTAGGCAGCACTAAAAAAATTCACCTCTAAAAGTAAAAGGCTTTTATTCCTATTAGTGTGAACAGTTTCAGTCGTACAAAAAAAAAAGGTGTTGGCAAAGCACACTGTACACACTGTGTCGCTACTCTGTGTTACTAGTTACACTAACTGTGATTGTGTGCGTGTATCTATGTATCTGCCTACCTGTGGGTGGGTGTGTGTCTATACACATACTCTTCTACTATACAAAACTTCTCTCTTCACCACTTCAGTTTCAGTTCTGTATTTTTTCACTTTCTCTCTCTGTCTCTTGGCATCCTGTCGACATATTTTATAGAATGTTGTTTAATTTGATATGTGACTGTAAATGAAAATTGTAGCAAAAGGGATTGCTATCATTGTGTGTACTATATGTATTTAGAGAGCTCACCACTTCAGCTGGTGTTGTGTCTTGCACTCTCTGTCCTCAGCAGCCTTCAGTTCATTGTACGCCTGCAGGAGCTGTTGCCTCAGTTTGCTGACCTCACTTTCCGGCTGCTCAGAGGTGATCTGTTCCTCTGTTCTCTCCACCTCGGCCTGCAGCTTCTCCAGTTCAGCACGACACCTCTTTGCCTCTCCCAAGAGCTGAATCTCAGAGTCCTGGGTACTATTGGATGAAACAATGATGAGGTATACAGATACTACTAACTGAAGATTATATAGACCAATACCAAATTAAGATAGTAGCCTCAATCCTTCTTTGTATTCAGTTATTTAATATATTACAAATTTTAGTGTTTTTAGAACATGACAGTATCATCTGTTGTTCATGTTCTATAATTCCTTCTTCAGGAAAACTATCCAATAACTACAGTATGAATAAGCCACATAAATCTTACTTGAAAGTACAAATGATCTAGCTACAAATAAACTAGGCACCTATCTAAACATCTAAATTTAATGTCCACACTCATATATATTAGTGCAGTATATATAATACAGTATATAGTACACAGTAAAGTTAGATACCATGTAAAAACAAAACTACTGGTACTGGCAAGTATAAGTTTATTTCAAGGACACTTCAATGGAACACATTCTGGCTGTAGCAAGAACTGAAAAAAGATCCATAAATACTTTTCTAATGTGCTGTACTCTCAGCATCGTTGCAATCAAATATTGCTCAAAAATATAAAACACAGATATGAACTGGTCTCATACAGAACAACAGAAAAACATACCTCTTCAGAGTGTCATGCAGCAGCCTGTAGCTGGTTTTCAATTTGACTAATTTGGTCTGGCTGATCTTGCCCAATGAAAACAACTGTGAAACACAAAACCATAATATTACCAATAATATGGACAGAAAACAGAAGAATGGGCAGTAGGTACTCAATATACTTCATAAAAAAGTGACTAGATCTGGGCAGACAAACATTTTCAAATTCAGCATATGACTGATGGCTGGGATTTACATTATTTTCCCTAAACTTTCACTTTGTCAAAGTTTCTGATCTGACCTAGACCTGCCTGTAAAATACATAAGGTATTAATAGAATATAGCGTTCTGAGGAAATCTCTTGTTGCCATTTTTTTCTAGATAGAATATTCAGTGAGGCAATATTGCTAGGAACCACATACAATTCTGATCAGCAAGCAGTTTTGTGTAATATTGTTTAGTGACAAAATTAAATTCCGCAAGTTGAAAAATAAATCACTAGAGACTCTAAAAGAGTTTAAAATTTCATAATATTCGAAACTTGGACTAATATTGCTTTGTTTTTGCTGTAATATGCTCAAATTTCAGTTGCTGTTGAATAAAAACACTTCTGTTTGGACTTGCCAACACAAACTGATCGACCACAGCAAACTCCCTGATGTCTGTAAAAGGGGTTTAACCCAAGCTGGGTTCAATAAATCTTTATCATCGTAGTATCAGAACACCTTATCATACTCAGCATAAAAACAAAACTGCAAGTATCTGCAATCCAAAGGGAGATGAAAAGTATTAGAAATAGTCCATACATTATGATAAGCAACTTCAATGCTTGAGATGAAAAAAGTACCATTAACAGTGATTTTCCAAAGCTGATAAAATATACACAGCTGTGAAACATTGGCAAAACCCAGCATTAAGAGAAAGACATCAGGTTAACTGCATGGCAAAAAAAGGGAAAATTAGAGTTCACTGTGGTGAGGCAGTTCTCTGTGTAACAGTGATACAAATAGAGGACAGGTGTTGTTTCCCTCTTATCTTCAGAAACATGTGGGGAGAGTGGGGAGTAATGAGGGATAGCTTTGTCTGTATCAAAGAGCTGCAGGACTGAAGATATCTCAGGTTGGACTGCATAGCAGTTAAACGAACAACAATGAACACACACACAAATGCTCTGATTATATACACACACAAGCCCACACCGACTGATATCTCATCCTTCAAACATTAGGGATAGAAGATTATGTTTTCAGATTCATTCTATTATTGTTTATCTGGCTATTGCTAAATGTGCTTGCAAGTTTCCGACCACATTCCAAGGGGGCTGAAAGGACAGAGATATGAATGTTGTGAATGATGTAGATCATGTTCATATGATTTATTCTGATGTTTCAGTCCATTAACAATAGCAATCACCCAAGGTCATATCACTACATGGAAAATGCCTGTCTAGGATTACATGATCTCAGGTGTAGCTAAATATATCACTCTTACATGTCGATCTGTTCAATTAGGAACAGATGACTCACTTATCTTTAATTCTAATCTAATATTAAACTTTAAAGAAATATTATGGGAAAATAATTATCTTGTCCCACTCACACAAAAATCTAAATTTAAAACAGAATTAGAAGATAAGTAGTATAAAAAGAGGTCATTCAGCAGCACAGATGACATACCAGTTACTGTACCTGACTGACTGTAGAGTGTGCATTTATCTTAACAACCTGAAACATTGTCAGGCAGCCTCTAATTCTGCTGCGAAGAGTGGGAACAGCACTATAATGCACTGGAGGCTTCTCATCTCTGAAGTGACATAGGAACAATCACTGAACGATATTTATGCAGATACATGGATACACATTTGTCCATTTACTCCTCAACTACACACACGCACACACTTGGTGAAGCATGCAAATCTTTACCGAACAACAGCACAAAGTCTTTCAGTAATATGACTATGTGGTGCCGCTGATATGTGAAGTGTGTAGCAAAAAGAAGCTGTGGGCTTTAATACTCTGCACCCTCAGGGAGAAAAATAATGACCAACGACGTGAGGCACAGCACTGCATATCACTGAGTAATAGAGAGAACCATCTCTGTGTGTATTTCTACCTTTATGTCCTCATATTGACAGTTTGAATTGGAGTTAAGCCTTCAGCCAGATTGAATCACTTTGTTAGGAGAAGTTTTTGTGTTGTAATCTCTTCCTTTCTGGAGTGTTCAGGACTGAGAGTCACTCCTGGAGAAGAAATCAATTACTGAAACTGTGCCACTTCTCTAGAAATATGACACGTGCATGAGACATCTAACGTCCTGGAAAAAAAATCCAATTTCATGATCCTGTGGTTATGCATCACATAATATACTGAAATAATAGCCATGTCCCGCAATCAATCAGTGCCAAGTTAATGAACTTTCTACAAGTTTACCAACAAAACATTCAGAGTCAATGGGTGCAGTGACGCCAACTCTGGCTCAGTAGAATAAACAATTCATTTTAATAACATTCAGTGCTTAAATCATTTGCATAAGATGCTCCAGCTGATTAGCTAATGTCTGAATAATATTTGTGTTAGAGTACGAATGCAATTGTAGCTCTGACAGGCTAAAAAACACCATAAATTACCACTTCACCACATCATCACTATATACAGTACAAAAACAAGTCTGTTCATTAATAAAGATTTCATTATCTGTTTGCTTTGTTAAATATTTAGAGGAGTAAGCCAATTCATAAATCCATCCATGTGACATCACAGCAATTAGTTTTATAAAAACATAGCAGTAAAGTTTTAATAAATTTTTAACGATATATACCATTGTTTAACCTTATCATTCACTGGAACCTGAGAAGACAGTAGTGTAGGTAAAACCATATCTTTGCTCAGGGAACAAAATCATTTTGCATCTTTTTCAGTGGCATGTTGAAAGTGAATCATGCCAGTTGTTGACACTAGTTGAAAACTGCATCTGAATTTCCATAATTTGTTCATGCTAGAAATGTGAAATGTGAATCCGGCCAAAACTTTCCTGACACAGCACTGTAAAGTATTGTGTAGTAAAGTAAGCTCCAGGCTGACTCTCCTCTCTATGGATATTTAACTAAACATAATAACACAGGAACCCATTAAACGATTAAAGATTTATATATATCATTCAATGTATTTAGCAAATAGAATATTTCTGTCTTATTTAAATTTGATTGGCTTTATTCATTTTAATATAGTGTTAGGGGTGCGCTCTGCATGTGTATTATTTTGGAAAATATTTTTAAATTCAGGGAAAACTAAAAAAATCTCATAATTTATACAGGATTTGCAAAACAAGATGAAGTAATTGAAACAAACAAACACTCTCCACTGCTGCTGCTGCTGCTGGCTAACCATAAATGTTACAGTAATTGTGCCCACCTGCAGTTACCGGTGGAGAAGATTTTGGACTTTGGAATTTAGATCAAGAGATGAAGCTTTAAATTTTGCTGACATGCAAAATAAAAAAACAACAGCTATGCAAAAAAACAAAACATCAAGTGGACATTAGTTGTGTCCCTTGTTCCTGTGAGTCATTTTGCTCATGAGTGAAGTGAACCGACTTCAGAGTGAGGCAGGACGAGACACTGCACTGACTTCAGAGTGAGGCAGGACGACACACTGCACTAACTGCAGGCAAAGGACCTACCTTTCCTCTCTTCACCAACCTCCCTGCCTCTTTCTCCCCTTTCCTCCCCATTTTAGTTTTTTTCCACCCTCTTTCCATTCTCACAATCTCTGTCTGAATCTCTATGGTTTTTCATAACGCTGCTGAAATGGTGTTTTGCATTACGCAATAGTGCTGCCCCTCCCAACCTCTCTAACTCAGCACCCTCCCTTTCTCCCTCGCTCTCTCTCTCTCACTCGTCCTGATATTAATGACACAGCTATCTGAGGCAGCAGCAGTTCCCCTGCACTCTCTCCCTCCTGCAGGCTGCACTCATACACACGCTCTCAAACCAATAGGATACTGGACACACATTAATATACATACACTTACACTATACTTACAGACAGCTGCACACAGACACTCCGAGCACTATACACACTCACCGTGAGGTCATATTAGAAGTGGTTTTTCCACTTTCCACACTTCAGTCTCAATTTACAAATCTCACACAGAAAAATGAGGACAATTGTGCTTGGTATTTATGCCATTCTCCTGCTTACAGCCACCTCCAGCTGGGCAGTGGACTTCCCCGTCAACTCACACCAGAGATGGGACACTAGAGGACCCTACACTTTGGGATCTGAATCTGGTACCCCAGCCTCTTGCCCCATGAAACTTAGACCGTTGGGGCAGTGTGGGAGCCCTGGGGCAGAGGAGGGGGAGGACTGCCCTTACCAGCTCACCTTGCCTCCCCTCACTATCCAACTGCCCAAGCAGTTCAGACTGTTAGAGAAGACAATGAAGGAACTGCAGAGCCTGAAGGAGGTAGTGAACAAGTTGAAGACCGGGTGCCAGGAGTGCCGTGGGGCACGGGGCAGTGGAGTTTTTGGACATCAGCAAAGTGACCAAATACAGAGGGATGCTGGACAAGAAGTGAAACTGGACTTGACAATGCAGGAGGTGCAAGTTGGATCCAGCCAAGAGGAGAGGGGAGATGGAATGGTCCCTGGAGCTACTGTGGATGGTACTGGACCAGGGCAAGGTTCTATTTTTGGGAAACTTACACCAAGCCCGAGCACTATGCAGGAGATGCAGGTAAGAGGCAGTTTACTCTCACTTTTGAGACAATTATTTTTGTAAAAAACTGGATTTTACTAAGGATTGGGTGCTGTTGTTATGAATACACTTGGTTCAATGCAAAGCAATACAAAACCTCTACATAAACATTCAGAAAATGTTTAAGGAATTTCTTATAACCATCTACACATATGTGCTGTATCAACCTAATCCAAATAAGGGTAGGTAATGCATTGTCTGCAGTAAGAAAAAAGACAAAATTGGGCATTTTATTAAATGGAAATCCATATCAGCACATTATGTAAACATTATTTAGAGGCCAATACAAACAGTGCTATAGTGGCACTGCATCCGTCTCTGTTTTTCTATCCAAACACATTAAATTCCCAGGAAACCAGCACCATTATCAGCCATGTGAATATTTTATTGACACTAATCTAAACATACTAAAATGACTTTTTTAAACATTCTAGATATGTTACCTAAATTTGTCCAGTCAAACGTACTCAGCTGGAATGTAAACTGACCAGATGTTAAAAGACCTGCAAAGTCCAACCTGGCACCAACCCACCAGGGAAAATTCCTGGTACTGTAAACTGGGTGGGGAATCAGCATTAGACACCAGCCAAATGGTGCTAAATTTTGCTCTGTCTGGTAAGCTTGTTGACTCTCAGCCACTTTGGCAGACAGCCAACCATCACGCAGACCAGTTTCTATTCTAAAATTCAAATTGGCTGATAAAACAATAAAGAAAGCTGGTGATTTCAGTAATCCACCTGGTTTGGATGCAGTGCAAGTAATTTTTTTCCCACCACTCTGGCCGTTCCCAGGTGAAGATGAATAAGATGTCAGCCAGCTTGCGCAACGCCCGGACCCAGATCTCTTCTCTGCAGGGTCGTCTGGAGAAGCTCAACCTGCTCAACATGGACAACGTACAGGCTATGGTAGAAAAACAGGTGGAGAACCTCACTGGAGTGGTCAACAGGCTCAGCTCCACATGCACCACCCAGTGTGCAGTACAGAACACTCCTCAGTGTAGGTCTGCTTTTATGAAAATTTGGTTTGTAAGCATTCTTTAGTTTGTAACTTTTGATTATCTAGTCTTGTCCCCGACTATTTTGTTCTACTCCATCTCACCATGAAAGCCCTCTCCATCTTTTCAGCTAATTACTACAGTATACTGTTTATGTATTCTCTTTCAACTTAAAACCCTTTTCTCCGTTTCTGGTTGTGTTCTATTGTGTGTCTATTCTGTTCTATCTTTGCCATTTCAAAGAGATCTATTCTCTTCTTTCTTCTAATGCTTTTTTGTAATCTCACGGAACATGATCAAGAGGCTCTCTCTCTTTCCTATTCTGTTCTTTTCTATTTCCAAAAATTAATCACAGATGTTGTAATGTAATGAAACTCCAGCACACACAAAACATGTCCAGCAGTTTGGGTCGTGGAGAGGTGACTTATCTGGCATTAGATCTATCCAATCAAGCCTAAGTGGCCATGGCAACTTGTAATCATTACAAACAACCAAACACTGGGTGGAAACCTTCACCCATGAGGTCTGTCTTTTTGGGAAATGGGAAATGAAATCTTCCAGGCTGACAATACCCGTGTCAACAGCACAAAGTGGTTTGTTGTAACATATCTTCACCATTACTAATGTGAATAACATTACGTATTTTGGGGAGATTTGTATAATCAGGAAAAAAGGAATTTTTCATCACTTCTGAAAAGATACTGTAGTGAGTTTACTTTGCCAAGAATAGCTATCTATATCCACTACATCACTGGTACAGTCTCAGTCACTGTAGCTTTAACAAAAATTCCTACAGCGAAATAGCTTTAGGTTGAGATCATACTGTGCATGAGTGAAGCAATAGGACAACAAAGGTCAAAATGAAAAATCAACTGACCTGTTATATAACTAATTCTAGTGCCCTGACATTTAACTAGTCTCCATATGCAGTAACTCAAAAAAAGGGGAGACGGAGAAAAAGAGACAGATATTTGGCTTTTATAATACTATGAAGTGTGAATAAAAAAAAAAGTCTAACAGGAATACAATCCCATGTAGACTGCGCAAAACATCAGAAGGGATTGCAAACTAGTAAAACAAACATTTGACTTTACACTAACATAAAAGATCATTAGTATGAGGGTGCAGTTAAAATCCAGGCCACTATTCAGATTGAAACTGAATAATAATCTGTATCCTGCAGGAGTGAATGTGACGCTATATTGGGGCTTTTATATGGAAAACAGATGTGAGCTTATTTCTAAGTAGATTAGCTGGGACAGTGGTGTGAAGAGAATCCCAGCATGTGCTTCTTATGTTCTTTGCATTTCTCCACTAAATTTGCCTCTTTCTTCAAACTTTCCATCAATCCTGTCATCTTTCCCTTGTACATTTATTCTAAGTGCATCTGTACTTCTCCCCATTTTGCTTCTTTTCTCTGTTGCATGCTCTTTCATTTATCTTCTCTTGCCCTAACTTTCCCTGTCTCTCTCTCCTTAATCCCATTTCGCAGTGCCGTCCCTCTGCCCCCCCTTTCTTATTCTGGAGGTCATGCTCTTGAGTGTTCGTTCCTGCATAAAACAACTAACTCTCATTATATCTTGCCAACATCCGAAAAAGTAATGTAGGCGGATTTCCCAACATTAGTCAAGGATGGCACGCAGGGTCAGTAACACTTGTCTTTGTATATCAATCTGTCATGTTAAGCTTAAGAACTGGTAAATTATTCTGCTGCAAGTTTGGAAATTGTGCCTGATGGTGTCTAAAGTGAATCCAAACAGTAGACAAGAGACAGCTGTTGTTACTATGGAAATAAACAAAGTTTCAAGATATGACCGCTATAGTTTCACAACATATAACACTAACTGCTGTTCTATTCAAGTGAAATTTAAAAAATACATTCACAATTAATAAAATTACAACTTTTTCTAATGGGAATTTCTCTTAATCTTTAAAATCTACTGCCAGATGCTTAATCAACAAATCCTTCTACTTGCTATTAATCAATATATCTATCTATTAATATGGTAAAGAAACTCTTGAGTGAAAAAATGTTTTCAACAAACAGCTCAGGAGGAACATGTAACTACAGCTAACATTTTAAGTAATCCAATCATTACTAGGTAGACACTAATAACGCATTTGTCATGTGTCTCTTGTATCACTCACGGCTCACAAGGCTGTAAGTATTTATTTCACCCTCATTCTTCTCATCCATACTGCAAACACTTGTCTTCATTTTCACTCCTGAAAGACTTATTGAGGCCTTGAGGTGAATAGACAGCAATTCCTGTGTAGTATTTCATTTAAGCTTTTGTGGGGAAAGAATATACTATCACTTTGGATACACATTTCCTTCCATCACAGTTAATAATCTTACTTGAGTACTGGTTGTCACAGAACACAGTTGATAACAGAGCTGTCTTCCTATTATGCCAATCTTTTTCTGTCTCCAGTCAAACAGGCAATGAAATATTCAAGCAGTCAAGAAGTCATCTATAAAAGCATGTCAGTCAATCTGTCATCCAAAATTAGCAGCTTTTAAGAGAGCAGACTACCACTTATGAAATTATGGAAGTTAGTAAGCAAGGAGGGAAGCAAAGCAATCTGCCAGCCAATTAGCCATTAATTTGATTCAGTCACCTCAACAGTCAGACAGCCAATAAGCCAACAGTCATTTGGGCATCAGTGAGTGGCTGATATTAGAGTTATTTAGGTCAGGCACAGTGCCAAAGGCAGCGAGATGAGATGGTTCTTGTCTGTCAAGAGACACTGGCAGCCAGGTCAGACAGATGAGGACAAATGGGGACATGGAGATGTGGAGAAACTGCAGTCAGACACTTCAAATGAAATAGACACTAAAATAATTTACAGGTCAATAATTTGAATGCCAAGTGCAGACAGAGCTGTTAGTGTGACAAGGATGAATTTTAACCTCACACTTTACTTCGAGACCACTTTTCCTGTGGAGTAATCTACTACCTGCAGCCATTTTATACTTGAAGTAATCTGTGTAATGTGATAAGAAAATACAGAAAATTGTGAAAGTCAAAGCAGATAGTTGAACAGTGCTTTTGTTTTGTACACTGTATGAGTTACAAAAGCCTTCTAATTTAATGATGAGGGAAGAAAATCTAACCTTCCACTAATGGTATAGATTATAAGTATCATGACAACACATTTCTCTAGCCCCCTATCCATTCTAGACCTACCCTCCCTAGACCTTCAGAAACAGACTCCCCTTCTTGTGCTTTAATAATCTACCAAACAACTAGGCAGATTTAACAGTATGCCAAAACTCTATCAGTAATGAGGAGCGTCAAACAAACTCCACGTGCTGCCTGCTAAATGTCAGGATGACTTAGGCCTCAGGTGAAGAGAGGGGGTACACCTCTCCAATATAGTTTTACACTTTCCCTTGTTTTGACAAGTCTGTTCCTTCCAATGCTTAAATGCAAGCTGTCAGATGCTTTTGGCCCTTGGTTTTGAGTTGAGTCAGTGGCCTGAAGTGCAATACAAGGGACAAGGTCAAGAGGTACAGAAATACTGTAAGTGGACAGATATGGGAAAACGTGGGGAAGGAGATCTCAGAAAGCAGGAGATGTGAATGAAATGAGCCTGTGCTGCAGCACAAGGAAAAGTCACTTTATTTTATCCTTTAACAGTTCACTTTGATCTTAATCTTACTTTTTACAGATTCCTGATTCTTAATGTGATTTTCAGATAATGCTGTAAAATTAAGGAATAGGCTGGTGTGTACTGAAATCATTACTGAAGGACAGTACTCAGTGGTGTGCTTATGTTATATGTTTGATGAAAGGTTGATTCTTACAAGCAATTGTTTTGTTAAGTCATGGCAACGGTCAGCAAAAGACACTGGACTGTTTTGTGTTTGAATACATTCCCTTAAAATTAATGCAGGAATGAGAACTTCCACAATGGTTAAAGCAGGATTTCCTACCAAGTTATCTACTTTTCTTCTCTTTTCTTTTTTTCAGTCTTCCTCAGCCTCAGGGGCTGTTTCTATTATGGTCTCTTGGTTGGGTAGAGAAAAATGCCAGAGCAAAGTGAAAAGATTATTGAATATCATCCTGTCACATTCCCTTAAATTTGCCCTCTTTTCATCTATACTCTTTATCCCCATCTCCCTGCAGTTATCTTAGCCCCTCGGGACTGTTCAGAGTACAATGTGCTGGAGGTGAGGAAGAATGGTGTGTATCGTGTGACACCTGATCCCCGCAATGGGACATTTGAAGTTTTTTGTGACATGGAGTCCTTTGGAGGTGGCTGGACTGTAATACAGCAACGGCTCAATGGTTCTGTCAGCTTCAACCGCACGTGGGCTGAGTATAAGAAAGGCTTCGGGAACCTCAGGTATTATCCTACCTTGGTTACTGTCTGTTTGATAGGTCTTAAGTCATGTCTGGCATTGGGGGAAAAGATCTACTGAAACCAAAGCCTGTAGTAAAAAAAATGCCTTTGGTTTTGCCTATCCTAAACCCAAACCTTTGAGATAGCAACTAGTAACCACAAGATGGAGTTAGGTCTTGGTCTTAAAGAATTTGTTATAGTACAGTGTGTTAAACTAGGATGATGAGGGATGTGGGGATTCACAAATCACTGATAGTCAAAATGCACTAGAGAAAAATCTAAATTTAATCTGTAGTCAGTGCAAGAGGTTCACATGTAGAAGGGAAGTGGGTTAAATTCAACTGGCCTTATACCTTATCATAACTGGAATGCACCATTTGCTTAAGTAACCACAGGGGTGTGCTAGACTCATAAAACACTACAGAGTAAAAAACAAACCTAACCTCTAATTCAACTGCTCTGTAACTGCTTACAATAATACCTTATCAGTAGACACCCATGCACATCCACGAGTGCACCAATTTCAACAGAAAGTTATTTGCTACAGTGCAGTTCTAACCCTCTTCCCACAATATGAGAGTGCCAAGTCACTCACTGCTTAGAGGGCCTAATGATGCAGACCTGTTCTCACTATTACCACCTGTTTTCACTATCATGGATTGATTACCACATGTAAAATAGAATAAACAAATTGTATGCTGCCACATTGAACTTGTTTAACAGCTCATACACTTATCAAGTGAAATTAGTTATTTAAGCAAAAAAAGAAAATTGGTAACCTGGGCTTTCTTTTCTCATGCTCACATTCTTACTACATTTATTTTAACACTGCACTTCTATAATAAATGGATTAAAGTTTCAGCTCATTTTCTCTGTTCTTACTTCTGTTCCTGTAGGGGAGTTTTATATGGGAAATAACCATGGTAATCTCTTGATAACCATGCCTGTAGATCTACCTCCCACTGAAAGAATAATGTCTCTTCTCATACTTCTTTTACTGTCACACTACACTTCTTTCATCTCCTTCCCTGTGGCAGTAGGTAAATTCAGTTTAAGTAAATATATCAACCATCTAATCAAGTGTACAAGTATATGAGCTTTTTATATCTCTCTTTTTGGTCTGTTCCATTCCTTTCCTCGATCCCTTCTATTATCCATTTTCCTTCTCCTCTCCTGCAGAGGTGAGTTCTGGTTGGGCAATGACCATATCCACTTGCTGACAAAAGCCAAAGACATGATTCTGCGCATTGAGCTGGAAGACTTTGAAGGTGTCCGGGAATATGCAAAGTACGACCAGTTCTACGTGGCCAATGAGTTCCTACTCTACCGGCTGTCTGTCAGTGGATACAGGTACAATATTAGATTCTGTGACTGCATGCCTGTGTGATCAAATATTCATAAAGGAGAACTGCAACATTTGTATATTGATGTGTCATTGTAGTGGGACTGCAGGGAATGCCATCAGTTTCAACAAGCACTTCAACCATGACCAGAAATTTTTCTCCACGCCTGATCGCGACAATGACATGTACCCCTCTGGAAACTGCGGCGCCTACTACAGCTCTGGCTGGTGGTTTGATGCCTGCATGTCTGCTAACCTCAACGGGAAGTACTATCACAAGAGGTACAAGGGAGTCAGGAACGGGATCTTCTGGGGAACGTGGCACAACATGTCCACAGAGTACTACCCTACTAACTACAGACAGGCCTTCAAAACTGTCAAGATGATGATACGGCCCAAAAAATATGCTCCTTAAAAAGACATGTAAATTTATGAGTATAGTCAGACGGACGATGACAGTAGGAAAATGGCAGAACAATTAGACTCAGAAATTCATACATTCACATAGTCATGCATTTGCACACATTTACACATACATGTACATACATGCCTATACTGTACATGTACACCAAAAGACTCCACGCCCTATAGACAGTTTGAATGCAGTAATAACAAAAATTATTGTGAAAAAATTTAACTATGCTATTACTGTAGTGAGTATGGTCATCAAAATGTTGGAGGATGCTAAAAGACAATGGACTATGAATGATGATGAACTAATGAAAAAACACACATGCAGTTTAAAGGCCACTCTTCTACAGGGGCAGTAATATTATACTGAGGGTTACCATCCATGAGAGATTTTTCCCAGTTTCTCTGACACTTCTCCACTGTCTATTCTGCTGCCTCCTGCTATAAACCCAGCTGAGACACAGCACACAGTTGTAGTAAAAACTAATGAGCTATCATTTTCTCCACTCTAAATGACTTCATAATTAACAGCAGCCACTCAAGTGAGGTATATGAGAGCTGATGATACAGTTTTGAGTGTGTCTAAAATTAATTGTAAAAGACTTCCTGCTTGGTCAGAGTCAAACAAAAAAAAGAAAAGAAAACTACAGGCAGTGACACACAGCACTCCTTAGGCAGCAGGACTCAATTAATAGCTTTCCTGTTGTTTACTATATCATATACATATGAACGTACACTATATAATTCCAGTCCCAGTATAAAAATGCAGCCTGAAATAAATTTATATTGGGACATTCCCAAGTATACTCTGCATTATTTACATTTTAGTAAATTCTATTTGACTGCCGCCACGGAGGAGGATACTGTTGCAAGAACAAAAACTGCTCCAATTGCTGTTCCCCCCATAGATCTGCGTGCACTGTACTACTGCACGTCTTGTGATGCCATACACCAGTCTTCATGTGTGAAAAATCCACTGTGGCTCATCATTTGTACAATACTGCTACCTAATGTTAGAAAACTGTATAGCATCATTTAGTCCATTTTATACACACTGTGAATGAGAAGGATGCGGAATGAAATGTTTCACTTTAAGGATGTGTACAGTATTTATTTTATCTTGTGAGGTATGATAGGTTTTGTATAACACAGTACATGGGTCGTACAGTGTAAGGTCTAATGATTGTTGATATGAAGCAATGACAAAGACTGTGTGCATTATTGTGAGCATTCATAGTAATTATGTGTGTATTTGGAGCTTTGTGCGTGTACAATATTGATCTTTTCTATCATTCATATTCAACTGTCATGCCAAAAGATTGCACTTTTTATATAAAAAAATTAACAAAGTTCTAACTACGTGTCTGTGTACACTGCAGTGCTTGCCATTTTTAAATCATATTGATGACTGCTTCTTTTTAAAAGCATCTATTAGAATCACCTTCTAGTGTTTAGCATGAGTACTCCTGAACAGAACGACCTACCTGAAGTATCTGCAGGCAATCTGGAGCTAGTAAAAAGGGTGTATGAGGTGGTGCATGCCCATAATACATGGGTTAATGAGGTATTGAGTCAATAAAGCAACTCAATAAAAGAATGAGTTCATATTAACATAGAAGTCAGATTATCAAACTGTGTGCTGGTGACTTATGTCTGTTTACTGCATGGGATGATCAAGTTAATTTAAAAAGTAATCTGGCCAAGTATTCACATTTTCAGGTAAATACTGTATGGCACATCCTGTAAATCTATTATAAACATCAATTTAGATTAGCTCCCCTGTACACTGTATTGTATCATCTTTTGAAATGATTAATGAATTCCTGTATGTTTTAAAAGTAAATGCTGTCACTGCAGCTGCCAAATGTAATAACCGTCTTTTGCTAAATGCCATTTGCATAAAATATAGTCATTTGACTACATTTATGAGTCTTACCTCATCAAGGTAATGGAAAACAGGACTAGTAGAAACATCAGCGCTGGCAGATGGCTGCTCTTCTGGGAGCGAAACATCGGGTGCAAGGGCCACTAGTGGGGTGTCCTCCTCTATTCCCTTCTCCTCATCCTCTTGTTCTTCCACCTCTACTTCTCCTCTGCTGGGAGGCCTGCTATCCTGCTGCTCTTCTGATAGACTCACTGATGCAAAACAATAAGACAATCAGATTATTGAACTAAGCCAGACAGGAATCAACATCAGCAGTGGTCACATGCTCTGGGTATCCACACGAAAGTGAAAGGGTCCCAGACTAATTTGCATCAAATAATGTTGGCTGAATCCTGTGGGAACAATTCAAATCGTGCAGTTCCCACACAAGTGACCGAAAAGAGCATTTATTAACACAATCTGTTCAGGAAACAAATACATTCTCACATTTTATGTCGAAGGTTACACGTCCAAACTGGAAATACTAGCAAGGTAACACTGGTACAGTATTGTTGACAGAACAAATAATAATAACATGATAATAAAATAAAGACAAAGTACACTGTAGCATTGGTTAAAAAATATTCTAAAGTATTTTGGAAATCTTTGGCTGCTGAAATCAAAATCAAAGACACATTTTGGTTTTGTGACACATTTTGAACAACTAAACAATAAAAATAAATAGAAAATTAATTTATTATTGTCATTGTTAAGATTATACTATATATATCATTATACACTACCAGTCAAAAGTTTGGACACACAGGAATGACCATGTTCGTGAAAGAAAAGCAGATTTCATAACATCAAATTGATCAGAATGAATGTGTAGACATTGTTCATATTGTAAATGACTA
>JAUMHL010000016.1:7932286-8004020 GCA_032362345.1 Sandelia bainsii | reverse complement strand
AAACCATGTGCAATGATGGTAACACAACTGAAGACATGTATCTTTTCATGAAAAACATGGTAATTCCTATGTGTGTCTAAAGTTTTGACTGGTAGTGTCTATACTATACCTAAAAACAACCTAGGCCCAAACAACGCATTTCAAATTAAACAATGACTTTCTAACTAACTAGCCTTTTCGGTGTTTGAAAATGCTAGTTGGTTAAAATACTGACAGCATATGTAAAACATTGACAGAGACCTTCTTAGAGACTTCTGTTGTGTTTGTGCCTAAAATACAGACGGCTAAAAGTCATTTTCACTAGCTAGTCATTGCCCACTCAAAGCCTATACTGAAGCTATCGAGTTAGCCAACTGGCTACAAGTAATGATAACTATTTGTCAGTGTTTGTCTGCTAAAAAAAACAGAAACATGCAAACGTCTTACTTTTGATTATATTGACTCTTCGCACACGTCTTCAATCCCCCGTCCCGCTGTCATACAAAACCTCACCTCAAAGACTATAACTACTTCTTGATAGTTTAAATATAACTGTTACGGCTAATGTTAGCAAAACCAAGTCACAGATTTCCCTGGTCGAGAACAGTGTTGTGGTTGCCATAGCAACGACGCCGCAGTCCTCCTAAACGATGCCTGCTAAAACACCTTATTTCCACTTTGGTTGTTTGTATGTGAGCTATATTTATGTTTTACCTTAAAGTTATGAAACAACTTAAATAATAATAAACATTTTAAGAAAGTGTAGTTAATCCAAAATCTTTGCACTTGCACAAACAGCCCGGCAGATGGCAGAAAAAAACAATGTATGAGACATAGTCGTCATTCATTAGCCATACAGATCACAATCAATCCCAGCTGGCTGAACATGCTCAATGACGGAACGATGAAACTAAATTCAACTGACCTGAATTCAGTGTTATCCAAATAATAATAATGATGCAACATTGCTGTTATCCAGCCAATATGTGGGTATGTATTTAAAGTACAGAGACCCCTTTAGGTTCTTCTGTCAGCAATAATCAGTAAAGGCTTCATGAAATCATTTCATTTTACATACGGCAAAGATATGTGAGATACCATGCTGCAAAGGTGAGTGTACTACCTTTATGTGCACCAGGAAGAACTCATACACAAACATTCTGACAACAGACACATCAGGCAAAGACAAACCATGCAAACAAAAACAACCTTTAACATTATACTGATGCTCTCAAGTGTGAAAGCAACAGTGGCCTTTTTTGGTTAAACTGGCATGTTAATCATTCCTGAGCTTCATTTCACTTTAACCTTATCTGGCTAACTGATTGTACACACACTTAGAATTTGGTTGTCTTGGCACAGGGGATATATAAAGGATTAACCACCACTTTTGGGATACAAATTTCATGCAGTTTTTTCCATTGTTGGTTAGAATGAATGAAAATAAGGTGAGGTGATAGGGAATGCCATACTTGAAAGAACAAACTAGACTTCACAAACTCAAACTCAAAATCTTGTAATTATCTTGAACAAATTTTACCACCCCTTGTTGAATCTGAACATATCACTCAGCTCTTTGGAATGAATGTTTCTGGTGAAAGCCAGGTTTCCAAATTAACCTTGAATCCTCTCCAACAGTCTGGTTACACTGACTTCTGAATCCTGGCAGACTACATTTTATTTTCTGGGAAATTTGCTCCTCCATTCAGTACTGTATGTCCCTAGTGCTACCACTTTGGCTAAATGAAATACAAATATTTTTAGTGGAGATCATCTTCCAAACGTATGTGGGAATAGCAGGGGATGAAGAAAGTCTGAGAGTAAGACTTGTGAAAGAGAAATCACTGACATACTGTACTGACATAATCTGTGCCATATAGTCACAAGATGTTGCTTCAACCTTTCATCCCAGTTAAACTAAGAAAATTTGCTGACACTGATCCACCATGTTCCCACCAAACCCAACCAAAAATTGCTGGCATGGGCATTTGTGATTTTTATCTCTGGTTAGAGTTCACAGTATGTAATTGTTAAGTTTAACAATCTACAACAACACACTCTATAGCATAGTGCTAACCAGCCCATGCACAAACCAAAACTTTGGAAAACGTTACTGAAGTCTCAGGGTGCAGTGTCCAGATCTCTGGTTTACTGCTCTATTGTAGTCACAACAAATACAACTTGGGGACTGGGGGTAAGTTTACAACCCTGTCTTTCATGTGCGCTTGCGTGTTGGGACACCTTTTTAACTGGCCTAACACACATGCACTTAAACACACACTGCAGTTTTGTGTCATTTTTCCATATGTGTAATCTGCTGTTGTGCAGTGTCTGGAGACAGTTTATAAACAGATGTTTAAAGTCTCTTAAAACCTTGAAACTAGCTTTAATTGAGACTTAGACTGAATCACATGTGCACTAAAATCAGATGTGTGTCCTTCAGAATTTTACCTTAGTGTAAATAAAATGAAATAGTATGAGATATGATTACTCTGACATGAAACTTAATCTACAGTAACCCCTAATTGTCTTCAATCTTAGATCTTCATACTGCTGAGTAGACACCATCAAATCTGAGCTTAGTGGACTACCTAAAATATAAATCACTGAGAGACTGAGAACTGATTTCAGCAAACTGTGAGTCTGATGTAATTCTAGAGAATCTCAGTGGAGAATTCAGGGCATTGTTCCACAAGACCTCCTGCAGCTTGGACTCCTGACTCAAGTGGTTCTTCCAGACAAAAAAACATCATACACATTGGACATCTTTGTCTGTGTTTTCAATATCCATGTCTCTAAGATATGTCAGCTAAAGCCGTATGTGTGAATTGAAGTGAAATGAATTACTGCGAAGAAAAAAGAAGTGATGAATTTTATGGGCATTTTTATGGTATTCTTGCAGACTATAGTGAAATCCTAAATGACAGATGAAGGGAAAATATATAATGTGAAATGAAGGAAAATGTGGTTTAAAATACTGATAAACTAAATTGAAACAACTTTTTCTTGTTGTAAGCTGACATAAGCAGACAGGTATCCGTCTAATTTAGTGTTTTATGTGGCAGCCAAACCCTTTAAAAAGATATCTTTTCCTCTTTCTACCTTTGATGTGGTCTTTCGCATTACTTTACCCAGATGCAGCCTGTTCCTCACAAGGCCTTATACACTTCTAAGGAAAGTATATTTGGTGCTGCTCCTATAACAAGTAAGTAGTCTGTGCATAGGCTGTGCACCAGGCTGATGTCCAGTAAAATGGAACTAATTGTCAACAACTGCATGGAAACTTGCAGAGAAGGAACCTGGGAGGAAGTGGATGCTTACTTCAGCTTTTTCGGCTACAACTAGGTTTTATTATGCACCTTTAGCCTAAGGTTCACTTTACTGATGTTTTTGTTATTATAGATTGTTCCTATTATCTTTACAGTGTGTTTTTACATCAGCAATTTTGTGTTTGGGATTTCTATTGTGTCTGCAAAATGTATGCTCCTAAAATAAATTTCCACCTGTGAGATAATAAAGCTTATTAGACAATGACTGTATGTCAGTTCATATAAATGTTAATGCATGGGGAAAAGCATGGTAAAACATATGTTAAAAGACATCAAATACTTTGGGAGAAAATGCCAGCAAAACTCCATACAAAATTAAAGGCTGAATCAACTTTAGTTAATGCTTTTCACCATAAATGCCCAGTCTAATTATAGTTTGCTGGATCCTACTGAATCAGTGTCTTTGTTCACATGGATGATTTTGAATTAAAACAGTAAAACAAATTATGGCCATAAGTGGTAACGTGGTAAAATGGATTTCATCCCAAAAATGGACAAAAAAACAAGAGAGAAACAGTTTATAGGTTGAAATACATTTAGAAATCCCTGTTTGTATCTTAAAAAGATTGTAAACCAGTGGCTCAGTGAGTTACAGGTATGTGACCCTTCATGACCTGTGAGGTGGAATTCACTGTGCAAATGTCTTGGGGGGGATTAGAGTAAAATTACCACAACCCTTCCTGTTTCCACGGGGGAGAGAGGACATTGTCCTGTGTCTGTCTTACTGCTCTCCACAATACTGTGGAACTGTTTAATGGTCAAAGATTTGGGGGCAAATTAGAATAGTGCACTTCCCTGAGATTTTGTGTACCACTAAGTGATTCAAACAAGTGCCCTTCCAGTGGTTGGGTAAAAGTGCCAGTTACAAGAACACAAAGCCTGAGGATTAATCTCTCTATAATTTCTAAACTTTATTACATCTCACATTCTGTGGGCTATAAGTGGTCATGTCACTCTCAGTTACAATGTGATAAATTAGAAGCATAGATGGATAATGACAAAATGGGACCCTGTGCACAGACAGCCCCCCCCCCCCCCACACACACACACCCACACCGATCATCATAATTTGTAGTCATGTTTTGTCTTTTTTTAAAAACATTTTTGTGACAATTTCCTTTTTTTGGTTTGTATTATGATTTTACGTAACTTACATGTACATGTAGTAAGGTTCGACAAATTTTAGAGGTTAATATTGTACTTTTTACTTCATCATTTGTATTTGACAGCTACACTTTTCATGTTAATATTCTGACTTAAATGTAATGTGACTTCTGATTAAATGTAACAAATAATTCCCAACCCATGTAACAAAAAATGTGCATTACTTTAGTCACGTAAAAGAGAAATAAAGAAAGAAAGACCATATGATGTGTGTCTGTGTAATTAAGTGTAATTTGATTACTTTGAGAGTTGCACATTGCCTATTGGGAAGGATGGAAACAATTAAGTTCATCTTTTCACCAGAACCAGAGGAGAGCCGCTCATTTACATACTTGTTTACTTTGTGTATTTGTGTGTGATCCAGGTAGGGGTCCACTTTCTCTGTTTTAGTTTCTGTCAGTCCTGCTGTTTTGGTCTTTGGGAAAATTACTGTTCAGTGATATAGAAATGTCTGTATGTACACTAGATTCCTCATTTCCATTTAAGCAGAAGAATATGTCCAAAAGAAACCTGATGACTGCTATTGTTACCAAGCCGTTTATGATAATATAACTAAATGTGTTTGATCTTAAAGTGAAAATAACACAGCATTAATTAAATTTGGACACAAGTGGTCCACTGGTCACCTTGGAGATGCATGTATGTGTACATTCAGAAGTGGTTTCTGTTCTTGGCCTTTACACACTGAAATTTACCTGGAGTCCCTGGTGAAATTATTGTTGTAAGTTTCTCACAAAGTTTGGGACAAAGTTGTGCGCCGCTATACCTGCAGATAGAATGAGCCTTTGGCAGCTTCTCCATTTGTACACAATCGCCAATTAACCTGTAAATCATCCAGAATTGGTTTTCTTTTATAAATGTTTCAGTTTTAATTTTCCTCTATCAACTTTTTTGGTTGTGTTGCAGGCGTCAAACTCTACACAATCTTTCCTTTGTATTTGTTTCAGATAAAAGTTCAAGCGAACTGAAATCATATTTTAGAAAAAGTGACAACTTTTCTGAAAATGAAATTTGTAGATATCAATTGTTTATATAAAATTTACTAATGTCATAAGTAAAAGGAAATGTTTAGTTGTCATATTATACAACTTTAAAAATGATACATTTTAAACAAGAAAGTTGGCAAGTCACAGAATTGACTACCAGGTAATCTGTGCAGTAAACAATCTGTCTTGTGCTCAAAATCTTTTACTTTTCCTAAGTTTTGAACTGGAAACTTTCTTCTTTATCATTAAGCTTATCCCTCAGACTTCTACTTTCCTTTGTTTTGTTTGCTATTTTACAAAATGTACAAACCTCAGACCCAGCCTATAATTTTCCATGATTAGTGGTGCCATCTTGCAATGGGATAGTTAATTTTTATTGCAAGATTCACTATATCCACAACTTATTTTTACATGTTTTTTCTTGTCTGTGGTTAGAAATATTCTTGAACCGTTTCTGTGTAGAATGGTGAGTTTTCTGTTTGGTGCTCAGGGAGTAGCCTATACTCAAAAACCAAAATTACAGAGTAGTATGCTCAGACTGAGGGGAAGGGAATATGCAACTACAATGATGCAAATAACTGACCTTCTAAGGACAATTAAGCTTCCTCTTTGATCAACAGATCTTAAATTCATGAAAGACATAATCTGACTTTCCTCTACTTAAGAGAAAAACACAAATTATTTTTTTGTGTACCTGGAGTATATATGTCTGTTCAGAGATCAGTTTTCTGTAAAATCAAACAACCGCCTCTCTTTCTGCTTGGTCTCAGTGAAGCCATTACAATCTAGAGTTGAGAACTGAGCCCCTACAGCTACCCAGTCCTCATGCAGTAAGACACATCCCCAAATCCCCCAGACCCAATTATTCAGTGACCAATTTAGTGAGGTCATTTTGTGAGTAAGTCAATAAGTTAACATATGCTCAGCAGAAATGAGTGAGGGTAAGCAGATGCTGAGATCATGGTGAAGATATGCAGCTGTGGGGGTCAGCTACAGGCTCTTTTGGTGACCTTTGACCTCTTATTCAGCTGTGTGGAATGTTGGCCAGTCTTGGAGCACAGTTGTACAATTCACTGTGCATGCACACACAAATGCAAGCATGTAGGTGTATACTTTTTCAGTACACAGTATTTTTATGCAGTATAGCAGTCAGTTCATGCACAGTAATTGTGGTTCTCTTTATGTTAAAATACCTGAACTACTTTATAAAACTTTTTGAACCACTTTATTGATCTCCATGGGAAAATTTGTTTTTAGACCGCTGCACATGGATGATGGCACTACTATGGGGTTTTGGTGTCTTGTCCAAGGACACATTGACATTTGGCCAGGAGATACCAGGAACTGAACCACCAATCCTGGGATTTATGGACACCCCTGCTGCTACAGCTACAGCTATTACATGTTAAAACGTGAACAAAATGCCCTAAAAAGTTTTTTCAGTGCAAAAATGTTAATCTCATTGTATCTTTAATTTGAGTGTCAAAGTTATAAAATCAAATTACACAACAATGCTGCTTTATCGATCACTGCTTCACTGTAGTAGATGTAATCGGTTTAATCTGCTAAATATTCTTCTTTGTCATAAGAAATTCTAGGAGCTATAAACTTTTACTGTGTGCATGTGTGTGTGAGTTTTTTTGTGCTCATTAAGTCAATTAAGTGTAGTGAGACTTCAATTTTGATTTAAACATCAGAGACAAAATGAGTTTGGAACACCAAACATACTCAAACTCCATATAAGACCATAAAATCAGTTTCTGTAATCTCTGTCAAAGACTTCATACACTTCATCAAAGACTTTATACTTTACAGTGCAGCAGATGCTCTGCAAAACACACAAAACATCAAGTCCAGCTTTATTAATTGAAACATTTTTTAGCATCTATAATGCCTCCATTGCATATTTGGAAATAGCTCTGTGAAATATAGTTTTTCAACATCAACCTTTGCCCTATTTTACTTGTTTCAGGCTCAAGTAACTGGTGTCAGGCTCATTCATATTATTTCAAGTCAGTGACACATGATTGCATACTAAATGGGACAATAGCCTCTTTGTTAAACCATGATGAAAACCATGATGCTTGCAAAACAAGAGCAACTGTAGATTCCCTCACTTCAGTCCTCTGCTGTAGGTCTGCCTCTGTTTCTCTTTATGTGGCTTCCATTATAGTCAATAGGAACTATAGTGCAGTGACACCATTCCCAGCTTTGACCAATCAGCTTCTCTTCTGTTGTGTCTTTGATGGCAACTATGGATCCTAAAAATTCCTAAAAAGTTCACATATAAGTAAACAGCAAGCAGCAGTTTTGTAGGACATGTAATTAATTAAGGCTTGATGATGACTACTCTACCAACTGAACTACTGCCACCCCCAAAACTCAGCTGCTCCAGGTAAGAATCAAACTCAAACTCGGCATTACTCTGTAAAGCATTACTGTCTTATAAGTTCCACATGCTGACCGATTGCGCCACTGGAGCAACTATCAATGTTTGTCGCAAAGAGGCTGGCCCACATACACATTCTGTACACATATTCTACTGTAAATATAGTATAGACAATATACATGCCGTTATCACCATGTAGCTTGTCGGTGCTGGGAAGCAGGTCTTCAGCAGATGATTTACTTTATGGTAAACACTCACTCACACACATGTGCAAAGAGGATTTAAAGGGACACCTAGTGTGGTTCAGTATCTTTAGTTCTGACCCACTCCGACTTGTTCAGTTGCCCTCCATAATCCTTTGAGATGTTGGCAAAGCACGACAGACAATGTTTTGTTAAGCTCTCCCCTGACATCTGTTTAAGGAAAACAGGTGTGCTGGATCCAGGCTCACGCACAGTAAGAGTAATCAACATACACACACATTCAGTATAAGTACCTCTTCTTTCTACATTTCCTCATCGAAGACAAACCTGGTCTGAAAAGGTGACAGAGGGTGGATAAGAAAAAGACAGATTAGGGGATGATGGAGGTCTGTGAGAGTAGACAATGACAAAAGGTGAGACGAGAGGATAAACATGGAAAATGAGGAAACAAAAGGAAGAGAGATGAGGGAAAGAAGAAGGAGGAGTAGAGAGATGAAAGGGAGGATGAGGAGGATAAAAACATGTTTCCATTCTGGCTATCTGCTAACTACTGTATATACTGTGTGTTCTTTTCTCACTTAATTGATTAAAGTGAAATAAGTCATAACACTGTTCATTTACTGTACATCTGCACCATCAAGCCATTTGTAGCTATTTGCATTAAACATAACCTCCTTATACTAATCCTGCTGATATGGCATTGTTTATTTTGAATATCTAGACATGTGTAAATGTTGTTTGGAGGTTTGCTATTAATAAAATTCTCTGCCTCCCTGAATAACATGGCAGAGTCCAACAAGTTGGACTCTGAAGAACTTCCACAAACTCCCAAAATACCTTCAGCTTTAAAGAGATTCACTAACATCTTCATACAAGAAAAGAAAACAGACAAGAAGAACGCCACAAATAACAAAAAGAAGAAAAAAATGAAAATCTAATTTAGTGCAGACTGCTGTTTCTGTATTTTATGGCATCAGATGTCACTTTGTCTCAACCGTGTACAATCAGTGCAATTGGATACTTTTAACAGCTGTCTTTCCCAGCACAAACTGGAAAACTTGGCTCAGTCCAAATCTGTGGACCATATCAGGAACCTTTAGTTTCATTTGAATTCCAGCGTGTAGATCATCATTTATCATTCTTTTCTTTATAAGCACAGGACCCAAGTTTGAGGGCACACCTGTGCAAATACATGCACACCATCCGCTCATGAATCTTACTCTGGTTCGGATCCTGTGATGTAATGTTGGAAAAATTGGTCATTCATGTCCCTGTATACTGTACATGATTTGTATGAACATGATTGGCAATGGTGGATTACCAGCCGGGCAAAAAGAATAATCAATTCAGATGCTCTGATAGCTCCAGGCTTACTTGACTTAACGTCTGTCTTAACTTTTTTGTTCTAATGTAATTACATTTAATTGAATTTCTGGGAAGATAATGTAGCACATGAGTGCAACAAATAGCATTACAAAAATATGTCCTTCTTTATTACCTGATCTTAAGACCTAATCCAAGGTTAAAACTGAGCTTCAAGGGTGCTGCTTAGCTCTGTTTTGTGATTTTATTATTTCTCATTCTGTAGTAAAATTGTGCTTAAGTTGCAATCCTCACATTTTCAGTCCTGGTTCATTTGAGCTCCTTGAGCAGCTACCTTTTCATAAATTCCACAGAATGATATTTGGTGAATGGCTGTCAGTGTTAACCTCTGGAAAAAAAAAAAGAACTGTTTCCTGAAATGTTTGGATGTGAAACACCTGAGTGATGAATACTGCAGAGAGGAGGGTCTGTACACCTTATACCTTGAGATATTGCAAGTACTTCAAATTAAGGTTATTCTATGCTTGTGTTTACTACACTTATGATGGTTTGGCTGGTAAAATTACAGAAACAATATACATGCATGCAACTACATTACATTTAAGGTATGGATAAGGTTAGGGAGCTAAACATGCTCTTTAAGAATATCCCAAAATATGCATGACTTTGTGTGTATGTGTTGGTGCACTACTGAGTGACAGCTGCTCTAAACAGCTAGTGACATTAATATGTTTCCCACAAAGTGGCACAGCATCAGAGCACTGTAACACAGCACAACTCCTATTAGCAGCTGAGGTTTATGGCGCTGTCATCCTATTAAATCACAGCTTTTGTGATAAATCTGCTCCAAAGATCCTATTAAAGAAACATGTAGTTAAACCGACTTAAAATTTGCTTGCCAGACCAGCAGTCATCACAAAGCTGCAAAAGAAAAACACTGAGTGGGTTTGTTTGTCTTTGTCCAGCAGTCTGCTTCATTCAAAATGCAAGTCACTGATCTTTGGAAAATTCTGGTTAATAATACCGCAAAATCTGAGCCAGAAAAAGAGAGAGGGAGAGATCTGAGGTTGGTCTGTTATAGCAGGCCAGTGTTTGAGTTATGTTTGTATGCAATCTGTGATTATGCTCACACCTGGTTGTTCAGATTTTATGTGTTTTTCAATTCCAGTCGTGCAGAATTCAGCACAGATGAATCATAACTAATCTGGTGGGACACAGCAAAGCCTGAGCAACATAGTTTAGATATTTATGTTGGAAAAAGGGGGAAAACCCAAACCAGATAGTGGTTTGTATGGAGTGAATGTATAATGGAAAGCACCAGTGGTAATCCTATCACTTCCAAATGTCAGCAAGTATAAAATGATAAACAAATGAAAAGTTTGCTCATCTTTTCAGCCAAAAGGGTAATGAAATTTACAAAACTATTGAAAACGTTTTCAGCAGTTGAAAAATCAGCATCACACATTTGAAGATCTAAATGATTACAGAAATGTATTAGATAAAAAGCTCGCTAGACTGAACTAGGGATTGTAGATTCACACTTAATACAAAGCATGAGTTAGAAGCACACAAGCAAAAAATAACTGGCCCAACATTTTATCCAGAGGTGTAGAATTCATCTATTCATCAGACGTTTACTGTGATATTTCCCTCGCTGTTCCTTCATTCCTCATTTGTCTGTCCAGCAGTGGCAGGGGGATCTCAAGAGTCTTCTGATGTGAAAGGATATATGAGAAGCTGTGGTATGCGTTGGCATGAGAACACATTTGGACAGTGTTTGCATTATGGTCTCCTTGGTAATAAGAGGAAGTGCAAAGGGTCTCAGTCCTGTCATTGAACTCTGGCTGACAACAAGTAGAATGAAATTTTTTTTCACAGTGGAGTGATTATTTAGTCATGGTTTCAAAAGAGTACAGTGTGAACTCTTCATCAGTAGTAAGTAAATTATTTACTGTCACACAGCAGAAAGTGACCACTGTAATCTTTATGTCTGAGAGTGTGTTTGGGTAACTGACTTTCTGGCTTATACTTCATCACCAGTCTGCCTTCAGTTGAATCCTCTGTTCCAGTTATAAACATACTTAGTATAGTTAACCATCTGTCTATTCATTTTCTTCTATTTGTCTCAGTTATGATATTATCATAGTAGCCCAGGGGTCCTAAAATAGCCAAGGCTCTAATCTTAGACCCTGTTTATGCTTGGTTTTTAAAAAGTGTCTTGGGCAATCGGCTCACAAGTGGACAGCTAAGAGATGTCACTGTTCACACCTGTCCAAATATACGAGACTCTGAGGTGTCCAGCAGACCGCTTGTGTTCAGATTATATATATGTATAGTTGGGCTGGCTATATGGCCCATTGCGCTCTCACCAAAAAAACAAAAACATCCTGCACTGATGACATACAGTATTTCCCTGCAACGTCCTTGTCAGGGACGCATCAGGACACATTAGGTTTTACACTACAAAAAAATAAGTGATCAGCTGGGCCCTAGACCACCTCAGAAAGTGGTTTGAATGATCGGATCACAATCTGTATTGATGTTTGTCTACACTGGCACTTAGTGCTCTCCATGTGTGATTCGATCGATCAAGATGCATTTTAAAAACCAAATGTACAGGGGATCTTAGTTCCTTTTGGATGTCTAATTCTAACACTGTACTCGTAAAAGAAGCTCATTTCAGTTGCTTGTATCTCTGAAGTCATTCTTTCCATCACTATGCCACGCTCATTACTGTGGGTGACTGTTTGAATGTGGACATTGTAAATCTCAAGCTTCTCCCTCTGACTCAGCTCTCTCTTCACTGCAGCAATATGCATGTCAGCCATCAGCCAGTGCAGGAATATCTATTTGAATAATGTAACTTTGTGACACTATTGTGTCACTTCATGTTACAGACGCTAACTTGTTAGACCCCTAAAGGGAGCAGCAGAAAGAAGAAGAAGAAGAAGAATCCAAAACAAAGAACTGAAAGCACCAGAAAGCTGCACAGAGCTGCAGTGTTGGCTGTTGATTCACAGTGGGATCAGCAGTAATATAAACCATTTCATACTACAGGGAGTCAGCTGATTTAATATTATTCATGGTCTTTCTACATGTTGGGTAACTCGTGATTATAAAGTGCACTGATGTTTTATGATACATTATCATTATATGACATCACTTTCTAGTGTGTGTGTGTTTGTGTGCTTCACTGGATCTAGTTTTCCTTGTCTAGTTTAGCCAATACAATTAGAGTAGTAGTATGAGAAAAACTTTCACTATCTGAATGGATTTTTTTCTTACTACAAGAGAAATTAAAAACCTTTTTTCTGACATAACAGATGTAAGGAAGTAAAAAGGACAAAGGAGAAACACATAACAGGATGTTTAATTGTGTTTTTGTTGGATTAAAACATTGCAGTCTTTCCCTGCTCTTAAAATAATATCTTTGGAAAATGTCAGCATATCTTTTCATTTTCAACACACAGTCTTTAATCTTTTGTGTTTATGGAGACCAAATGTTTCCATGCTCTAGACTTCACTTTTATTTTCTGTAGCATTAGGCAGACTGTAAATACATACAATATCCAAGAAGTTATTCCTTGTAGAATTGTGTAGTTGGTTAAATCTTTCTCTGAAACATGGGCTATTTATTTTATTTAATGTATAGCCCACATTAAAAATGTTTTATAAATTGGATCATGTAAAAATAACAGCCACATGGCAGCAAGATGCACACTATGTCAGTCTACATAGACAAAGCCACAATAAATAATAAGAATCATTCCAGAAAAAGTATATTTCCAGATGCACTACACATTGTAAAGGAAACTTTTAACCAACACACCAAAGCAACACTAAACCACACTTAAAATGGTTTAATGTGGTGTAGTAACACTGAATTATCTTTCAGCATCTTGAAGCAATTAAGGAATTGGGCTTAATGTCTCAAAGACAAAGCCATTTATCTGCAAATTCATAAGCCTCCAATTTTTCTTTATGTGGAAAATTAAATGACGAGACACAGGCAATATAAGCATTTCATCTTATTTTTACTTTTTGAAGTGTAGTTATAAAACATAGAAGTAAGAGATAATAAATACAGATTTTTTTGCTAATATGGAAACACCTACAATCAGTTATAATGATTTGTACACCATGTGTTCTAAGCTGCTCTACATCAATCTCTGGGAACAGATTCAATAACTAATAACAGATCAATGCAGCAAATGCAATGCAGCTTGTAAGAGGAAAAAGTGACTAAATGATATATTTTCTCATGTATTTTCTTGATATTGCTTTGTTTAGGAACACACAATTATGTGAAAACTGATCACCTAATGCTTATTGTTCCAGACCCTGACATGGTTACCAGGTTTCCAGACTTTCTAATCTTAGAAATAGACAAAGTTTTTATGCAAATGAGTATTACAGTACATCTGTAATACATCTTCCAGGCACTAAAAACATTGCACTTCCTTGGGCTAATGTTTGCTTGGCACAAGACGTTTCCGGTGATGGATAACTTGTCCTTGTGACCTCACTGGGAGAATAGCTACATATGTAGGCTCTGGTCTAATACTGTATAAAGTTAATTCAGGCTTTTGTCTAGTCTGCTAAGGGTTACACAAGCAGGGTTTTTACAAATAATTTATTGGTTCAAGTCTGGAGGTCAATTCAAAAAACGTGAAATGAGACAAACAATATATATAGTGGCTATTTTCAGAGTAGCATTTTTAATCCTTTCTACCTCCAGTACTCCCCAAAGCTGTAGCAATACAAGCATATTGTTTTAGATAAGCATTACTTTATCACTTCAGGTCCTGAGAAAGAAGAATCTCTCTGCACAGGGAGACAGATAAGACATTCTTTCCTTGACTTGTTATTCTATCACATTAGGGAGAAGAGCAATGTAGTAATGGTGGTAACTCAAAAACAAGATTTAGTATTTATGGGGAAGAGAGTAAAAAATGGTTGGCTTGACTGGCCATTTTACTTTAAACACACAGTTACAGTTAAGTCAGCTTTTACATTCATGAACCATAGGCAAACATTGAATTCTCTTTTTTGCCTTCATTTTCATCTGCAAGTTGTTGGTAACCATGACACCCAATGAAACAGACCTCCAGTTTATGCTTTAAATATTTGAGACTCTAGATATGAAGGTACACTGATTTTGGGGTTTTCATAGTTTCTTCGTTTGTCTATTCACAGACATATTCTTGACAGATATTTCACAGTGTAATGAACAATTGCAAATTCATTTTTATTAGTAGTATATAGCATACACTAACCATTCTTGCAGCACATGAAAACAGAGAAGTAAATAAAAAAGACACCTGCAAAACAAATAAATCAGCAAGCAGACTGGAAAGAGGGAGGAAAGGACACACATGGAGCAAGACAGAATGAGACAGATAAACAGTGAGAAAATGTGAGAAGAAAATAACAGAGAAGATAAAGACAGGAAAGAGAAGATGACATGATTACTTGACCTAAAGAGTGATTAATGGTTGTCATGTTTGAAGTAAGCAGTTACCTGTTGAGCATGAACTGAATCAGGGCTAAAACTGACTGGTGCTTCGATTAAGTTTACAGCCATAGCAGATGGAGAAATGGGGTCATCTGGTTTGTCTAAATAGTTGCATCTGTACGGTTGTGTTTGTGTGTACATGTGTTGTTCCACTGTGTTTCCATCCTGTCATGGATTGTGGCCAGGTAGAGAAGCATGGGACTCTGACTGAGAAAGAGACGCAAATGGAGTCAGATGGACAGATACAGAGAAACAAATAGCCAAACAGAGGCAAGGAAAAACACGCAGAGGAACAGAATTAGCTGAATGCATACTGAATACATAGTATCCCAGAAATATTAATTTAGATCTTGACCAAACCTTTTGGTTTAGGACAGTGCAAAATATTTTCTTCCACTTGCATCTTTAATGGTACCTCTAGCCTCCCTCCTCCGTTTCATAATCCTAATTTTGTCTGCAATTTTTATGGTTTAAGTTTACATTCTGAAATTTTTCACCATGTTGTGCTCTACTTGTACAACCTCACACCTAGACATTGGTCCATTGTTCATATATAAAAAAATATTTAAGAAGCTTTAACAAATGTATGCAATTGGAGAAAATAGCATCTATGTTTTTGGAGACTAAAGGAAAGAAGAAGTGTGCCTTTGGTCCAGCAGGATTTAGGGAGTTATTTTTTTCAATGTAGGTGCATGAAAGCACTGTAACTACCATTTACAACATGTATTCCCTGTGGTGAATGTTGGAGGTGGAGGAAATGCAACTTTGAGCTAATTAGAGGGTAGGCTTTCATGTTTACATTACACAACAGCTAAACAGTCTCCAAAGATTACAGTTAGCATAAATCATAATGACATTGAATTTCCTACCTCCCATGAAATTCACTGACATCAACTTTTTACAGATACAACAAGGAAAAAGCATGCCTTAAACCTTAATCACAAAATTAGTCATGTTCACATATTTGATTTTCATCAGTTTTGCAACATTTATAAAATACACAGGACATTAGAGTGTATTAAACAGCTGCACTGGGCTCAGAAGTCAACCTGGTTCTTTAAAGAATGTGTTTGAAATATTTTAAAAGGGTGTACATCCTTCATCTCCCCACTGGCACCGCAGCTGGCCTGGAACCCGAACAGCCCTCCTCATCATTGGACATGAACACACATATAAACACATCCATGCATGCTGCTGCAGATATGTATGTATACTAGGTGCTTGCAGGTTTGAGGGATGCTACTGTATGTCCAGTGAAGACAGGTTGAGTGTTTTATAGCCTGCAGAAAAACTCTTTGTGTTTCCATCCCAGCGCTCCCTGCTCACTGAAAACAGTTGTGCCCTGAAGTGTTTGGCAGTAAACAGTCCACTTAGGACGGTGCAGAATGGTGATCCAAATATGGAGCTGTTTCACTCAGTGCTGATGAAGAGAAGAGAAGAGAAGAGAAGAGAAGAGAAGAGAAGAGAAGAGAAGAGAAGAGAAGAGAAGAGAAGAGAAGAGACAGTAATAGAATGCCCTGTTCTAGCAAATTAAGCTATTCCCATGTGAGCTGTTTTGTGTAAGAGAAACCAACTGATTCATGTTAGTAACTAGTGGTAGGGAGTGTCCAGCTACTGTGGGAATCTTGCTGCTTCATAAGTAAATAAATAGAAACATACTACAGTGCAAAACAATTTTGAATAATTTTGGCCCAGCAAGACACAAGGAGTTTACAGAAAATAAAGGAAAACAAGCAACACAAAACAAACTTATATTAATCTGCCCTGTGTTATATAACAGAATACTTGCATCAAAATTTGAAGATATGTTCTTTATAATAAAATAATAATAATATAACTAATATCTAGTGAGGTAATACATTTCAAATGATGAAAGGACACTGAACATGTAATAGTAGTATTTATAGCTATTACAGCTATAAGCCAAAGTTATACTTAGGAAAAGCAGCACTTTGAATTAGATATAAGCTAAAATATTTGAAATGACAATGCTAACATGCTAGTGTTAGTTTCTCTAGTGTATACTGTGCCATGTTCACCATCTTATTTTAGCATGTTAGTATCAATTTAAAGTAAGAGAAGTGACCACAATAAGGAAAAACATGAATTAGTTTTTTAGCGCAAAAAAAATTAAAACATTTAAAGTCGTTTCTAAAGATCCCGGGGTTTGCTGCAGTCTTTTGACTGCTATTGCAGTTTAGAATGAAAACTTCTGTTTTATCCTAATTGCCTTTCAGAAAAATCTGAGAGGTCCAGTGTTATTCCCAGAGTATCATCTGCATAAAAATAGATATTTTATATTTAGATATTTTAAAAGCATAGATAGGCTGCATATAAACTTCATGTAATAAAGTGACAAATTAAAAAGTTCTGTCGTAACAAATCACCAGAAAAAAACCCAAGAACAGACACTTGTAGTACATTCAAAGCAACCGACACTGAAATTTTAAATTTGCAAGTGACAATAGCGAGAAGCATGAGCTGACAGTAACCAGAACCTGTTTATGAAAGTTGGCAGGAATGTAATCATAGAGACTGGTAGATTGCAAATGAAACTCTGTCTACATTAAAGTGTTCAAAGAGATGGGCTTAGGGTGGTTTAATGTGACAGAATGGCTGCAGAGAGACACTGTCTCTAATATATATCTGTGGAGGAATTGTAATTAAATCCTTCAGTATCACAATTCCTGTTATTTATTTATTTACTTTCTTAGAAAATTTAATTACAATTAAAGTAAATTAAATTAAAATAAAAACATGTTAGTTCAATACTAAAGGTTTTCAGGTTAAAGGTTAAAAGTTTATAGTAAATTTTCATTTTTTACATAAAAGGGCAAACTGAGTTGCTTTTAGCTTAAAGAGCTAAAATAAAAGGGAACACAAAATAATAAAATACTATTAAAGAGGTTGGTTCTGTCTCTTGCAATACTATAAATTATGGGTGGCAAACTGTTTACAAAACCTTGGGAAACCACAAGTGTTGCCTGTAAAATGCATGGTAACATCTTCCAAGGCCTAATAACAAAGGAGAGATCCTCTGCTGAAGCAATGATCAAAGGCAGATGTTGGATGTGGACCGAGGCTATTTTGGAACAAACCTCAAAAGATTCACATCCCTAAGTCTTCTCCCTTCCTCAGGCAGCATGACAGAAAACCAGACAAATGAGCACATGGGTGTTATGTGAGTGTTTTGCCTCTGTAGTCTATCAGACCCATTAGCAGCATATTGTGCAGCATTGGTTTCACTGAGGGGACCAGTGTGGGGTTGCAGTCCTCCTACACAAGTGTGTGTGCAAATACTAAACCAGATGCAGCCCTTGTGGCTCCTTTGGGAATCAGTTTTTTGTTTGCTCTCTCTCTCTCTCTCTCTCTTCACACTCTCAGTGCGATCCAGCTGAGTGGGTGAAAAGCAAAAAGGAGAGAGAGAGAGAGAGAGAGAGAGAGAGGTGCAGGTTGTATAAGGCAGTAGTCAATCACTCACACAGTGCATGCAGCTGGAGAGGGAGAGAGAGAGAGAGAGAGAGAGAGAGAGAGAGGGAGGGGAGAGAGTGGAGGATCACCCAGTCTTTCATCCATTACTCCAGGCTCTAGGTTTACAGTCAGCCAGGCAGATTTTCTTGGCTTGGACACAGCGCTCATGACAGGATTAGGAGCCTGGGACGCGGGACCAACTGGAGATCTGCAGGTCCTAGTGGGAGAACCCGAGCCAGATTCACTCCCTGCATAGGTAGGATAAAAACCTTTATATTGTGCCTTTAGATCTGTGTACCTACAAAAAGGTAGCCTACTGGAAACCACAGGAAGTTGCATTCTTCCTGAGAAAATAATCAATACGCAAGAAAATGTTGCCAAGCATGATTTGGCACCAGAGATTATTTTATTCTTGATGTGAATGGGGATGGTTAATTCTGCATTTTTAAAAATCTTTTTCCAAAAGTTTTACAAGACATATGGCTCCCCCCTTGTCTTCCTCCTTTGTTTTTGTGCAGACAATGAATGTATAAACAAGAATGAATGCAAGAAGGTCATATTGAGAGCTTCCTGGCTACGATATGATAAGTATTTTAAAGATAAGTTGCAACAACATATTGGAACACCATCGCATCATCTGCATCTAGGTGTCTCTTGCACATGTATAATAAAATTACACATATGAATGTATGAAGGAATCGAGCTTCTCACAAAACAGGAAGCCTGCTTGCATAACAAGCAATATCTTCTGCACAGGAACCATGCCAGTGTTAGTGTTGTAAGTTATGGTACATGGGACCACCAGCCACTGTACATAACAAAAGCATTAAAGAAGCATGCAAATTTAGGAACTGAATGCTTTGCTTTTCAATGAGGGAAAATCCAGGTTAAAGTCAGAGAGAGTGCAATGACTCTCTTGGCACAAGTTGTACAAATTCAAACTGGAGTTTCATCCTACAATATAAGAGCTTATACTTCACCAATTCATCAAGTACTGAGTTAAAATCTGATGTAATGAATACAATAATTCATAGCTTGTTTGGAGTTTGGGGGCTTTCTGAAGTGCCAAAAAGCACAATACAATTAAGCTCAGTAGGTAGAACAAAGAGCTGCTCTTCTGCCAGAGTGAGGGGCTAATTTATCCACCTAGACCTTCTTGGTACTGTAACGCTGAACTCTGGATGCCCAGTAAATGACTCATGTTCATACACAGCCAACTCATGTTGTTAAAAATGAAATAGGATTAGGAGAATTTGGTGTTTCCTGTGAGATTTATCAGATAGATTTTCTGCAAATGTTGAAGATAAAATTACAAAATATTCCAAGAATTCAATGAGAACCTTACTGAACAAGTCATGTATCTGCAGCACATTTACTGGTTGTTAAGGCATCTACATCTATATATGTGTGTTTGCAGCTATGTGCACATCTACACAGGAAGTTATGAGCCCCTGTAAGTTTCAGTAAAATTCCATCCAAATGCAGTGAACAGCAGAAAAGCGTGTGGTTTCACCATGGAATTCTGCACTGAGTGAAAAAAAGGGGGAAGAGAAAAAGCGCGAGAGTCCCTTTTACTTAATTTTTTTGCTGTTTCAGCTTGCCACAGTTAAGTTTAAGTGGAAAACGTTGTAGTAGGTGTGTGAGAACTCCATGTGTGTCTAAGGTGCAGATGTGTCTGGCGCCAGTCCAAACCTATCAGCATAGCTTGTTGTCAGAGAGTCTGAGTTTGTATGTCTGTGTTTGAGTCACTCTATATTTCAAAAAACAAAAACAAGAATAGTCAGCCAAAAACACAAGAGGATATTTCACAACAGTGAAATAAAGGATTTCCCCGACTCTTCATTTTTCTGCTCAGGATTTAAAAACCTGACACATTTAGGATTCACTGTAATCCCATTGTTTAATGTTTAATGATGGAGCTGAGTCTTTCGCAGTTACCAGTTTCAGATCATAATTAGATGCAGCCAAGAATTAGGGAGAGACCACAGTGATGCCTGCATAACATCAGCTGGCCGCTTGTCACACTCACACACAAACACACTCAGACCCACAGACACTGAGATTTTTTGTAGGTTGTAGTTGCTATTTTTGTGTCTATGTTTGGAGTCGAGAATAGACTAAAACAGATTTCACATGGGTAGAATGTGAAGGAACACACACAATTTGGCTTGTTTCCATCACAAAACGTATCATTCTGATGTTTGTTTTTGTGAGTCCACCACCTCTGACCTCTCTGAAAAGTGTCACCGTCCATCTCTTCATGTTTCTTTTCCGTCCCTCTTGCCTCTCCTTTTCTGCAGAAATGAACTTGTCTGGTTTCAATTAGGCTCTCGTGGATGTGTGAGGGTTCTCCCTCTCTCTCACTCTCTCTACATACACACCATGTGTCTGTCCCTGTCTCATTCTTTGGTTTAGGATTTAGAGTTTGTGGTTGTGCTTCTTCCCTCCCCTGCTCTTTAAATTCTCCTATTCTAAACTGTCATTCTTTCCTTGTACTCAACTCTGTCTTTTCCTTATAGCCAGCTGGTGGGGCTGTTACATGGTAACAAGACCTTTGGGCGCACACACACACTCAGAGAACTCAGCCCAAAGGAAATAAAGTAAGGTCAGCTTACTGGGAGGCTAGCTGGCAGAAGAAAATAAAAAAAAACGAATCTCTGAGCTTGCTCCTTGTTCCTACTCTCCAGTTCTCCTCTCTGCAATTAACTGCTTGAAGTTTACTTCCTCATCCATACATGTAACTTGGATGGAAGCTGGATTCCTTCCATTTTTCTATTAAGAAGAAAAAGCATGTTCTTGTTGTTGCAGTCACCCCTGCTTGTTCTCACTTTCTTTCTGTAGCACACTGGCCTCAGTGTTTTCTAAATTGTTTCCTCTGGAGAACCAAACTCTTTCCATCCCCAGTGATCTGTCCAACTCTTATTGCAGCATGAACAGCCTCTGTGGGCAGCCTTGAGGCTGCACAGTCACAGGTAGCTCAGCCTCAAGGCCACGCTGTGGGAAACCGTGACATGAATGAGAATGGATTGGAGTTTTCTAGTTTGTCTTTTGTCTTGCTTATTATTTAGTCACGTTTGCAGCACATTTGTATTGTAAGTCAGGCATACATACAGTTTGTTTCAGCCTTATTATGTAATCTCTCTACACTGGTTGGGAAAAAACTGGAAAGGCCACCAGTGGTTTGGGATTCAAGTCTTGCCATTAGATTGAGCCTCAGACTAGTAGGAGCCAAACATGACTGATTTTATAAATGGAATCTGGACAAAACCGAAAGTAGGCTTTATTGTTGAAGGATTTTAAAAACATTCTTGCATGAAGCAGAGCAGTGTCACCTGAAACTGAATAAATATGCCTCCCATGTTCACCAAGGGGAATTTCCCTCTAGCCGACGTCACAATATTTTCTGTCCTGTGCAACTTCTGACATTAATCTCGTCTTTAAGCTGGCGTCCTGTTACCGTCTGTCTTCTACTTTCTCCCTGAGGTTTCTTTCCATTCTGAAACATCATTTGGAAATGGTTTTCCAGTATTGTAAGCTGTCAGTGTGAGAGTCTTCCATCCTCTCTTCCTGATGTAGGTGGTATGTGATGGTGTAAAAGTCCAAATTGTCTGTGTTTCCTCCAGTCTGCTGAGTCCAAATGATCCATTTAAGTCTTCAGACAGTTAAGAAAACACATACAGACACATAGGATGGGTTAGCATGTGTTTCATTTGTGTGTTTTTCCTCTATGCAGTCCCTTTGTGAACACCTGTAGTATATATTTGACATGAATATGCTGTTGCCTACATGTCTGTGCCATGTGGAGGTTTTTGCAGCTTCAATCACACATTTGCACTTTAACTTGTTCTGGTTTGGCAATAAATTCCTGCCGAACCATTCAGTTAAATTATACTTTCCACTCCATTATGCATTCTATCGTTTTAATATACACTATGTGGTGTGCTACTCTAAATCACTTCATTTAGAGCTTCAACTTTAGGCAGTGGATTTCTTACTCTCATATCACAACAACACAAAATTGGAAGTACGTGAATCAAATCTATAACAAATAGATGTTTTACGGTTCAGATAAAAGCACAGGTACATCAGCGAGACACATGATATGCACCTGGAGATTAGTTTAAATCTACACTCCCTGCACACTGTTCCTTAAAACAAATTCCACAGAGAGCATTTATTCCATGGTTTGTTTTCATTGAGAGCTCACTCGTGCTGAGTAGTTGCTCCCTTTTACTTGTCTAAAAGACTGGCTCAGTAAATTGTTTTGGTTTGAAAATCCATTAAAAAGATTTAATGCAATTTACCAACTAACGATTTTTCCATTTGCTCAGCAGTTTCAGACGCAGTGATACAGTAAGTGCCTGCTCAGTGAACACTGGTAACTAGAGCTCTATCACAACTTATGACATAATCATACTCACCCTGTTACAAGTACATTTCTCTCATGGGTTTACTGGCACCGCTGTCTAATTGTGGTCTCGCTGTAAAATCCACCTAATGTGGTTGAAATGTGAAAATATTGAAACTGACCCAAGAATCTTAAGAAATAAATAAACCGTCCAATAAGTAGCACCCAATATATGCAAACGCTAACAACATGACGGTTAACACAGTGATTCTGAGTCACTACAACTCCACTCTTGTTAGCCTGCAGGACTTCGTTAAGCTGTGAACAAGCCGATAAAACCGTCAGCCAAACGTGGAACTACATACTGATGATCTTTAAGAGTCTGAGAATTGACTAGCTAAATTATTACTTTTAATTGATGAAAGCTTGACAATAAAATCATATTAGTATCAGAGTTTTTGGAGGGTAGGTTTTTAGCTAATCAGCACTGTAGCAGTAAATGATAAGTGTTCACAAAAGTTGTGAGAAGTCCCTGTAAAAACAATTGTGAACACAGCACCCCTTTTTTCACACAGACATTGGATTCTTCCCATGAGCTCATTCGTACATGGTCCAAAATTAGTGATTTTTTTTTTTTCATGTCCAGACCAAACTTTATTATGTTTCAGGACAGACAGTAGTGGCAGTATAAACAGTGTGCATTGTATTTACAGCAAGACCCCAGAGAAAATAAATGACTTAAACCCTGAGGGCTTTCTGCTGGAAGTTTACAGGCAGGGAAGGGCCTGACCAGAGGGCAGTAGGGTGGGAAATAATAGTAGACTAGAAGAGCTTATTTGGGCTGGTATGGGCAGAAGGTAACCCACAGGTATGGGTTTAGCGTCTTGAATGTTACAGGCTGAACGAACGAAAGAAAGGCTTGACTGGACTTTTGCTGCTCTAAAGCTGTGCTGTGGAAAATACTTCCATTGATTAAAGAGGAAGAGGAGAAAAAATGTTGAAAGGCTTTCTTTTGTAATAAAAGTAATAAAATGGTATTGTACATTATACCAGGCTCCGTTGTTGTACCAGTTTTTAATTAAAGTACAGTAGTTAGTTTTCCTTTGTTTGCTTAATTTTGTAGAGTGATTACAAGGAACAAATGTGAAGGAATAAGACAAAGCACATAGTGTAGATGTTCTAATCTCACAAGGAGTCATTTTTCAAAACAGATTCAAATCAAGACACATGCTTGGACCAAGGGTCGGCCACAATCATGTAATTGCAGAGGTTTGTATGCGCGTGTCTGTTTGCAGAGCCCACCAAAGGAAATGTGTAGCTGTCATAAGGTGTGGTATACTGCTTATACTGGTACTGATAAACATACCTCCAGTAGAGTACTGAAGTTGTTCTGGTGGTGGACACTGTTGGTTTTTCCCTTTAACCTGACACCCATACATCCCTATTTTCTACATGACCTGTTTTACTTAGGATTAGTCAACACTGGAATTAAGTGTGTTTCTGTGAGATCAAGCTAAAATTTTAGCCATGTTGCTGCCATGTTTTACCCACTGAACTGCACAGCAAGAGTACAGTTGGATCACAGTAGTTTATATCAAGCACCTGTGCTAGACCAAATGACTAAACCTCTGAGGCTGTATCTGGTTTCAATCAAGACCCCTCTCCAAGTTTTCCACCTTAGTCTAGTCTAGTCTGATGTTTGGACTGGCGCAGGTCTCACCGTGTGTTGAAAAATGTCTCTCATCAGCTGCACAATCACGCAACACACACACAAGAACATGTGTTTGCAGTTGCTGTACAGTATCCAGGCATATGGACAACACACATATATGTAAATACAAGGCAAAAAATACAGACAAGAGTGACAGCATGAGGCTGAGAAGACCAATTCTAGCTCACTAGATGTGTCTTATTACACGGCTGCAATGAAGGAGTTTAAACTTTCACGTTTGCTTCATTTGAGCTGATTGGTAATTGGACAGTTGAAGTTTGGTCTATGGACTGGAAAGTCTGTCCGCAGATACATTCTCAGCTGTTTCTGTCTGCATCTAGCTAACATAACCAGTCTGTTATTCACAATGGAACGACACCATCTGCATTGACAGACTTGTTCCACTGCATGAAACACTGGAAGACTGGAAGGGGGCTGCGGTTTGGTACAGTTGGACAGAGTCAGCATGCACGTGTGTGTGTGTGTGTGTGTGTGTGTGTGTGTGTGTGTGTGTGTGTGAGTGAGTGTGTGCTGGTTGGGTGTATCATGGCAGATCTGTGGGCCTTGCCTTTCTGCCTCTGCTCACACAAGCTGCTCTGATTCACTTATTTTACCATTAAGGTGCCCACACACTCACACGTGCACACATATTCACCAGCGATTCCAATCAGGAAGTTCAGAACAAGCGATTGAGTGGCAAAAAAATGACAATTGGCATCATTAATAGTCTGTAAATATTCATATTTCCAGTACTGGAATTTCCATATTTGTGTCTGATGACACTTTTGCAGTTTGGCAGCACAAATTGTGAGACAGCTTAACAGCAATAAAAGAAAAAAAGAAAAAAAAAGACGGTAAGTCGGAAGGACCAGTCAGATTTTACAGCAATAGACATTTTTTGTTTTTTTGGTGGATAATGATCCCAAGGTAACCAAGTGCAGAAAATGCTTACTATGTGCTCATGATGAGACATTTAGCTTACCTAAACTTTAACTATATCTTAATCTTAAAAGGTCAAGTCAGCATTTAAATGTTAAATACAATATTTCACAGGTTAAACTTTTTTTTAAATATTCTGCAAGTGGATGCATGTTTGAAAACAATCAATAAACCAAATCAAAATGTATGCAGGAAGAGACTGAATTGGCTAAATGTGAGGAGAGAAAGATGCACAGAGAGGTGGATGGAGGGAGAAACATCCACATCTCTTTAGCAGAACGTAGCTAACTTTCATGGGGGGCCACAGAAAGAAAATAGCAATTTACAGTGTCCACATTTCAACTTAAGATGGTAACGTAACAATTTTCTCTTTTCCTTCACTCTCTTTTGCTCTTCCTCTCTCTCTCACTACACTTTCCTCTCCCTCTTTCTGTGCACGAATTCTTTCAACATGTGTGCCGTTAACATTTTTATTGTCAGCATGTCTTGACATGCCACCAAGGCAAATCCCCGTATTCTGTTTCACTGTATTTGTAAATACAATGAAACAGAAACTGAACTCAGGATTGCTCTTTACTTTCTTTCAATTAAACCTTTTTCTGACACATTGTTCTTGTGGCTTATTTTGTGTTCATTATTTGGTTTTAATGTTTTTAATTCACCATGGATTCAAAGCCTCTATTTTGACTCCTGGTAAAGAGTAAAATAAATAAATCTCTCTATACTGTTTCACGTTCCTGAACAACTGAAAACAAATGCACAATTTCTTCTTGTTTGAATAAGTCATTTCTACCTTAAGAACTCACTGACTGTTCATGCAAAATGTCCTCAAAGCATAAAACAGCTCACATGCTGTGATTGTTGTAACTTGTTGTCAGCTAACTGTGTGAATACAAGTTAGTTTATTTGAACTGGCCAGTGAAGGTAAAAAGTCACCTCCCTCTCCTCTTCTCTTTTTCTCTCTTTATGCATACAGCTGTGACCGGCCTCCTGTGTCCCATCGCACCAGTCATCCGACAACAGTCTAAGGCTGACCTGATTCCTCTTCTTTCCCATCATGCGTCTCCTTGTCATACTTCTCCTCTTGCTGCTTGTACATTCAGCTGAGCCCCGGAGAAGCCATCGCTCAAGAAAGGTGGAGAGGGGTGCTACAGGTCGTGTGCGGGGCAGAGGCAGGTCCGGGGTTATGAGGCGTCAAACTCAGGAGTGTAAGGAATACATGGAGGCAGGAGAGAAGTACCTGGACTGTCAGGACAGGCAGCTGACCTCAGTGATGCAGGACTGGCCCAAAGATATTCACCATCTGCTGCTGGCAAGAAATAAGATTCAGGTACATACATGTACTGTACAGACATAGTGCAAATGTGAGGGATGACATAGATCATCTGCTACAGCTCAGTTATACGACACAACTAACAAATATCAACAGTTTCTGGAAGTCTGTGTTTTCTGTGAGTTACTGTTTCAACCTTCTCACAGTGAGCCAGCCAGTTCAGCCAGCTTTTTGATAAAATGAGCATCTGTGCACTATTTATTTGAGGCTAAGATCAAACAGACTGCTATGTATGCATAGATTTTTGTCGGCCTGAATGAACACACGATATGTGTGTCACAGGTGTTGGGAAGAACAAAGGACACAACATGCTTTGTTTTGCAAGGTTATAAATGAAGACAAATGAGTTATCAACATGGATCAAATCAGTGAAAAACAGTCATGATTAACCTTTACTTTTGCCCAAGTTCAAAGAGTTGGGTTGATTTGGGGTTGAATTAGATTATATATGTACAAAATACAATTAAGTTTATCAGTGAAAACGCTAAAACCATTTGTACATTTGTCAGATTAAAGTGATTTGACATATCTAAGATTTTCTGAAATGGAATAAAAAATAGTCCCAGGGCTGTAGCAACCCTGTCTCCTAAAAAATAAGTTTGTATAGGACGAAACTGCATTCCCAGTTACGTTTTGTTACAGGACGTATTTGCGAACCGATTACGTTTTTGTAGAACGTAATTGTCACGTTGGCTTTAGACAGAGCTGTAGATATTTGAGTTAGATGAAATCTGCTCAGTGAATTGTGTATTCTTACACCTGTTGAATGAAACTGCTACTCAAGAGCTTGTCATTGGTGTTGCTTTCAATTTCTAAATTGACAAAAGGAGGAGGTGAAGAGAGAGAGGAGTGCTGCTTCAGCTTGAGAGCTGCAGCAGTAATGTAAAAGTACATAAGTACTGAAATTTTGTTGGCTTTATTTTAACTGATACTGATCCTTTGTCTGTACTGACACCAATTTTAAGCGTTAGGAGTGGATCGAGACAAATCTAGAAAAGGGCTCCTATTGATATTTCGCCCTGCCTGTGTGTGGCATCAAGCTCATATGTTACTACTGAAAACTAAGTATAGAAATCTGTAATCAGAAAAATACTACTGTTTTTTCTAACAAGAGTCAATTATTCATTTGCTGGGGGCTGTTTTCAGCTCTAGATAAATGCACATATGTTGTGCTAGTGAGTTTCTACAGTGGCAGGAAGATCGATGTGGCATCAACTGAACATGTCAGCTAGTGCAAAGATGTAATTCAATGGGATGCTTTTAACAGTGTTTGGACAACAGTGAAGCTCTGCTGCTCACACAGACAGGGTCAGTTCAGTTTTTGTACTGAACTTTATTTGAGTTGAGTTGTTTATCAAATTAGCAACATGTCAATGAAGGGTTGTTGGTTGATAATATTGGAAAATAGAAAATACATAATGGCAACAAAAGCATAAAAATCAACATATCTCTTTCTTTAGGTTTTGAGGGACAACATGTTTTCCCAGTTCACCCAGCTGAAGAGCCTGGACCTCCAGCAGAATGACATCTCCATGGTGGAGGAGGGAGCTTTCAGAGGTCTCTCCCAGCTCACCATTCTGCTCCTTCAGCACAACAGCCTGACAACAGCCTCTGAGGACATCCTGCTCCCTCTGCCTCGCCTTACCTACCTCCGTCTCTATGACAACCCCTGGGGCTGCCACTGCTCATTGGACAGCCTGGTCAGGATGCTGCAGGTGCCTAGCAATCGCAACCTGGGCAACTACGCTAAGTGTGTGGAGCCCCTGTCACTGAAAGGTCAAAAGCTGAAGAAGCTAAACGTTGACTCGTTGTGTAAAAAGGAGGAAGATGATGGAGAGATTAGGCGACCAAAGCTTACACCAGTCAAGCCAAAGGTTACTTCTATGTGTCACACTTACATGTTCCCTAAGCCTCTGCTGGACTGCAGCAACAAGGGTGAATATCAAGTTCAGTGTCTCTGTAACTTTAAAATCTGTAATGTCACATAAACATGTAGTCATGAAATGTTTTAGATAAGCTGAAAACACACCACTTGTCTATCACATGATTAGTATACAGATAAGGCAGTAGTAGCTTTAAGCTAATATGATGGCTCCATGGGTGGCAGTGTTGGATTTGAATGGATTTACATGATGTTTTGTGAGAACCATGGTCCCAAGCAGATGACGTTGACATTTTTGTGTTTTAGTGAAATGTCAAGCTATTTGGCGGATTACCATGTGATTTGGTGCTTATGAGGTTTTCGTACGCCTATGACTTAGCCCTTATTTGGACGTTGACCAATGTCAGGCTGTGGGTAAACTTCAGTGAAGGAGCAAACTCTTGCTCTTTTCTGCAAAGCGGCACACAGTTTAAGGTCAGAGTGAAAGCTGGAGCTTTCATGTAGAGATATCTTACTCCCTGTGATCGGCTTGTATTATTTTGATGTGTTTGTGTTCTCGTGCAAATACAACACCATCTTAATTGTGTTATATCGTCTTCTAGTTCTAATCACGCATTCATTAACTTTGTGCAGATTTGCGTTCTGCTTCATTTAGAAAGCTGTACTAACAATCAGCATCTCAATCTGTTTGTGTTTTCTGTTTTGACACCGAGTCTGCAGACAGTAGAAATTGGAGAAAAGACAGAAACAGTCATGCAGTGAAGGGCGTAGAGAAGGGAAGACTGCTTTTCCCACTTTCTTTCAGCTTCTCCAGTCTTCACTTGTGGTTCTCTTGCTGTGTACAAATGCCACTTTGAGGCATATATACAGTAATAATGTCTTTAACTTTTGCAATACTCCATTAAACAAATAGTTTCAGTGTTGCTTTTCAGAGAGGCAGAGATGTCAATTTCTGAATTTGTGCCAGTAGATCACTCTTGGATACTTAGTTTCTCTCTCTCATCTTCTTCCTTTTATCTTCTTCTCTGTGTCCAATTGAAGTCTTTTATCTCTGTCACAAAGTACTTAGACATGACTCCTCTAACACCCAAATGATATCCACTGTCAGCACACTGAACTGAAGCATTGTCTGTGTCCATCTCCCAGATTGGAATAAGCAGTTGAGTGCATCAATAAATGGAGAGCTTATGCCCATCAGAGAAAGCAATCTTTCACAGTGCATCATCAAGCCAAAACCACACAATGCAGCATCTGTACTGTGTACATTTTTAATGAAGCTTTTTGCATATTTTCCTAATTATTTTTTTTACAGTAATGCTTTGCAATTGATTCTTTATCTGACCAACTATGTGGTTTCTCTGTTTTTCTCACATGCTAATTCCACCATCCATCTGGAAATAGATGGAAATAGTTCTGCCTTCTTCTCCGTGTTGCTCACCATGAATGTGATATGTGATGTGTGAAGGTTCCTTAATATACTACAGCTGTTGTGCATACAATACATGTTTTCTGTGCTTTTGATTTGGAGGGATGCCCATGTGCTTGTTGCAGATAAGATTTGAGTCTGTTCATTTAGTTGTTTCCACTGCAGAGGTTTCCAGCATTAGTGTTTTCATTAGTGTAATTTGTTCTGCTATTTATTTTTGTCTGAAGAGAGTAAAGTTTATAATCGAAACACTTACAGATGCTGGCAGAGTTTTGTATACCTTTGGTGATATGCAATATGATATCCAAAGATATTGTATTACATATTTTAGTTAGCCTTAGACAGTAAATATATCATAGGGTTCTTTGTCTTTTGCAGATTATATAGAGATTATGTACAAGCTGTTATGAAATATATAAAAAAAGAATTTCTCTCCTTACAAAGACTAGATGAAACTGACACGATGAAACAATAACTGTGACCAAATCTCCATACATTTTCTTAATGAAAAGAGGTAACTAAAATCAAGTTTAAAAATAAAAGCTTTCTCTGAAAATCTCAGTCAGACTGAGAAATGAGGACTTTGAAATATAGTAGAAACAAGCTCTGATCTTTCTGTACCCTATATTTTCCTCATGTCTGTCTTTTCCTCTCTGTTTTTCTTCCCTGTCTCCATGTCTCCCTCCCTCTGGCTTGAAGACCATTTCTCCAACCACAGCAGCTCTCAGGCTCCACATCATTCTCACTGGAGATCAGTGCTGAACAGGGTGGTTATAGTTAATATGAGAGTTCTTAAAGATGCAATTCTCAAAAATGGGATCTTGACTTTAGTTGTAACTATCAAAATGTGCCTTGAAATACCAAATCCACCAAATCATTTTGACATAATGGATATGTTGATTCCCTTAGTAGTAGCAGAGCTACTTTACCTGAGCTTATAAAAACACCACATCTCATTACTGCAATGTTCAGACAATTTAATATTGTCAGTATTGGAAATGCAACAACATGCTGGAAACAAATTAAGTATTTCTAATAGATTATGTACAATATTACATTAGAGTACACTAGTATAGAATATTGTAGTAGAGTTAGTTTAAAACTAAATTTACCTGCCTGCACACATAATAAAATAATGAAATGAAACAGTGCATTGATTGTTTTGGCCTAGTTCGAGAATCTGCCTTCAAGGCAAGGTCAATAAAAATGAATAAATATTGAGCAAGAGGAAGAGGTAGAGAGCATGAATGACAACAACGGTATCAAACATCACATTCTGCTAACAGCAGGATTAAGATGGAGACTCTGCCATGTGCCAAGATGTTTTTCTACAGAAGTTTGGCCACCCTGTTCAACTCTTGGAGCTGAACTGATTTTGTTGGGTTCAGATTTTCCCAAAGAAATCTTCATGCTGAGGGGATAAGACCACTGAAACAATGTGAGAACAAACAGACTTTCAGTGAGAATTTCCAGTGAATTCACTCATTGCGCTTTTATAATCAAGTTGACAGTTGCCTCCTTTGTTATATAGTCTACATTTATGGATATCTCTTGGATGACAAAAGGTCGATTCTATTTTCATCATTTTCTTTATTTTGTTATTCCCAGGTAACATGGAAAAAAGCAGCAATGTCATGCAATCAGTGCTGGAAGAGAGGCTCTATAGACCATTGTTTGCACAATCTATGTGTCTCTTATATACAGAATACAAAACAAGAGCTTTAAATACAGTTGCTTAAGCATGGTCGTTAGGGACTACTGAATAACAAAATTAAGGAGGACATTCAAATGTAAATCATATCATAACTACTCTGCTGCAGATAGATTCACTGCTGTAGTTCTGTGCATGCCATGTAACCACAATGTCCATAGTTCAAGTTCAGCTGCGGACCACTGTTATTATATACTCTCTCTATCCTACCCTCATGTTTATTGTCTGTTTTGCAACAGTTGACTAACAAATAAGACAAAAGACCAAAAAACTGTTGTAAACTACACTCTAGAGTGTGCTTACAAATATATTTTTATAAACTAGTGGGCCGGATTAGTCCAAAGTCCCATTGACATACTAGTGTACTAATCCATAAAGTATATACTTCAACTTTATTTAAGTTTATTTAATAAATTAAATGACATATGCTTTTTTCTAAGGGCTGTTACATGTTTCCAATCTAAGCTAAGCTAAAAGGATTTTGGTGATATCTCCATATTTATAGTATTTGTCTAAGTCAGTCATTTTTTTCCTAAAACTGTTCCTTTAAGACAAAATACCACGATTAGTGCTGAACTGTGACCTGTTTTTTTCTTGTTTGTACAATAAGGAGATATTCTTAATTTCATTCATCGTCACTGTGAGTTAAACCACTACAGACGTAAATCTTACTCTTTTAAGTATAGTAAATTTAAACACCTAAGACTAATATTATTTAAAATGTTATTAATAATCTATTATAGTGATATCCTATAAACAGATTTGTCAGCTTGTTTAGAAAAGGCTTCACTTCTGCCTCTATATCTTTTGTCTAAATGATGACAGAAGGCTGTGTGTATTACATACAACTCACACATAACTCACTTTAAAAATCCAGAGACTAGAAGCACAGAAGGAATGTTTGAGAAAAACCGTAAACAGAATATTCTCCCCTCATTCCCTAATATATATAGTGCATGTTACACAAATGTATGTTGTATATACCTACTTTGCAACCATATTGCATCATTGGTTCATATCTTTTATGCAGTAAGTAGCTGTGCAAATGCAAGTGGCCTCATAAGAAATAGGGTTAAACTGAGCAAGGTGTGTATTAAATGTGAAACAGTTAACAGCTACCTACTGCTACCATTGAGCACTTACATGTACATTTATATTGCATAAAGTTCTTAAGAAAACACTGACATTCACTCCCCATGTCAACTGTGTGGCATGAGTCCAAATCATAAACTTCACTGCACTACGTGCAGCTGACCCTACTGTAATCATGTCAGCAGTGTAAAAAATTAACTGCTTCCCTTTCTGCTGTCTAAAGAGCATAAAACTAATAAAACCAGCAGCTCCAAACTGACTTAATTTTAATGCTGGAATGAAATATATCCTGCAGATGTAGCAGTATATTTCACCTTTTGCAAAAATGACAACAATACACGTCATGGAATATATGATAAAGCAAAGATGGAAAATAATGATACCACAGACTTTTTCTCACACCACAACCTTCTGCAGTAGGACGTATAGAAAAATGTCCAGATTAATGTTCAGCACTCCTTCTAAATAGTGAGTACAGCTATATTATATCTGCCTAAACTATGTAAATATTGCTGTGCATTTGCTGCAATGTAGAATCCATGTGCAGAACCTGCACATGTTTAAGTAGTAAGGGAACCTCTATTCTGTGCTGCCACTGTGCCCAGTGATTGACTGAATCACTTTGATATGAGTGACATTTTTTTCATGGAGCAACAAAGTATTTTTTGGACTGAAAAGTTCAAGAGGGACAGATGTTAACATGTGTGGCGGAATGACTCCAGCAGATTCAGCAAAAGTCCAGTCCAAGTCCTGCTATGAATGACTTACTCTCATTTTTTCCTGACCTGCTCTCCTTCTCTCTGTACATGTTCTTCCCTCTCTCTGTATATAGTACATTCTCCTTTTTTTCTGTATGTACTCTGTTGAGGCATCTAACAGATGCTAAAGTAGTAACACTTTATCTAAAAGATGTGCTTCACTGAAAATCAAAAGGTAACTCAAAGGCTTCTGATAAAATATCTGACTTCCTGACAACACATTTAGCCCCAGGAAGCAATGCTAAAAGATCAGAGGCATACACAAAATAGCTAATCAAGACAATGAACAAGATAATAGCCCTCTTCCATGTTTGTCTCAGATTGTTTTTATTTATTCCCCAGAGGAACATACTATGCCCATTCTGGTCACAGTAACCACTTGTCCAGTCTTAACCTCCTCTCACTGCTGAATCCACAGAATGGGAGATCATTAACTGTAAAGCACAGAAGACCACAGATCTACTCTGGACAGTGAAGATTTGTTTTGAGTCAAGAAGCTGAAGTCAGATATCTCAAAAGGGAGCTTGGGAATTTAAGTCGTATGTTTGCAACTGGAACGTGCCAGTATTTCTTCAGATACTTCTTTCAAATCTCAAAATCTACTTGGACGAAGACACATATGCACCTCAGGCAGTGTAGGATTCCCTTTAGACTTCTCAGAAGAGATGTTCTCACTGAACTGTTGGCATGTAATGCAAAGTCTGTTCCTGCTTTTGTAAATGTCTCTGCCTGCATCACATCACTGACACAATAATAATTACATTTCCTGAGTGTACTGGCTACGTCTTTGGCAGTCAAGTGTCTGTATGAAAACTGCAACATCTGCACTAGTGTCCATAAGCAGTTCTATGAGCAAATTATACAGTCTGTATAAATAAATACATGCAGGAAACTAGTTGACATGGATATATACATGAATGATCAACCACACACATTTTATACACTCATTTTTTAATCTACACAATATACTAGTCATTTCATGTCACAATTAACAGTGTGTGAGTACATCTCAGTCAGTATTCACTGCCTATGCACAGTGTGTTCTTTCATCTGCAACCAATTTCCAAACTGCTCCGAAAACAATCACCCATATCCATTATGATGATACAGTTTTAAAGTGAAGTATAAAGTACTACATCATGATTGTTACAGCACATGTGATCTCTAGTTTATGTGATTTCAGCTCTAAAAGCCCTCAAAGCTTTGATCCAACAGCTGAAATCTCAAAACATGTGAACAAGTACAAAAAAATAAGGGTCTTAACGTGAACCTGGCTCTATTTAATGTGTGCAGAGAAGGTCCGCATATGTTCCTCTGTTGTTTTTACCTTTGGGATCAAATGCACCGACAATGAGAAATCTTTATTTTAGCTGTCCCAACACCGTAAAGATGGTAAAACATTTGTGAAACCTTCTTCAGCGTAGGACTTTTGATTTAAAACTCCAGGGAGGCTCTGTTATTGAGGTGAGGATATGTGGTGAAATGCTGTTACATACATTAGCATCATCAGAGATACTCTTACATGTGGGAAGTGTGTGTGTGTGTTTGTGTATGTGTGTGAGTGAGTGAGAGAGAGAGAGGCTGGAAACACTGGGAGAGAGTGGAAACACTCCTTCCTGGCGCAGAAGTGAAGTATTGTCATACATGCTGTCATACTTGACTCCATCTTGAAAATTTTAAATGTTGCAATCAACCCACACAACATCTTGAAAACGGATAAAGATGCAGACAGGTCTGATTTCCAGCTCTCCTGCTGATTCTGGGGTTTTTCACTATGTAGTCTGATTTTTTTTGTGCACATCTGCCTTGAACTTATAATTGTCTCTACATGTATAAAAGCATCTTCATTTTCTGTAAATACTTGTTGTGTATTTCATTGTTTCTCTTTGAATCATATCTCCAATCTGGCAAGTACTGCATTAAACCTTTTACACATTTAAATGACAGTCCTCCTCTTCCACCGACACTTTTGCCACCTCCTTTCACAGCTGAAGACCTTATGTTTGTCGCTCTCCCTCTTTCTGCAGGTTTGACTTACGTCCCAGCTGATCTGCCAACGGACATAGTGAAGATTAATCTGTCCAATAACAGCATCAAACATCTCAGGCCCAAACAGTTCCTGCTGTCCAAAGACCTCAAGCAGCTCAATCTTAGCAGCAACAGCCTGCATCACATAGACACAGGTAACTGAACAGCTGCACCTTCTATAGCATACATAATCGGATCTATATCTGCACACTTGTTTCTGATTGTGAAGCAGTATTCATTAAAAACATAATAAAGCCCCTCAGAATCAAAAGCTTAACTTCTGCCACATTGCCTTTTACTGACTAAATGTGTCTAAACATGGATTGACTGGTGGTTGTGAGATGATCAACACAATAAGAGTAGATAAAACATGTACAGCTTTGTCCTTTTGTTCCATTTCATCTGGACAACTGAAGTAGAAAAGTTCAGAAGCTAATGAGGACAGGAACCACTTGGTTAAACAGGCTGAAAATAAGATTTACAATTGAAGATGGATATCTAAATATATGATTAATCAGAGACCAAGGAAAGGTTTTTAAAATTTCCAGAACCTTCATTAGGCAACCACAAGATCATTCAGTGTTCAAGAGATCAAAGTTTAGAAGCAGAAAATCTGTTCTGAATACTAACTCTGCCTCAGCAATACTGCAGCACCTACAAACTCTTTAGTCTCTCATTAGTCTAATGATGTCTGGTCTCACATCCACCTGCCCAGGAACATTGCTCTAACTAATCATATTCGCTTTTGTAAAAATAAAATAAAAGGTGTGGAATTGTTTTCAAGACATTGTTTATTTATGCTACTCACATGGTGGAAAGTAAATGCAGGTGAACACAAGGGCCCTAGCACACTTGGATCATAACTAATATTGTAGATAAACAAATATTTCTTATTACCCTTTGAGTCTCTGTAGAAGTAGAGATATACAGTATGTAGTAGTGGGACTTATGCAACAAGATATCTGCAGTTATGTGACAAGGGGCTTTAAAATGTTGTTTATTTGTTATGGAGACCTGTAGCCAAGATCAGTCCAGAGCAGGGTAAGCCTCAGGGGTGGGGTATTCTTAATTTATCACCTCTGATGGAGCTGGAGTTGGATCATGTTTTCATGCCATTCAGTTTCTTTGTTAGCTCACAGACTTGTAATGCATGTACAAAACTGGAAAAATTGATGATAGGGTTTAAAACATTAGTCTGTGTTGTTGTTTTGGTTTATGGATCTGTGATCCCAGCGGGGGTACTGATTAAAATACTTGGAGATTAAGCTATTTACTTGCATTCATTCTGTAACCAGAACTGACAGCAGTCTCAAAGGATGGTGATGTCAGAACAGTTCAAAACGAAGAGCAGATGGAAAGAACAATCATGGAAGAACTAACATGTCAGACCAACTGGGTAGTGTGATCATAGAATATTTTGACATTTTGGTAAATATTATTTTCTCACTTTCTGGCAGAGAGTTAGATGTGAAGATAAATACCAATCTCACATCTGTACACTAAATATGAAGCTGTATAAGCAGCAATTTGTTAGCTGAGCTTTCACTAATATTACAGTTCACCAGTAGCACACTTGTTAAAAATGTTTACACTTACATTACACTGATTAAATTAATGGCATATATAGTTTTTTTTTAATTTTGCTTCTACACTAGACTAGCTGCCTCCCCCTGTTTCCAGTTTTGTGTTATGTTACACACATCGCAGCTATAGCCACATCCTGACCATAACTGGTGTTGGGGAGAAGTGAACTACATGTAATTAAACAAGGAGTTTTACTACATTTTGCACAGTGATTGAAACCTTTAAATCACTTTTTTGCCATCTTATGTAGCTAACTACTGAAACTATAAACATAGATGGGATTGTTTTGTTTAAGACAGGTTTAGGTCTCAGGAGTCCTGCCAGGAACCTGGATTGTCTGGTCACCTGTGAAAAATATGTTTTGCTATAAACTAGCTAAAAGTGCTGTTAGGTAGGTGAAAAAGGTGAAATGTCAAATATTTAACAAAAATACTTGCACTTCTATTGAGGGCCATTGGTACATTGCTAAGTAAAAACAAAATACTTAGATGTGCCAGGACTGTGAAGAGGCATGTTCTGCTTAAAAAGTAGAATACTAAATATTCTGATGGTTGCAAACTGAATTTACTGTAACTCATTAAGAGTATAGCTTCAACTTATTTGCCTGTGAATATTCCATGAAAGTAGATAACTGGGCTTCCTGTGGCCATAGTGACTCAAAAATAAATAAATTAATAAATAAAATAACAGTAGCAGATTTGGTAGAGTCAGTTTCATGAGTTTGGCGATAAAACAGGGAGGGTGTCCCTCATTCCTCTTCCTCTTCCTACTATAACTCCTTCTATCTGTGTCATCTTTATGGCTGAATGTTGAAATTGCAGTAACAGTAACTTATTTTTTACAATGACTGAAAATGGACTTTGAATTTTGAAGGATCTTGAACATGTCTTTCTATGATGTCTGTATAGTCTCCATTGTCTACTTCTATATGTTCCACACACACACACACACACACACACACACACACACACACACACACACACACACACACACACACACACACTCATTTTTCCTCCTCCTCCCATTCTCGTTCCCTCCTCTCTTCCGCTGTGTAAAGATCAAAGCTGAGCCCAAGGCTAGTGGACAGCATGAAACGGTCTCAGCTGTCTCATTACTCCTACTTAAACACACATATACACTCATGCATGTGCACACAAAAAGAAACAGACTGGTAGACAAACAATGGGCCTCATTAACCAACTGTTCTTAAGAAGACATCACTAAGATCCACTTATGCTCTTTTTAAAAAGATTCTGACATTCACCAGTGTTTTCTTATTTGGAATTTGTTTGTTGGGATTTGGTTGGAAAAGAATCAGTGCACGCTCCAGAGAACACTTACACACAATTGAGTGCCGACATGTTTGTGCACATAAATGGTTATTGTCTTTTTGTTGATTCTACAGATGTATAATATCATAGGATTGAAAATAACTATTAAATATTTTTTATCATTTATAACATTAAAAATAAAAATGATTCCATTTCCAGCAATATTTTGAAATGAATAAACACTACATCATCACTATGAAACTTGCCGCCACCACAGCATCTTAAGCTGTTATGTTCACCAGCTAGTTGCCAACTTTGTCTTTGGATTGATTGGTGCTGATCAGGTAGTGTAAAATAGGTTTATAAAGCTATTTTTAATAAATACAGCTACCAACTTTGGTTGAAAAGAGGAATGACAAGCCAAAACAATAGGCCAAAAGAAGCTAAATATCTCTTTATGAGCTGTGGCAATTCTCTGTGGTCTTATTTTGTTTTTCTTTTCTCCCATTCCCAGCTGCATTTGCAGGCCTGCTACACCTCCGTGAGCTTGACCTGTCCAACAACAGCCTCCACTACTTCCAGTACAGTGTACTAGAGGACCTCTACTTCTTGCGGAAGCTCTCGCTTGACAGCAATCCCTGGATCTGTGACTACAACATCCACTACCTTATCTACTGGCTCAAGCACCACCCCGGGGTCTCCTACACTGGTCTGATCTGCTCTGAGCCACAGGAATTCAGGGGTTGGCGTGTTGAGGATTATGTCAAGACCTACAATGGGGAATGTCCCAAGGATAAACAAACAGAAGGGACAGATACAGGACAGGGAGGACAAGGAGAGTCGGACAATGAGGCACTGGAGGTGGTGGGGAAGACGACTGAGGGGCAGGGCGGTCATCTGCCTCGCCCCCTGAAAGAGAAGAAGCCCAACAGATTTGAGATCATCAGGTTGAGTTAGAATGGAGGGGCATCAACAGACTGGTGTGGTTTAGTATACAGGTAAATTTACATATGAAGTTACAATGTGGTCTGTAGACAGGCTGAAGAATGGATTAATAAATAAAGTCAGTGATCTGACATTTACAGTAAACAGACAATGGTATTTAAATAAAAACGTGATGGCCAGAAGTTCAGTTTTGGGATAAAATATTATTACTTGTAATTTCATGTTGCTACATCTACCTTTAAATAAATATTTAGGTCATGCTGTTTGAGCTGTTGTTTCATTACATTAGTAAAAACAAAACTGTCTCTAACGAAAAAGGTGCTCTCTTTTTATGTTACAGTTAGTTCAGGATATACTTTTTCTTTAAAAAAAACTACCTTTTGGTCTTTTTTGTATTAATGTATGATATTGTCTGCCTGTTTTATGGAAATAAAATTATTTTTTTTCTGAAAATGTGTTTCACTGAATGAATGGCATATGCAATTGTTGGCCACCAATAATGAAATTTTATAATGAGGGCATGAAAGTTCCAGATATGCTTTACTGCGAGTCTGCCAAGTGCTAATATGGTAAAACATGTCAAATGATAATAAATGACTTGATATGAGACCTGAAAAGACACCAACAATAATGGAAAATTCAGTCTATTACGGCCATGGCTGTTTTGTTTCATTTGGCGACTGAATAGTCACAAGTTACAGAAACGTTAGACACCACAAATACCCAAATAAAATCCTGTGGATGTGTTTTCTTAATTTCTTTTGGAGGCCAAAAACAGGAAGCTAAGTTTTTACTAACTGTCAGTTAGCGCTAATAAATAATATATAAATCTATAGTAAAATTGTTTTATTGTTCATAATTATGTTTATGTAGACCCCTTGTGTGGCTCAAAGATGATGTAAAACCTGGATATGTGACTAACACACAAACCAAATGACAATGTAGCAGAACTCAAGTCAACAATGAAGAGCAATAGGATGGTTTTACAGTATTGATTTATTATTTATTGCTTGTTATACAGAGCAGAATTTTAATCTTGGATGAAGGATAAGGCTACACCTGGATCTTTCCCATGTTTGCCACACTCATTACTTCTGTAAAAGGTAGATTTGCTGTATTGGTTTCAGAAGTAACTATAGATACATTACTTCCAGGTTGGTGTTTAAGTAAGGCCTGCCAACTTGGCATTAGTCACAAATACAAATTAAATCTCTGTACAAGACTCTTAAATTAAAAGAGTCTTGTTAGCTGAGGTACTTCAGTTTGGCTGTTTGTAAGAAGTATTCTTGGCATAGTTCAGCCTCAATGGTGATTTGACATTTTCCCGTTTATTCAGTTACATGTAAACATTTTGTGGTTACAGATGTTTTTAATTATAATGATCTGTAAGGTTATGTGCATCCATCCTGCAGTTCTGGATTAAGTCTAAAAGCAAAGTGCCATCTAGTGTTCGCAATGAAATATCCCCCAGTTTTATTTAAGGAAGGTGCCTTCGCAGTTGTCTACAGCCCAACCCCCTCGAGTCATGACTCATACAGATGGGTGACAGTTTAAAGGAAAATCTGCATAAATAAGTAGAGACATAACAAATGCCAATAAATTGTACTTGTAGAAATTGGCAGAATAGGTACTCAACATTTTCAACATTAAGACACTTTTTGGAGGTTTTCCCTCATAATTGGTTTCCAATGCACATGAAACGACCTTAACCAAAACCTCTACAGAAGGCACGCTTCATCCTGCTTCATTATGTGTTCTAATAACACATAATGACATCCTAAAGAAGACATTAATGAAAGACACCATAATGCAGCTGTCATATGGGAGAATCACACATCCAGGACCTTTTCCAACAGAATATGACAGCGCAGGATCGTGACTTATAGAAGCACCATGAGAAGTCACTTGAAAGGCTATTGTACTACAATAATATGTCTTTCACAGATGAAAACACATACCAGATATGATACTGTTCTGTGTGATCTTGGGTGTGTTAAGGTGGATGAGACTAGCAGCAGTTTTGAGAATGCTTAGATTATTTACCATACAAATGCTTTGGTTTTTAAATTCACAATTTGATTATTTTTGTTAGTGCAAACTTAAAAAAATAGGTAATAGTCCTACATCATTTTGTTCAGATGAGATTACATCAACTGGAAAGAGAAAAGTAGTCCACAGATAGTTGATATAAATGAGACTGGCATCCAGTAACAACACTGATAACATCTATCACCACTGTCTCTCTTATGGCACCAGCTGAACAATTCTCAACAAGAAAAGTTCCAATTATTTTTTGAATACTTTCCAACAACTGCCACAACTTCTTAAAACACAGATTCCTAGTTCTTGCTGGACATAATCCATATCCAGCATTTTTGTATCTTCTGCCATCACTCTTTTGAAATATTCATGATTGAAAGTGTCCCTCGCCCTCCTTATCATTCACTGTCAACTCTTAATTTCAATCCAACATCAGTCGTCTTTCCTCTCAACGTTAGTATCAGCAACATGACTTCTTCTCTGGTGATGTGTAGGCAGCCATTGTGCCATTAACCGGTCGAGAGTTGGCCTGGAGTAGAACCTGGGGTGTGCTGTTCCCCTCTTTGTCCACCTGGTGGACATTAAGACCGTTACGAAAAAGCAGCTCCCTGGCCATCATCAAGAAGGCCTCTTCAACATTCTGGCTCTCCTAGACACAGAGGAGACAGATCATTTTAAATAATAAATTTAACAAATTTAAAAGTGTGCTGTGTGCAAAAGTACACTCTTTACCTTTGCAGATGTTTCTAGAGCTGCCAGTATGCCCTTCTCCTTTGCCAGATTGCAGGCTTGCTCAAACTGAACCTGACGTTCCTGCTCCAGGTCACATTTGTTACCTGGATGGAGACAATTAGAGAAGTTGAGAAATGTGAACACAATACCTCAAGATCACCTGGATTAACTAGAGTCTGTGTCAATTTTTAAAATTTTATTATAAAAGCATTTAATTTACATGTGTATAATTGGTGCTGTAAACATAAGATTTAAATTGTAAAATCTGATGATGTCCTTTCTACTTTTCTTTAATTAGAAAAGTATCCCTATCTGAGTATTATTGGCATACTAAGGGCATAATGGCGTTTCTATTTATATTAATAATGCATTTAAAAAGCCACACCTTTAGTTTAGTTGGCTTTAAAGTTCAAATTAAAACATCAAGGTCAGTATAGTCCAGGCAGAAATTCGTTCACAGGGACACCCAACTCATCAAACAGTTACTTTCAACTGCAACAGCCAAATAGCATATTCCCTTCCTCAGTTCATGGAGATAATTAAACACTATTATAATTAAACATTATTTAATGGAAAAAAGAGAAGCTAAACCACTTGGTTGAAATAAAAAAAGATAAAAAATATTAACTTGAAATATAAACCAGTTTTCTACAGCAGTTCCAAATTAATTTTGTTTTTGCATCTACACTTTCATTATACTTTGAAAATACATACACACTCACTGTATTTGTGGACTCGCATGTTAACAGCCACACTCACCGATTAGGACCAGCACTACATTGGCTGCTCCATACAGCTCTACCTCCTTGATCCAGTGGGTCACTGAATCAAAGGTCGAACTTCGTGAGATGTCATAGGCGATCATGGCACCGTGAGCGCTGCGGTAGTAGCTCTGGGTGATGGTACGAAACCTCTCCTGGCCTGCAGTGTCCCACACCTGTATCTGTTATACATGCACACACGCACACATAAAAATAATGAATCTTTAATATCTTTAACACACACTTATATGTAAGGATAAACATGGCTGGATTTGTGGTCCATATGCACATTTAAACAGCAAAATGACAAACAACAGGCTACGACAGAGGATTGTAATTAGCAGAATACACACACACACACACACACACACACACACACGGGAAATAGCGTTTAAAATTTCTTAGCTCCCTCTGCAGAATACTCCCTGAGCATCTGACAGCATAGTAACGGCTGTCATAGAAACACACCAGACTCACCAATTCAGCCTATTTGTTTTCATTGTTGATAAGAAGCATGCCTGCTTTTACTATCTGCATAAAACCAAATAGATGTTTTCTTTTGACATTTTCTTAACATTAATGTGCAAAAGTCAAACAGACAACAAAACTTATCAAAACAGAGAAGTGAAGGACAAAATTAGGCCCATGCATACAGAATGTGATATAAAAACTGTATTACTATAAGCTGCTGATTATCATAAATAGAAATAGAGAAATAAACAACCTTAGGGTGACTTCATATTGTCATTTATGTCATTTATTTAATAATCTAGAAACATTATTTCCCATTTAATCTAACACTTCATGTGTAAATATTGTCAGTTATACTAAGCAATAAAAAGGAAGATGGACAAGTGTGAAAGCCTGAATTTTAAGGCTTCATTATATAAATCAGGGATGGTACGGTTTGACATCATAGCTCTCTTAACTGTTAATACATCAGGATTCGTGACTCAGGTAGTTTGAATATTTCCTACTGTATTAAAGGTCAGATGATGACACGTTAAGAAGAGAATGCTTGCCATGAATTCTTATCCTGCAGCCATCCAACTGGCTTGTCCACAGAACAATACAGTTGTTGTTAATGTGTGTGTTACGGGTTACACATTCCCCCATGGCGATGACAGACCTACAGATAAAAAAAAAAAAAATCCAAATAGGTTTGCAGACCACTCTCCTAGTCAGAGTAACAGTTTGACTGTTGATGCATGCAAAACCAGTCGTTTAGTTCCTTTTCCAGCATAGCTATGGCACTGAGAAGTCATTTCAGGTTTATTTTTGTCTTTAAAAGCAGATAAACATGAAGGACAGGTCCTTCATGTGTGCAGCTGGTCTGACTTGTTTTTGGCCTGAGTCAAACGCACAGTAAGAAAATGACACCTCACTGTACTCACAGTTATTACTAAAACTAAATACTAGTATTTTATATAGCAGATTCTGCCTAAATGTCTGCAACCATGTTGTGCAGCCTGTCAGTGTCACAACAAGCTGACTCTATAAAACCCACGATCAGGATCAGGGCATTTACAGTCATAATCCGGGTTTCCCATGCGGGTAGGCCCAGTTTTGTTTTTTTAGTCTACGAATCTGAAAAACTCTTGTTAAAGCTCCTTCTGTTAGATGGCTTAGTGACAGCAACATTTACTGTATTTTCAAAATGATGTTCTGAGCCTATTTCCCTCTGAGGCTGCTTACACAGCGAGATCTGATGTTCTATACTCGTCATTTAAGTTCACCTTAACACGATCACACCTTACATTTCTCCATGTACACATTTGTTCTTCAAACACAACTTATACGGTACTAACCTTCACTTTCTTCCCATCAATTTCCACGGTTCGTACAGTGAAATCCACTCCGATGGTGTTCTGCTGCCTCTCTGAGAAAGTCCCTGACTTGAAATTCTGAACCACACAGGTCTTTCCTACATTAGTGTCTCCAATCAGGATGATTTTAAAAAGGAAATCAAAAGTGTCATCGTGTTCAGGTCCTGGAGTCTGCATGGTGGAAGTACAGTAAAGTGTGTGAAAAAGGAAGAAATGATCCTACATACACTGTGGATCACCAGGGATGTGTGGACTTTAGACCCACAGATACTCAGTTACAGTATTTTTTTAAGTTTCACTCATAAAAACAAAAATATCACGTCCACTTCCTGATGAGTTGAATTTTGTTAAATTAGTCCACGTGTAGCCTGTAAAACCAGTTTTCAAAGTTTGTTTGTCAAGATGTATAAATAGGCTGTTCACAGGTTACCTCAAATTTAAATGTTTTGAGTTGCTAAAAACTCTCCAACCTCTCAGTCTTGTTTATCCAACAAGTCCAGCCTGTCCCTCCTCCTGTGTGCTCTCTCAGCTGGACAAAACAGTTTCAGTTCTGCTTCTCCTTTCGGCTCCTTCTCAGGTGTTGACCTATTTTATGGCCCACAGCAACAGACAGCATGAACGCACATCCCATCTCATTTGTATCCCTGCACAGTTTCTGGTTGGCTGTCTGCCAAAGAAAATAGGAACTTAAATAAAACCAAACCTAAAAAGATGCTTGTTCATAATCCAGGTTGCTGCTTGAGCTACCCGCTGTCCGTTCATATTTGTGTTTGTTTTTTCCTCTACCGGCCTCTAGCTCTGTGTCCTCCCATCTGTTTCTCTTCTTACTGACTTACAGGCTGCTGCATTTCTCTCTCTCCTCATAGCACCTGTGGTAACAATAGAAACCCACCTTACCTGTTCTAGGAATGTAGCCCAGCCCCATTAACCAGACTTGGATCTTGGGAAATGTAGTCATTTTTATCAGGAACTCAGTTAATCATTCATTTGTCAGGCTTAATTACAGGAAAATCTAGATAGTAGTTTAGATAAGGTATTATTATATTAATTCTAATAAGTATCTTCAAATCTAGCTTTCTTAAAAAACTATGCTGTATGAAGGTAAATTTAAAATCAAGCTTTGTCAACAATTCTTGGCTAGGCATAGGAGAAGAAAGAAGTAACTTTGCATACTTAACACACATAATCACAGCAAAGTATTTCATTTGAATATAAAAACATCATAACAGAGAGGCTGTGAAATATGAATGATCTTTACTGTGAGCAGTATTCAAATGAATAAGCAACACAGTAGCCTCCAAATTTACTAAAGGGCTGCATAAAATGAGGGAGTCAGCATAAACTGTAGCTTTAAGAGCTGAGGTTGTGGTTTCTTTTTTTTTTTCTTTATAGATTAATGGAGGTATTAAGATTTCAGCACTTCAGTAAAAGTAGAAACACCACATGCTGCAAGTAAAAGTTATCCATTCAAAAATGTACAGGCCTTAGTATCAAAATATACTTAAAGTTCAAAATGTGCAGTATATTTATATCAGAATTATATTGGATTTAAGTTATTTCCACATTAATGTTTATGTAACACATTTATGTTGCAGCTGGTAAAACAAGGGGCTTACGTTTAGTATGTGTTGGCTAAGTTAACTTATAACAATTTAGTTGTTAATGACAATTTGACTTAATCTGAACATGCAAAGAAACCAGTAAATGTAGTTGAGTAAACAGTACAGTTTGCCTCTGAAATGTAGTGGAAAATAAAGTAGGATAAAATGTACTGCAGGACAGTACTAATGTAGATCATTATGCATTAACTACGTTTAGAACTTTCAAGACTGAATTTAGACTTTCATATTATGAAAGAAAAATATGATTTTACCTGAATAAATCAAATCTGAAAAATCCTGATAATTATAAATCTATTCTTAGACCGTCTTTTTTTTTTTTCTTTTGGACAAACTGTTGTGACGACAACATTCCAGACCCTCAGCAAAAATAATGCTTGGCACAGTCCTTTCCACAGTATCTACAGTCATTGCACCTGAATTATGGATTAACAATATTCCTGCGCTGGAATCGTCATGATCCTAATATTTCCGACTGCACCTGAAGGCGGCACAAACCTCTCATCCAGTACATCACAGTGACGTCCTGTGCGGATACATAGATGCCCTTACTGTTAAAACCAGAGGTCTGCAATAGGCTTATTATTATCTTTGTGTAAAAGGACGTTTGTGAAGGCTGGGAGAGAAGCGGCAGCATGCAGCGGAGCGCAGTGGTAGTGGTGGCGGACAAAACGAGCCTGAAAAGGCCGTTTATCTTTGCAAATTCCGTGCATATGGTAGGTACATCTCACTGCTTTTGAATGTAATTTAAGCCAAGAGGCCCATGCTATTGACTTTATAGGATGTTCTTTTGATTAAATGTTTGTTGCGCTGCTGTGATTTTGACCCAAATCATCAGACAGTCTATATCTAACCTAAAGGAGACTCGTGTTATGTCTGTCTGAGGAACATGCGGCAGCGAATCCACTCTACTACAAATACATGCATTGCTGCAATGTCTGCTGCACATTTTTATACCAAAATGTTTTACGGTTATACTCAAAGAAAGTGTTGGGCAAGATGGTAGCTATCAAAAAAGACTCTGTAGTGATGATGGTATAATTTGTATTTACTAAGAAGAACTATCCTTCTTCTGTGTTCTGTGAGATTCCCATAATGCTCATGTTTACAGTGGGTGTGTGTTTCTCAGCTGTGAGTCTAGGGTCATATTCAGTGCTATAGGCCTCATCTTGGTTGTGATCTTCCATCCTGCTCCTCTAAGATGTTGCACCACAGACAAATTTAGATGATTTGACTTCATACTTTTCCAGCAACCGACAAGATTTACAGATTGGATTATCTAGAGATTTTTAGGTTTTATATATGAATTTTCCTTAGTGTCTTTGTAGTCTTTGACGTCTAAACAAAATGTTGTGTTCCTTTCTCCAAAGGCGCTGTGCTTCTTCATGTTGACGATGACAGTAGTTTGGCATAGAGACCTTCTACAAACTGGCAAAGTAAGACTGACTTCTGATGTTCTCCACCACTGGATGAAAATAATTCTCTAAGCAGATAATATCATTTACTGGAGCCGGAAATAACTCCAGTGTTGTCAGGCTTTAAAGGAGCGGAAGAGTTGCTGGGGTATCTAGGGACAGCTGTGGAATTATTAATGCATTTGTATATGTGGTCAATATCGTCTGACCATACTAGAGCAGCACCTTTTTATATTGTTTCTTCTGTGGAAGAGCTGAGTAAGCGTCTGTCTGTTGATGTGTCCTTGGGCAAGACAGTGAATTATCTTAGCTGACCCTGACCTTTGACCTCTTTTGTAGCATTGCTATATTGGCAAGTGTAAGTGAATAATGAGTCAGTTCTTTGTGTGAACGATCGCAGATGAGTTATTCTGCTCACACAGATTTTGATTATTTTGATGCACAATGCCAAATAAATAATGTATAACTTTAACATTAATGGTATTTTTCTCCTCAGATGGTGTCCAGTGTTTCTGTAGCGTTGATGTATGTCTTAGAGATTGGTTGTCTGCTTCTCTCAGTGCTCGGTATATTTGGAGCCTGTACAGGAAAGAGATGGTGTTTTATTCTGGTAAAAACCTTTCTGTTTTTGTGAAACTATACTGTATGCGTGTGTGCTGTTCTTACTGGTTTCTACATATTTCACTCACTGTTTCTGTTTCTGTGTGTGTGTGTGTGTGTGCAGTATGCAACTGGGATGGCTGCAGCCAGTCAAACAATAATTGTTAGAACAGCACTAAGTTATCAAGATGCTTATGAGGTATAGTATTAAATTCTTTGCCTTTAAATGCAAATTCAGATTTTTACAGTATTTAATATTAGCAACACAGGTATTTAAAATCAGCTCATACAGCGTCTTTATATGCAAACAACCGTGCTCAGTGTGCTTCCTCCCTCCCCAGAAAAGTGTGGTCCGTGAGGAGTCCAAGTTGCTGTCTATGATGCCACTCAGTGGAACAAGCAAAGCCAACAGGAGCCTGCTGTTTAGTATTCAAGAAAAAGTAAGCAGCTATGATTTAATTTTCCCCTAACTTCATGTTCATTGTATTTTGTAAACTACTGTTCAGATAACACATCCCTTTCACTTCATAATGCGGTGGAGAGACAAGTAAAACTACTTTATAGGTTTCTACATCTTCCTCTACACCTTCTAAACCACATCCCACCGCACCAAGAAGTTTGTCTATAAAAGCTTAAACCTAAAATAACCTATGAGCTCTTTTCTAGAATTCTGGAGGAAAATGTCTCAAGATGATCTGGTATTTAGTAAATTACTCAATTCACTTAAACATCTGTTTCTTACTGTATGTTAATCTTTATTCTCTCAGTGAATAGACTCTTTGTCTGCTCTCGTGTTCCGTTATGTACTAGGGAACTCTTTCAGGCACAGCTGCCCATGTATGTGTGAGCATTATAAAACAATGAATGCATGCCTTTTGTTTTATTCTAAACTGTAGTGCATGCTGATGGTCTCACACAGGGGTTTTCAAAGTCTGACATTGTAGGCTCCCCTCAGAATCTGAAGACCCACATTTTCTGTAATGTGACAACACTGAACATACTGAACTGTAACATGAAAAAAGTTCATATTAATGGATTGTATCGCTCATATTATTCTTTGTCCTCTTCAATTTGGGATAGTGATGCTTCAGGTTTTGGAACTACAGTTCCCACAATGCTTTGCCGATTTAACAGGAAGTAAGACATATGACCATGGAGTGAAGTAATTAGCTGTGTTGTATATCTTGCGCCCTGTTTTTTGGATCTATTTTTGTTTAAATTTTGGCAAAGTGACACCATTAAATTATGCCGAATTAGCTGTTAGCATTTCCTGTTTGCAGTGTATCTATTAAAGTACAGAAAACTAAAAATGGATTACTTTGATACAGAAGAAAACTTAAAAACAAGATCATTCTCAGGTAAACTCTGGAGTTTGAGGAGCTGATTTTCTTCTAGGATTTCTGGACATTTATTTGCAGTTGATAAAATATGCCTCTACTTAATCTAATAATATGTGCGTTATGTTTGTGTGTTTAAATTTAAGTTATGGCTCTGAGGTGGAGCATGACTTAATTGCTGCTCATATCGCTCCTTCCTCCTGCCTGAAAAGACAAAGGTGTAAAGGGAAAAAAATATGGGCTGGCTGAAGAACACAGGCACCCAGTTTTCTACACACATTTAGTGGATGTTAAACTAACTTCCAACACAGACACATAAGTCACACACAGCACTCAAGTGGCAGTCAAACACGAATGAAACCACCCCTGCACTATACTGTATGTAGTCTTTAGGGCACGGCTGGATAACCAGGTGTGGCTTATCATAATAATTACCCCGCTGTGTGTGTGTGTGCGTGCGTGCGTGCGTGCGTGCTGCCTCCAGTTTGAGTGCTGTGGTCTTATTGAAGGCTACAAAGACTGGGGCTCTTCCATCCCTCCATCCTGTAACTGTCACTATCCAGGAAAATGTGTGAGTATCTCACTTTACACACAACAGAATATAAGTAGTAAAGATGATTCATCAGAGTTTCTGGTTCTGTAGCCAAACATTGTCTTTCACTCAAGTAAGACACTTAAAGGATAATTTATTTGTTATATTCATAGTTTTGGTCATCACTGCTGTTATGTTTTAGTCTCCAGTTACATTTTATTGAAACCTGACACATAACTGAAAATCAAATGTTCAAAGCAAGTTAATTTTGTTTAATGCACTTTACTGGATCCTTGTTAGCATCAGCCATAGCAGAATCAATCTTAAATATAATCTAAATATAACCCAACCAACTAACTTGATTCTGCAGAGGTCCTGTAAATAATTGTCTGAGGACAACTGTCACTTATCCACTTACTATATGACAAAAGTTCTGCAATAAAGCTGAAAAACATTCCAATATTTCTAAAACTATAGCATTCTTCATGAAAGTAACCAGCCTAGATTTTAATCTGATTTCAACAGACAGCCATGAGCTGTCACACATAAGACCGAACCTTGAAGAAGCTGTAAAGTTTCAAATGTTTACAGTGCAGCCACAAGATGGCTCGTATCAGATATCCTATCATGTCTGATAGGAGCAATGACCAAAACCATGGAAATAAAAGACTCCAGATGTCGAAGATTCTTTCTCTTGTCACCACTACTGAGCGAACGAGTTGTCGTTTTATATATCTTGTAATCCTCACCAGATTCGACTACGGGGCAGCGCCACACTTGGGGCTCCAAAGAACCAGTATGTTTATCAAGAGGTAAAAACTAGTACTTATTTTGTCTCAATTATTGCGTTCACATTGTTACTACCTTTAAAATAAATCACTTTTAACATAAACTGTTTTCTCACAGCCTTGCCTACCGATTTATCTTTCTGAACTGAAGCTTGCCTTCTCGTTGGCAATGGCTATACAATTCGGAAGTGGAGTATTTTGGGTAGGTCTTTTTTTATTTTATTTTACATTTAGACATTAACTGGAGTGTAAGCTGACAATGACAGCTGACAATAAGTATGTTGAATCTACATTGATGGTTATCTATGTTGCCATTAACAGGTGGTTTTACTTGTTATGAGCATCAAGCTGATGGGCCAGATAAGAAGAAAACAAGAGCTCATGGCTCTTCTCCAGTCAAACAGATATGTTCCTGGTGCCTTCTAGTCACCTAGTAAATTTTAATACACATTTCAAATTATTATCAAGCATACTTTGTTTGAATTTGCACATGTAAGCACATTACGCTGTATGCAATAAGCTGGCTATTTTGCGCTGTAGCAACATGTTATGATTTTCTAAGTGTTAATGCATGTAACTGAATTTACATGTAATCTACATGCATACATCGATTTCATACAGTACGACTCTGTTTTTGACTTACTGCTGTAAAAAAATGCATTTTAATGAGATTAAGCAATGTTTAATAATGATTCAATTTGCAGATTACATTTTAAGTTGTACCAAGCATTAACCATTGCCTTCACATGTGGACATATACTGTAAGTAAGTCTTTATAAAGACAGATATTAATCAAATAGCATCTATTGTACCTACAAATTTAAACACACACAAAACAAATTTTTGTTGGTTTACTTGCTTTAGGTAGTGGGGAGAAGCTAGTTAACAGAATGCTGCCTGTAAAGTCCTTATGTTACACAAACACCAGTTAATGGGTTTAATTTAACATTTGTCAACTGGACCAATTACATTTAAACACATATATTTAAATATTTGTATTTAACCGCATTGAATTTTCAGTATTAGCCACCAATAATATTTAAATATAATAACATCAGTAATTCTTATGTAGCATCTTAAACTGTTTACAAAGTGCTTTGATTGAAATAAAATAATTTATTTACTGTTGAGCATTGTATTTTCTTGGGCAAATAATCCGGTTAGACAAAGGAATGAGCCAAAGCTCTCACTGGGAAACTCAGTAGACATACCAGTAATTTCTCAGTTATTTTGCCTCCGAATTTTGATTTTGAGGTTTGGAGAATTTTTGGCAAGGCCCTTGCAGACGGTGTGAGAGGCTCTCGTAGGAAAACATTATTCTTGCAGAGACTGTACTGTCCCAACTAATGCCACTCTCACCAAAGAAGCCTTTACACCACATCACTTCAAATATGACTTGCTGCATGAGCTGCCTGCAGTTGAAATGTCTCCTTCACTAATGTGTTGTCAAATGAATTTCATCTGAAACAGCAGATCCAATGTCTACCTGTGCACTTTAACCATTAATGCCTAATATACATGTTCTGCAAAATATGGTATATTTATTTCTGCCATATACTGTTTTTATTTATTTATGGAATTTACTTATGTAATATTTTGTAAATAGGAATAAAAAATGTGATTCTTGTTCCTTTGGTGTTTTGGTTTTACTTTGAAAATGTTTATTTGAGCTTGAAAACCTACATTTACTCAATTAGTGTGGTTAAGTATAGTTTTGAGGTACATGTACTTCAGCATGTCCACTTTATGCTAACTAAATAGACTATTTTAGAGGGAAATATTTAGTTCATTTGGCATGTATAGTTTATTGGCTGATCAACAGATGATCGGCCTCTAAAATAAAATGCATCTTTACAGATTAAAGTACCCAGTAGTATACCAAATAATTTACAATTAGTCCCACCTTGCCCTGCTTCAATATAAAAGTAAATCACAAGTGAAACTCCAGCATTCAAAGTCCTACTTAAGCAAAGGTACAATTCTGCTTCACTTGAAATACCAGAATGAAGATAACTGCATTGTTGTTTGTAAAATCAGAACTAAAAAGTCAACTACAGCTGTTAAATAAGCTGTCTTTTATATAGTATATCATCAAATGTAAGTACTCAAGTGTAAGTTAGACAAAATGGTACTTGAGTGCAGTATAGTAAATATCCATATTTTTTGCCATTACAAGTACTTTTACAGTTATGATCTATTCAGGTATTTAGCAACTTTCACTTTCAGTGCTATGTGTATATTCATATACATTTTTATGTAGTATGAAGAATTGCTACTTTAACTTTTACTTCAACCATCACTTCTGGGTTTATAAACAGAGGATACAATTATTGGAGATTAGAGAAGTCAGTACACCGCACATGTAAAAATATCTGACGTGTGGTTGATCTGACTGAGAGGTGGAAAGACAAAGACAGTTTCATGCACACTGTCTGTCAGAGGCTGTGATACAGCCATGACAAAGCAGAGGGGACAGGTTTCATAGAAATTTTGATTTATTTCTTTAGTATTCCTGTTTCTTCCCCTTCGCCATGAACAGAAGCTGTCTGTCATGCAGTATAAATATGTACTGTATATGTTGCAATGACATAAAAGTGTTAATGTGAAATATCAATATTCATTGACTATGAATGTAATTGTATGGTTACAAAAATATAAAAAATACAAAGTTTACATTAAATTTGGCAGAATATGATACAGAAAATTTAAAAAAGTGACAAACCCACAAATTACATACATTTAAAGCTCTAATACATCCATAATGTAACTATGTCTCCCGTCACTCCTTCTTCAGTGCTTGTTTTTCTTAAACATGTCATTTAATTATTTACTCTATTACTCTCTACTTCATATATATGTCACTTTTTGCTGCGTGCCAGTGGTTACATCATGGATCAAATGTGCTAAATTAAATCTGCTATCTTGGATTGAACTAAAGTTGAAATGTATTATTGATTAATATTTATTTAATTTTCTATCTTCTTTGAATCAACTCAGATTTAATGTGCATCTTATTATATTTTGATTAAGGGATTTCTGTTTCCCAGTATGTCCTGTTTCATGCAATTTATCCTGCAAAATGAAAACATGTTTCTCTGACAACAAAAACAATGAAATAAATGGTTTAAAGAAGAACACTACCCAAACAAATACATTGAAGACAAAAATAAAAATGAAACTGGACTTGTAGGCAATATCTGATATTTAAAAAAAAATCATAAATGCACATCTGTATTCTTGTACAAACACCATTGTTACCAATGTTTTTCTCAGTTTCACCAAATACGCACACATGATGATGCTTGCCATTGTGAAAAGCAGCTAAGACTAAAAACAAAGAAGTCAGGTGAGGTCTTCAGGGTCTTCAAGGATGGTGTAGTTGCCTGCTTTTGCCTCTTGACTGTAGACCACCGCTGGGGTGTCGACCTTCTGACTCAGCCGACACAAGATAATAATACACAAAACTACTGCTAAAACCTAGAGGACAGAGAAATAGAATCAGTCCTTTATGTCGTTTTCATTTTGGTGCAACACAGATTCAAACAGAGCTGCATTTTTACAAAGAGACTGAGGGGGGCAGAAAAGACAAAGCAAAGGAGATGACATCAAAATAGGAAAAGCACAAGTATAGATGATTAAATGAGTAATAGATTCCATGTAGCTGCAGTAACACATGTACTCTTCTTACAGTCATAGATGTTAGTGTTAGACTAAGTTGTATTGGAGATTTATCGATAAAACAAGAACTTTTATATTAATTTGCAGCCAACATAAGACACAGACGATCCACCACAGAGCCACTGAGGCTTAGAGACTGAACAAAAATTATTGTTGATGGAGAGTGGCTGTTGTTTATTTTTGCTCATTTATGTACCACTGGGTGGCAGATTTACCCCAGATTTTTATTTTTTTCTGCCTTCGATTGAGTTGCACAGAGCTACTGCCTGTGGCTACTTAGTTGACCTTAGTTTTAAAGTAGTTAGCTGGATTTTACTATTTTGAGATCCTGCTGGGAGGGTTATTATAATTAATTTTCATCTAGTCCCTCCAGTCCCTGAGTATATATTTAAAAACTGTTACTAAACATGCCTGGAGGCAAGATAGTTTGAAACAGTCTGTTTGTCCGTCCTTTAGGTTCTTATATTATCAAAATTGCTGTGAATTACTTTTAATACAGGCTTTAAGGTCAAGGACAAAATGAATTAGAGATATTAAAGAAGAGAACTGGAAAAATTGTGGTGGATAAACAAAACCCAGTGATAGTGGGGTTAGAGTAGAAATAGAAACAGGAAGAGGGGTCTGTGGGGACATAAAAACAAATATTACATACCCAGAGGAATGTGACTCCCAGGATTACGCCCAACGCAATATTAAAGACACCCAACGCATGTTCAATAATATACTGAAGACATGGCTGAAATAGGAGAGTGGATAAATCAATGTTACTTTTTAAATAGCTTCTTCACTAGAAAACATTGTTTGTACTTCTCTCTCCTATCTTTTGCTTTTGACATGCTTCCACTGCTTCATTTTAGTGGCTGTTTCACAAAACAATTGTAAATCTTTATGAGGAATCTGTTTTTTTTAAATAAAACAACAGCTTAAAAAATTATCCATATACATTTAAATGTGCCAAAACATGGGTGAGCATGCACATATGGTGTATTCACAAAATGAGAAAAGCTTTTCCTCCATCAGTTTTCATTGTTACATCAATTAACCACAGCAACAGTTTACCTGTTAATGTAGAAATGAACATGCAAATTCCATTGTTTTATTACCTCTTTGTAAATCATGATGGGCTGGTCACTGCTGGTGTGCTCAAACAGACTGCTGTTTCTAGGAGCTGCCACCTGGAATACATGGATATGATTCATTAGCCAAATGATTAATGAGTGCCTTAACAGGTCATCGAGAACAACATTAACCGTTTGTCAGGCTGTAATTCAACACCGCACCGCTTTAAACTAACATCAACATACTAATATGAGCACAATAAAAATAGTCTTGCAGGCGTATGTGCTTGATTTTACCAAGTAGTACTGTCTGTGAGTGGCGGGAAGGTGCAGTTGGATGGTCCAGCCCCGCCAATTTCTATGCGTGTGAAAGCAGCAACAAAAGCACACACCTTAGCTCTGTCCCTTTTCATTTTATTGACTTGAGAAGTGTAACTCAAGAGTTCCATTACAGAGCTGCAGCAAAGCTCAAACTTAAGATTTGTCATCATTTCAGTCTCTGACCTTGTAACACAATCTTCAAGTGTGAAATCAGTGTCTACCTGAGAGTCTGCAGCTTTTCCTCTCTGTGTTAACCTGTACAAGCACTGGTTAAATTATGTTATAATGACCATGTCTTCATGACGATGTGTGACTGTGTTACATTCAACCACCAAGGAAGGTGGGATGGTAATAAATAGTAAATATTTCTCCCACTAATTTTGAGAGAAATGTTTGAACTGATTTTATTTTTATTCGATAAGCTTATGTTTCTTAGACTTTGGTTCTTCATTAAAAACGATCACCTCAACCTAACCCCTGCAAATGTAAATACAATATAAAATGATCTTACTCTCCAGTAAAGATGCTTAAAATGTTCTCACCACTGACTGTACTGAACGTTACACTGTTAGCGATTAGGCTAATACTATTTATGCTGCACACTGCAGCACTTAATGGTCAGAGATCCACAGTGGCCTATTTCCAGTCAGTTACTGTACACAGTAACATCATAAAAGTTGGACTTTTAGGGACAGGCTAGACCATCCAACTCCGCCTTCCCACAAACTGCAGCCATTACCCTCTTGATTTTACAGCAGTTCATCCAAGTTTTTGAGACATTGCATCATGAACAACAAATGTTACCCACTCACACATGGATTTGTGGACCCCTGAGTACATAAGCATGATTCTGGGATGTTGTAGCCCCAGTCCATGTATCCCTGATCAAGTCCACAACACTGAAGCTGGAACAGAGGAGAAAATTAACAAAGAGACTTCGTACCTGCAAAAACATTACAGTAGTATTACAGTAACTGCAAACAAACTACAGTAGCTTAGCCTACTTTTTTGAGTTGTGTCTGAAAAAAATGTTGTATGTTTGTGCCAGGAGGTTGTGCTTGTGTTATTTTTCAGGGAAACAAGTCCCCAAGAAATACTTTTCCATGCTTCAGTCATCAACAGATAAGTATTTTTTGTGTTAAACTGCAAGACTAATTTACTTCAGTGTATAATGAATCTCGCTTTTACTTAGTGTACATGTCACTGGTGCTGTGTTGTGACTGTCTGTGTTTTCACTTTTTGTTACGAAACACTTGGAACTGCTTTTGTACATCTGAACATGAACACATCCACACACTCAGACACCCACACAAGGTTACCTACTTCAATCTGTGCTTCCTTGAAACCTTCTAAAAAACTCTCACTGGAATTAGTCAGCTTCACCATATCAAGATATGTTTTCTTCATTCCTTTAGCCACCTGAACAGCAAAACAAAGTATGTAACAATTAGACAAACAGCGATTTAAAACTGCTAGATGCATGTGTGATTCACATAATGTATCAGATAAAACCAGAAACAAATAGCAGCTATGTTTGTGTTGGTATAAAAGTTGTCAACATTGGTTTAATGAGTTCGAGGATGGCGCCTGTTTGGTGGCAGCTCCTTTCTTTGTGTGTTATTTTTGTTAGGTTTTAAGTTTTTGATGCCTGTATTCCGCCACCTTACGCTGTTTGGTTTTCATGCAGTGACAGGAAAATGTGGACTTACTAGAATCTTTCTGATCCCTGCCTTTGTGTGGGGGGCTTTTTGTGACTGTGTTGTGAGGCAAGTTACCATAGAGACAGCACTGTTTACACAGAGCAACAGCTAGCCTGCAATTAACTATTAGCCCTGGAAAATGTCCCAGGAGAGACCTGAAATCCACTAGGAGACCTGAAATTTATCAGAAGCTGATAAAAAGGCAAATCATTGGGGCTGGTTATGGACCATAATGGAACATGGCTGAATGAAGGGATGGTTTCCAGCTGGTGAGTGTGGACAGACAAGGCTGCTCCACCCGTGGTGTGTGGAGGATCTTTGCGATCACTTTGTTATTATGAAATTATGTTTCATCATTTGTATTACTATTATAATTGCTCTATTCTGTCTTCTTGCACTGTACCCTAGATTTATTCTGTTGTTTTGTTGTTTTTTGATGTAATTTTACTCTACTACTGTAGCACCTGAATTTCCACCTTGGTGCACTGTACCTTATCTTAAAAATAGTAATAAAAAAAAAAGTAATAAATCAAAATTTGGCAATTTGCTGTAGGGCACTTATGTTTGTGTGGCTCATCTGACTGAATTTACATTATTGATATTAATATTCAGGTGCCTTAAGATTGCTTAATCCTCTCACATAAAAAATACTTTTTGTTAAATGCAGCTCTCATAGCACTGACCCCTCATTACTTTTTGATACAGTGCTACTATACTATGCTAATATTTTTTACTCTGAAATACACAAAAAAATGCTTCTCTTTTTTTTTTACTGGGGATTGAAACTTTAGTGTCATTTCTTTAAGTATCATGCATTTAGCTGTTGTGTGTTTATTTTACAGGATTTACACTGAAACTGCATGAATAAATGCAGGTTATCAAACATATATCAAACACTCTAAGAAGTGACAGATGATAGAGGAGAACACATTTCAAAGCTGACTTTGTAATACCTGAGGTTGCAGAGTCAGTGCGTTAATTTCACAACCAAACATGAACAGACTGCTCAGGATCATTCCAACTGCAAACTGAAACACACACATACACAAACATTAACAATCACATTCTAGGACACGATTGTACCTCAGTATCAGTACTACTACTTTTACATACTCACCACTATCAGTGCCCACTTCTTTTCTTTACAGGCTCCAAACATGCCAACAATAGTGAAGAGCAGAGTTAAGATGGAAACAGAATACATGACATGCAGGCCTGCGATTATCTTCTCAACCTGCAGGGAGATAACATACCAGGTCAGCAAGGATAAAACCTGCTAACAATTACATGTGCCATCATACATGTACCAAGCTGGAGTGTCTGTATTGTTGTTTTTAGTTCCTGCAGTTTATAGTGATTCGGTGTTTGCAGTTTTTACAGATTGCATCTTGATTAGTAGAAATGTTCAATTTAGCACATTCAGTAAGGCTAAAAGGCAGCATTAGAAATCAAACAAACTGAGAAGGAGCTAACTTTCCACATACAAAACAAGTGACATGTGTGCAGTATGAAAATCACTGTGTTGAACCATAACATAACACGATTTTGTGCCTGCTCATGGATGTCATGTTGGATGATGGAGTGGCATTAAAAAAACAGATCATGGCTGACTCACTACAGTCTGTCTGTGTCTCTGTCTATGTCTTAATTTCTGTATATGCATGTGTTACCTCTTCATCTTCATGGAAGTATCCGTGGCTAAAAAGAGTGAAAGCCAACAGCAGGGCACTGATGGCCTGCAACAACAGCAACACACTGCATTATTCACTACTTTCAGCAATGCAACAGACACTTAGTTAAGAGTGTTACTATTTATCAATGTGTCCTTTTTTTACAGCTTCCTCATTACCAAAGTAATGTTGTCAAGCAACAGTGTATTTACAGTGATATAACACAGAGAAAAGCCCATGATCATAATTGTTGACAGAAAAAACGTTCAATCAATCAAATTATCACTGCTGTAACTTGAGAAATAAATTCATTCAGTTGGTCACAACTTTGGTAAACTGGAAACCTGCATAAAGTTTGGGCTTACTGTGTATTCCATTTATTCTATTCATAAATGCAAGCATTAATCCTAGTGAGACATTATAAAATCTGGATCTATCATTAGAGCTTCGAGCTTAATCATCTTAATCAGGACGAAGAGCATGTTGAAGCACGTAACCGAAGTCAAATTGTGTTATGAATCTATTGATGTAAAACAACAGGCACATCTGCCTTACAGAACAACAGCTGTTATAACTGGAAGGGTACCCAAACAAGCTAAACCACATGTTGCACAATCCAGTTCCGAGCTATAGCTGGGATTTTTTTTTTTTGTATATTTATTATCCTTATTTATACAATTGTAAAGCTGGAATTGGTATAACATGCTAAATACTGTAAAACATATAATAATTAAACAATGTATTGTTTAATTATTCAAACAGACATTCATCAGCCAGTACTCTGAAGTAACTTTTCAAGCAATCAATTCTCAGGATTATCTCCATTACTTTTTCATATGTGATAGTAAACTGAATATCTTGCTTTTGTTTGTTTTGTTTATTGTTCAGTCAAAACAAGCAATATGGCATCACTGTGGTGGACATTCTCACCATTTCCTGATGTTATATAAACCAAACAACTACTCAGTTAATCCAGAAATTAATCAACAGCTTAATGAAAATAGTTATATGCAGTTTTTGCTGTGAAAATACAGTTTGAACATTACAATAAAACACAGACTACAAGTTCATGTCAAACTATAAGATCATATGATGAACTTTGTGTTGTTGGGTTTTTTTTTTTTTTGGTCATTTCAAAATGGGGGTTTTGATTTACATCATCATCATAATCATCTTTCCTCTACTGGGAGTTTACTTTAATGTTCTATGCAAAAACACTCCAACAAGTTTGACTTTATTAAGACAAGTTACGCTCCCTTCGTTTCCACTATAGGCTTCAGCTGCACAGCCAACAAATAAGACAAAAATAAGGCATCACGTTTGTGGAATAAGCTGCACTGTGATAACGCAAAGTATACATTTATCGTCCGAAGGGACACATTTATATTTACGTCTCACAATCTGCTTATCCGAGTATGACTTGTGTTGGCCAACAGCCAAAGACAAACACTTACCCCGATCAAACTTGCCGCTGTAATGTAACTCCGTTTCAACCAAACGTTCACTTTCCCCATTTTGTTTCCCTTGAACTCGCGGTCAATATATTTAGTAGATTTTTCTATAAAAAGAAATCCAAGTAATGTTATGGTCTAACTTTTCTAACTTTTATGTCTAGATGAATGTATATATAGAGAGAGAGGAGAAGTCACCCCACGTTCTGCTGGAAGGCCCTCCTTTCCTGGAACGAAGAGTGGGTGGAGTTGTCTAGGTGGGGGGAATAAAATGAACTCCATAGAATATATGGGCTAATAAAGATTATTATGCAGAATGTGCATTGACTGATTTGATTGTTATTGGAAAACACACTACTCAATTTCCAATTAAGAATAAAACATGTAATCACATTACTTTGTTACCATGTCAGTAATGCAATACATGTACTGTGGTGCCACCATGTCATGCATCAGTTGAAGTCAAAATATTACACAACAGTGACAACCTGGCTTCTCAGAAACATTCACTGTAATGGAAAATATGATTATGTTCTTTCAATGTCATTTTTGACCCCGACTAGAACAGAATACGCAGGACTAAATCATCAATCAATCTAACTTTTTTGTTAGTAGAAAACTGACATGTGGTTGAGTTGTTGAGGCAAGTTGTTGAGGAATCCATGTCAGAGCTATCAGGAGCCAACATGATACAGGACAGATAAAGTAAGGCCACGTGTCCTTGGAGGAGAACTTGTTTGCTAAGCTCTGGAGATCTCAGATACTTGAGTGTTGTTTTTCCTGAATTAACCAGAGAGGCTTAGTGTTAATTGTGTTGTGCTCATTGTGGTGGGGGCACAGAGAGTGAAGAGAAAAACCGGCTATGTACTTGCACCGACAGTGAAAGGAGAGTAATCACAGGAGGTTACCAAACCCAGTGACGGACCAGAGAGAGAAAGAGACAGAAGGAGACAAGGGGAATCTGAAGGAAGGGAATCAAACCCTTCTTTTTGTGTGTGTTACAGTGACTGAACTTGCCTTCAACTCAGTCACAAATAAGGCACCTTTTGTCTGAAGAACAAAGGAACAAGTAAGAAGCCGCATCACACGACTTTCTGCAGAATCCCACGCACAAATGCAAACACCCACACACCATCCATCCATCTATGTACCTATCTACAACTCACATCCACCCACACAAAAGCGCAGCCGCAAACTGCTGCGACATCATTGGTCCACTCTCCATTTTTAAAGCAGATCCAGAGCAGAGCATTTCCTGACAGATCATAAAAACATCTGGAGAAGATAATGAACACAAACACACACACGCACACACAGACAGACTTCCATATACACACATACTATTCATATACTGCTCTTTTTTAGTGCACCATGTGTCCAGATGCTTCAGTCAGCTTCATCAGGACACATTCAAAAGCTCTTTGGCACGTGCTCACACATCTGTATGACATGAACAGAGGCATTCGTGGCTCAGAGGATGTTAGTGGGTGGAAGGGCACGAACGGCCAGAAAACACTGTACTTGAGAAGCTTGAATCTATTCTATTCTCTAGGGATAAATGTTGCGCAGTTGTACAGATGTTTGAAGAATTTTAGAAATACCAGAGTGGAAAAGATAAAAATGAATGTGTAGTGTCATGATTAGACACTATGTTGTCGGTTGTTATGAGAAATGGCCAACACTGCAGACTACCACACTTCAGAAACTTTATATTCAGCATACTGATAATGGGATGCACTAATTAGACTCCATGTTTTAGAGTAATTATGTGGCTGGTTTCACACTGTTACAACCAGTGTTAGAAATGTTAACACGGTAATTCATCAAAGTGATATAACTTGTTACATTTACCGACAAATGCTTTAAAGATGAGAAGTCCTAAAACATGCATTTAAATCAGACGGTGCACTCAGCACTGATTACTGTCAAACTACATGCAGATGTTTCCTCAGCTTTGACATAGAACATTTCGATGTTGACAGTATTTTCACCGCTGGTTAACAAGCTTTACTCTGTAATGTTAGAGCCCTTTTTTGATGTTATAAGGAAAATCTTGTTGAATTTCCAGCACTGAAAAGCATTCTTGTCTGATGCGTGACCACCCCTGATTGGCACAGTCGGCTGGTCACAGCCAGGCATGGCAGGAGCCTAAGATTGCTCAGCGATGTGCTTTGATTTGATTGGCAGACAAGTGCATGCTGACAAATGAATGGAGTCTAGGTAGAAAATAGAGACAGCTCCTTGTGAGCCACTTGTACTTAAATTTGTCCCTTTGGCTTTGCTTAATTAACTATGTTGTCTGGAAATATAACAAAAGAAGCCATTTCTGCACCATGAAAAGATGCAAAGCAACAGAATTAATGTTATAGATAGATTACAAAAAATTTTCATTAGTAACTGTAATGTAACAACACATTTTTTCTCAATACCTAACGGATTACATTTTTTGTAATTCAATTACATGTAACTAGTTACATGTAACATGTTACATGCTGTAACCCAGCAGACCAGTATCACGTCTGTTATCTCGTAGGTGGAAAATTGGAAAACATCAACAGCAACAACAAATCACCATAATGAAACACTTTTGCTTGTTTCAGCTGGTGTTTTGTGCTGAAAGTATAATGCAGCATTTTCAAGTTTATACATCTTTTACATATTGTGTCAGCCTAATTATTTTTGCCTTAGTTGTTAATGCTCTTTATAAAGCTACAAATTATAATTTTAGCAAGCCAGTTTTCATATGGATTAAAGAAACAAAATATAATAAATAGTGAACTGCCGGTGAATTTTGTTACATTTAACCAAAGACATGCTAGATGTCTCCACCTTTTGACATCAATCGTCTTGTCTAATTTTTGGCAAGACATCTTGCACATGTTCCACATTTTGCTACATTTTTAAAATATGCAGTCAATTGTATTTCTGAGAAAAACAAAAGTAAGCATGTTTTTTTTCTCTCCAACTCAAAATGTTTTCGAACACTTTGTTCCTGTGGGGTACTGCTTTAGCTGTGTGTTTACTCTGACTCATTGTGAGGAATTCATCAACAATTAAATGAATCATTTTTAGTTTCAGGGAATATCAATAAACACTTTTGTTTCAAACTAGTCTCTTAACTCCTCCTCCAATCCCTGGAAGAGGCCACACATCAAAACAGCATCATCAACTCAGTCAATCATGACTCTGGCTGTGTTTTGTACATTATGCAGATGATCTATTGACTAATCTGTAGCTGGATCTTTGACTGTTTTTACAGTACAAATAATATAATCATTTCTGGGACCTGCTCAAGTTATTTCCACACAACAACTGCTGTGAAACATTTAACATTAGAGGAAGGGATCAGATGGATTAGGTAAATAACTGTGTGAACCAGTTCCAGTAAACCACACCTCCCACTTCTCTGCAGCTCTTTCATGACGTTTCTCAAGTCTTCAGTCAAATAACACAACGTCTGTATAGTAACTGTCACCACAGAGCCCCTCTGCTAGTCATCATAAAGATCCACAATGAAGGTATGAATAGGATAATGAAAAAATACATAGCTTAAAGACTGGACAGTGTTTGGACAAATGCATTATTGTTTAACCATGAGGTCCATTTAGTAGCTTTTCTTTCACATGAACTTCATCAGCAGGCTGAGTTTGCCCAATTGTTATAGAATTATATATTCAAAGTTTATGTGATATGATTAGAAGAAGCTCAAGAATAGCCACTAAATAGACCTACTAGTATAAGAATAATAATAATAATGACATACTTTATTGATCCCCTTTGGGAAATTGTTGTTTGGACAGCTGCAGTAGATGCTATTGTGGGGTTTCAGTGTCTTGTACAAGTAAATCTCAACATGTAGCCTGGAGGGAAACATGTGCCACCCCTACTTGTTGTGTAGTGGTGAGATTTATATTACATTATTTAATGTTCTAATTTAATCTTATTGTTTGACTTCAAGTTATACACATATAACACAAACTATACAATATATTGCAGCAAATTATATATTTTAGTAGCATAAATCCATTATTTTTAGTTTTAATTTGTAGCAGAGTTAAGTATTATTAAACCACATGTCTTTGGTTTATTTGTGGTCCTTTGTGGTAGTTTTGCATGTCTTTGTAATTTTGTCTCTGTGGTATTTTTTAATGTCATCATTCTTGTTTTAATTCTTGTTTTGTGTTTCAGTGGTCATGTTGAATCCATTTGGCCATTTTGAACATCTTTGGGGTGGCTGTGGTACAAGAGTTAGAATGTGCATCCACAAATTGTGGGATTGGTGGTTTGATTCCCAGCTCCTCCTGTCATATGTTGAAGTGTCCAGCAAAATACTGAACCCCAAGTTGCTCCAAGTGAGTCATGCGATCTGCATGGCAGCACTCCCATCGTATGAGTGTGTGTGTGCGAATGGGTGAATGAGAAGCAGTGTAAAAATACTTTGAGTACCAATAAGGTAGAAAACCGTTATATAAATGCAAACCATTTGTCATTATTTTGCATCTCTTGTGGTCTGCTTGAATGTATTTGTAGTCATGTTTTGTCTCTTTGTAGTCATTTGTCATTTCTTTCATTTAATTTCTTTATAGTCACTTTGTGTTAGTTATGTGTCTCTTTACGATTGTTTTGTGACTCTGTAGTCATTTTGAGTGTCTTTATAGCTATTTTGCATTTCTTAGTAACTTATTTTTATCTGTTCATTTTTCGCCTCTTTTCCTGCTGTTTTTCATTTCTTGGTGGTCGATTTCCAGTTCTTTGAAGCTGCTTCTCCTTTTGTATATCTTTGTCTATGTTTTGATTCTTACTGTGAAGTGACTTTCTAACAATGAGCATTAACAGAGACTTCGGCTCATTGGGTCTTGTAGGTCAGCTCAGCTCATCTCAGTTCCATAAATTTAGTTCCTATCTGCAGCGCTGTTGTTTTATGGGAAACAGAACATACTAATACTCCACTATATTATTACAGCTGCGAACAGGGTACACAAATGAACCACGACTGAATCCCTTTTTTACCTGTTAAGTTAGTCAGATGGTTCACATGGGAAATGTGTGTCGGCCCCTTTAAGGGAAGAGTCACATGATTCAGTCACGTGGTACGGAAGTAGACGGAATAGTTAAAACGCAAGCAGGTTTGTTGAGTAAATAAACAACTTACATTCCGTTATAGTACATTTATATTCCCATTTAAAGGCAGGCATGTGCTTTATCTTTTTTTTGTTATAGCAGGCGCAGCTCTCTGTCATCAAAGTCGGGCTAGAATTAGTATGTGAGATACGGATATTACAGTAAATAGACCGGCTATTTTGTATGTATAACCCGTGCTTAGGGAGAAATAAATCACCTATCTTTGTAAAATTAATGACAGTACTGTTTAAGGTGTATTATGACTACCTTTAATAGCATGTTTGCTGCCGTCTATTATATATATATTTAATGTATTGCCTTATCTTTCTCATTAGCGTCTCTTATTTTATACGGTTATAATCTCCTTTTTAAAAGATATATGCAAACCACTATATGACATTACCTTGGGTGTATGAATTCTGCTAAATAAATAACTGTCTTTTTAGCATTCAAATGAAGTCACCATGAAGCAAGACAGAGATGCAGCGAATATCCCTGCATGCTTCATATCAAACCATGAAGGCTTTTGTGGAACCATAAAAAACTTTATCAGAGACTTTGTAGTGACTGAAATAGACATCCATGGACAGCAGGTTAATACAGTAGTAGCCACAGAGACACCAGGCTGTTCCTTCTCATATAAAAACAATGAAACAAATGTAGAGTTTAAAGAGAATAGACACTCACTGTTTACACAGAGTACAGGTGTTTCAGCTAATTATGGGGAGGATGTTGCTCTGCATAGTTCAGAGAGCTTTGATTTAGGCGTGATTTTAGGGCAGTCAGTCAACGACGAGCTTGAGCATTTTGTGTTGACTCTCAAAGATGAAAATCCAACCAAGCAGGAGCTCTCCCTGGGATCCTTTGCTGACAAACACCACAGAGCTAACGTCCACCGGGCTGTCAGACACCGCTTCCCCTTCCTCATGACTATAACCATTCAGCCAGAAATTAGAGTGAGGGAAGACCCAGACTACAGAGAGCTTTCCCAGCTGGTTACAGAGGATGAAGCAGAGGACTTCTTCAGGTTCATAGATGCCAAAGTGCAAGGCTCATCCTACACATTCGGACCTGATGACAACAAGGAGCACAGGACGGCCGTCCACCACTTCCTGAGCCGAAGGTTTGGGAAACTGGTTGAGACTAAAAGCTTCAGCGACCAGGGGAGGACCGCGATCTCGGTGAGGCTGAGAGAGCGAGGGAGACCGAAGAAGAGAACCGCAGAGGAGCGAAAGGAAGAAGACGTTTACACTGGTAAGGTGTACAACAGATCTGTCATTGAGTATTTTTTACAATTAATACATTATGTCTGTGAAATGTCAGTAAACAGAGAAAATAGTCTGAAACCAAGGAAAAAATTGTCTGCCAGAACAACAATTTAAAAATACTGTCTTGTATATGTCCTCTTTTTCAGCATTCACTCTGTGTAAGGAGAACCTGGAGACTCTGGAGGCCATCAGCTACATGGCAGCCGCTCTTGGGGTGCTACCATCAGATTTCACCTATGCTGGGATCAAGGATAAGAGAGCCATCACCTACCAGTCGATGGTGGTCAAGAAAGTCTCACCTCAGTGGTAGTGCTGTGTTTCTTTCATATATTGGTTTGGCGTTTAATTTACGTATTTCCTATTTAAAAAATTGGCGAGACAAAAAGCAATACAGAAGGCTGCAGTGGTCCTAAGATGTTAGGTTCTTTACTGTTTTACTTTACTGTGTTAGCACTGAAGGGAAGAAGTCAGTGACTCTAAGGCCTTTTTTTCTGTTTCAAACACATATTTTTTATTTGATATGTAGGTTGAAAGAGAAGACAGCAGAGTTTGAGAAGAGAGGGATGCATCTGTCTCAGATTCGCTCTGTTAATGAGCCTCTCAGGCTTGGGCGACTGCAGGGGAACCACTTTGACCTGGTGGTACGAGACCTGAAACCACACGGCACTGGTGACAAACAGTTTTCTGGTGCAGACACACACGCACACCTGGCAGCGCTTGTAGAGGGAGCAGTGGAGAATGTCAAGGTATTTTTTTTTGTCGACTGGATTATTTTTCAGCATATTGTCACCTGCATATAATTACACTTGTACTGAAATTCTTCATATATAATTGTGTGTATATTGATACACAGTTATATTTTTGTGTTTCATGTGAATTAACACAAATGATCCACATTTTAGACTTCACCAATTTGCTTGCTATCATTCTAGTTTGGGGAGTAATTGTATATGGATTGTATTAAACCCCTCTGTCTTCTCTATATTAAAATATCTCTGTACTTCTAGCTGACATCACGTGGAGGAGTTTTTCAGTTCAGATCATTTCATGTGGATGAGGAATCAAGTTTCTATAACATTAAACATTTACATTCTGGAAGGAGTGATAAAACCATTGATACAGATGCAAAAGTGCCAAATATGCAGATGCCTATCCTATAAAATATCAGAATATTTTATTTGAAACCACAACATGATATCTATGTGAAATGTATACCCACATTCTTTTTCATATGTAAAGAGGACATTTATTTACATTATTTTGAGTCAAGCCATAAAGTGGCACAGTAGAATATAATTATTAATATGATTAAAAATCACAGTACATAGCACTCTACCATGCTCACTTTGGTTGTTTTTCTTTTCAGGCCAGAGGTTTCGTCAACTACTATGGACCACAGAGGTTTGGGAGTGGACAAAGTGTTCAGTCTGACCAAGTAGGACTGGCTTTACTCAAAGAAGACATGGTAAGTGATCCAGATGTGTGTCATATGCAGGATGGGATAACACTGCTGCTAACACTGTGAAATGAAAGTGAGCTGCCTCTGTTGCTGTTAAAATGACTCATCAATGACGTGATGTCTGTCACATCTCCAGGAGGTGGGAGACTCTCAACCCAGTAAAAAAAAAAAAAAACACTATCCTCTCGGGATATACTGTACTGTGTTGTGTTGATCTACACTATATTCTTGTGTGTGTTGCAGGTGAGTGCTGTGCGTCTCTTCTTCACTCCAGAGGAGGGTGATGATCCTCAGAGCCAAGCCAAGAGACACTTCCTCCAAACAAGTGAGACCTCCGTTTATTTTTTCCTTAAAGTTAAAAAAGTTGCTTCCTTTGCAGGAAATATGATTTATTTGTGGGTAATTTTAAAAGTACCAAGTTCCTCTATTTTAAAGAATCTGCTGAGATCTGTCATATTATGTAGCCTATGCAGCATTTTTTGACAGGTTTCACAAACCATGTTTTACATATTGAGACTTTTTAAAAGCTTTTTTTCTTTTCTGCTTCTCCACACCAGATAATGCCAAGGAGTCTTTGGTGTTGATGCCGCTGTCAAAGGCCAGGGAACGGCTGATGCTGCGGGCCCTGAATCGTTACGGTACAGGTCCGGATGGTTGTGCCCAAGCCTGGCTCAGCCTGCCCCACAGCATGAGAGTCTTCTACCCACACGCTTACTGTAGCAGGTCAGCTGCATGGAAAATACCCTCAATCTGTCCAGTTCAAACTCTAGCTCTATTTTAGCATTTTGGTGTGGAACCACAACATTCCAGCTATCAGGAGACACCAGCATTGCTCATTTGTGCTTTGACAGACATTTAAAAAAAGGAGACTATTTTATTTTTCCACTTTACACAGGATAGTTTGTCCCATTCACTTCAGAATCTTCAAAGACCATCTAACCATAAACCTGGATAAATAAATATTTGCTTCAAATTAAAAATGTATGGCATTTTTGTATGGATTAGGAAAATGAGGCAACAGGGAAACTTGAGGAATAGGCTCAAAGTTTTAGTTTATAGTTTATTTATCGAGAAGGTTAGAAGTATTTAATAGTGATTATTGTGTTCATCCATCTATTTGTCATTGTCAGGGTGTGGAACGAGGCAGTGGCTCACAGGTTATCTACCCTGGGTCACAGAGCCAGGCGAGGAGACTTGGTGTGGAGGCAAGAAGGGCAAAACAAACTGGAGGACACAAGCTCAGCTCAGGTAACAGAGTAGAGATGTTGTTATTATTTTACTCATTTAAACTTCATATCGTTTTTGAAGCTTGCCACTATGGATGTGTCCGTGACACAACTCAGTCCATAAGACCAAGTATTTGCCCACAAGCACCTGTGATGTTCACACTCCTATAGTCTTACTCTGATATTTGTGATAAACTTAACTTTCTGTCAGTTTGCTTCAGTGGTATAAACTGTCACTTTGCATTTTGAAGAAGTGCAAGCCTTCAGCTCGAGGACGTTTCAGCTGGCAACAGGGTTATTCAAAGACATTTTTCTCAAGGATCCTGTAGGTGATACTGACCTTTCCTTTTCTGCTTTTCTAGATCCATGTGGTCACAGACCAAGAGGAGCAACGGGGAGTCTACACACTAGGACAAGTATGGAGTTCAGCAAAATTCTGTACCTGTACATTAAATAAGACTCTTTCTATTTTTACCACTACTGTTCTTACTGTGTTACTGTACTGTACTGTTTTTATTATCCTGTCAGGTGTTACTGCCGATGCCAGGAAACACTGTGAAGTATCCAGAAAATGCCATGGGGTCTTGGTACCAAGAGAGACTGGCCAGAGATGGACTGAACGACTGTCGCTTCAGAGTTAGCAGCCTCAAACTGAATCTACCTGGCTGCTACCGCCCCCTGCTGGCATTTCCACGTCACCTGCGCTACCAGCTCCAGAGAGCAACCAGCGCGGAAGGAGGAGAATTGAAAGGAGAAAGAAGACAAGACTTGCTTACGCTCACCTTAGGCTTCGACCTAGATTCCTCTTGCTATGCTACCATCTGTCTCAGAGAGATCATGAAGTGTGATCCTTAATGGCCAAGGGACTTTGATCTTACTGTATTTGTGTATAAGTTAAATGAGAGTTATCTGTTGGAATGAAGGCAGCTTTTTGTAACCCACCAAAACTGTTTTGTACTTTGATCCTACAGTGTCAGTACCACTTTAGCTTTTTGTACTGAGCAGAAGACTGTACGTAGAGAGAGGTAGTACAACTAATACAACCTCTGTTGAAACACAGCCATTGCCAGATGTGGACAAATCTAAATGTAAGAGCATGGGACGAGTATTTGTGTTTTGTGTCCATGAATAAAACTTTGACTACAGGAAATTGACATACTTATTATTATTATTTATTCTTTTTTGTGTGTTTCCTTCACTGCCTTCTGAAATTACAAAGACTGTGTAATAGTAAAACATGTCTGCCACATTGTCTACCGAACTGTAGCTGCTGCTTATGAAATATCAGCAGTTTGTTTACATGACAGTGAAATGTGAAAAAATAAAATAGTTGTATAAAGTAAGACTAAAGCTGCCTGTCTGACCACCGATGGTCACAGTTAGTTGCCCTTTCAAATGCCTGAATAACGTCTGTATTCTTAATTAAATCAGTGAATCCACTGTTTGTGCCAACATTTTTGCAAAGCTGAATAGTCATGCACTAATCAGATTATTTCTAAATAAAACAAATAAGAGCAACTAACAAATGGAAAACTACAAAGAATTTACATCCCTTTCATATTTGGAGTTCTCACAAATAAAAAATTTAAAATATGTGGTTAGCAAGAGAGATCATATTTCTCCTACATTAGCTTCTCTCCACTGGCTCCCTGTTAAATCTAGAATAGGGTTTAAAATCCTTCTCCTTGCTTATAAAGCACTAAATAATCAGGCCCCATCATATCTTAGAGACCTCATAGAACCTT
>JAUMHL010000016.1:7897515-7911725 GCA_032362345.1 Sandelia bainsii | reverse complement strand
TATATTTAATAAGATAATAATAAAAATATTAGTAGTCATTGTGGAGAAGGTCCCATTTCAAAACAGTATATAATATATTGCTGGATCATTCTTAGTGATGCACTAGTTTAAACATCTCTAATGTTACATCTGGTAAAAGTGGGCTCAATTTCATCACTTAATGCACTTCAGGGTGGTTAATCCATAATAAAACATCATAATTTATTAGTCAATTATATTTTATATTGGGAATCTACATCTGCAAAGTAACTAGTAACTAAAAGCTGTCAGACAAATGTAGTGGAATAAAAAGTGCAACACTTCCTTCTGTTAAGCAACATAAAATGGAAATACTCCAGTAAAATACAGGTACTTCAGTAAATGTAAATATGTACTGTCCACTACTTCTTATAGCTAAATCATTCACTTTTTAATGCAATTTTTACATCACTTTTCACACTGAACCAGGTGTTCTTTGTTACTGTGAAGCTCATTTTCCTATGATGGAACTGATTCTGTTTATATAAACAACTATAAATTGTCTCAGAGCAGAAACTGACTAATCAATTATAATCAGTCTGCAACAATTTCATCATTTCAGTTATTTTAAGAAAGAATGTAAACAAATTCACAGTTCCCAGCCTCTCAAAAGCGACGGTTCTGTAGAAGGAAACTGAAGATATTCAGGTTTTGAACTGTTTATCACACCAAACAATCCACTGATGTCACCAATCAATAAACAGCTTGCAATTGTGATAGGCACAGGTTATTCTATTTTCTTCCATTTTATATGCCAAAGGATTACTGCTGTTAGCTGTAGTGCCTGTAATAGAGAGTCAGTCATATCCTCACACTACAAACACAGAAAATCCCTTATACTGTAGTTCACAACTATACAGTAACAAAGTCTGACAGCCATATAAATATTTTTCAACTTGTGCATTTTTTGATAAACTTTAATCTTCTTTATCTAAGTCTTTACATGAATGATGATATTCAGGTGGATGAGTTTCATGTATTGCATTTTAAGATATTCATCTGTAAAATATTCCTCTTTATAAAGAATAGATTCCTTGTTGAGAGATAAGCTAAGTACGGCTCCACACTGCGATAAATTGAAGCCATGGATTTTGAGTTAAAACCTAAATCCCAGGATTAAATATCTTTCTTTTTGCAGTGTCAGAGTGATTGATTCCGATAGTGCCAGAGAGCATTTGGCAGGATCTGGTGGATGACAAATTCTTTCTGTGTGCTCACTTCCAAGTACTGTGTGTTAGTTTTTTAAGAGATGCAAGAACAGTTGACGCAGTTAGTGAAAGAAGTTAAAGACGCTTTTACAGAATGTGAAACAAGGCAGTGAAAAAGAAAGCAGGCCTGACCTTGAAGTTGTGCATATTTCCAGCTGTGAGATCATTGTGAGTGTCTTTCTTTTTCTCCTCAACTCTTCCCGTTCGGAAGAGTCTTTAGCAAGAAGACTCCCGCACACATATGCAGACACACATACACAGATACAATCATGCTGTCTGTTCAGCTGCCAAGGCTAAGTGTCCTGAATCTGCAAGATCTCTATCAAATTTGCAGACCTTCACAAAGTAATTTCTCAGTGTAGTTTCACGTGTGTGTGTGTGTGTGTGTGTGTGTGTATTGGGCCTAAGTCTGTGTACACTCAACTCGGACCTCTGCCATGGCATTTGTTAGCATTTCTTTGTACTCAGCCTTGAGACAAACTTCTCCTGGCAGATCACATCACATGCTTTTTCTCTCTCTCTCTCTCTCTCTCTCTCTCTCTCTGACACACGCACACACGCCTGCTGTGGTCTCCTGTCTTTGATAGATAAGATGTCTGCTGAGAGGTTTATCTGATCATTTCAACATGGTTGTACTGACATGACAGTGGCTTTAGCGCTTCCTTCTTCTGTTTCTTTCTTTTCTTTCGTTCTGCATCACTTTTATTCATTCAGTTATTGGGGTTTATCAGTTGTGAAAAACTGAGTTGTACAATTAGATTAAACTGTTTTTTCTATCACTTTCCTAGTTCCAGAAAAAAGATTCATTGGTTTTGTTCACATTTGTGGGCACATTGTTTTATAATTCTGGGTCTGAAGAAGCATTTTTTAAATAATGAAAAAATCAACATGTGTCTGTTAGTGTCTCATCTGCTGCTACTTGTGGTTGTTTTGATCTCTGTTGCCTGCTGTTCCTTTCTCTCTCCTCTGTCCACTCACCCCAACCAGTCGAGGCAGATGAAAAATGCTCTATAGATTTATTATTTATATACTGTATATGTGTTACCAGAACATGCATGTTTTAAAATTGTGTCTTGTATGTGGACCAGATGTTTGGCATGACACAAAAATAAAATGAACAAACTATTCAATCTTCTTTCAGCTATAGCTGGCTGAAAAGTTGTTGAAGGGAATTTTGCTCTATTGTTGCTCTCACTGTGGGTAACTTTGGATGAGCGAATCAGGGAGATGTCTAAGAGGTAAATGTTTATTCAAAGAACACAAGGGGCAGTGGATTGTGTGTTAAAAACACACAAACACATGAAGTCAGAGGCAGAAAGGATTGACCGCTTATTGACTCTGTATTGTCAGTAGCAGAATGTAAAGAAAATTTTAATTAAAAATCATCCTTTACTTTGTAGCTATGTGATTTCTGCATTATTAATTCTGACTTAAAGGTACCCTGTGAAATTTTCCACCACTAGTTGCACTATGGAGCAATGATTTTTGGAGTGGGTCCTTGTTTTTGTTTGTATTGTGCACAGACAGAAGCCCACACATGCCCACATGTTGCAATAAACATCCTGCTGCCAGTTTCAGGATATTCCACTGATGATACCACTGATCAACACAAGGCGATCGTCTCACATCAAGAATGTGTTACTAAAGGAAGTTAAGAAGAAGATTGTAACCTAGAAAATATTAATGGGAACATGTATGTATGTATTTTATAAATAACCAAATATGTCTGGCATGTTTGTTACACCTCAAGGATGCAAAAAATGATAACGCTAATCCTTTTTGGTGAGAGATAAACTGTGTTTGTGCCACTAAAGCAGAATGGGAAAATGTTCATCTTTGGTATTTCAAGTCAAAGGACAATGTAGTAAACAAAGGTCTGAAAGAAATATTTTGGAAGATGCAATACAAACTTAATAAGTCTGCACATTGCAGCTTTAAGAAGGTGTGATTTTGTAGTTTTTTGCATGCTCAAAAATCCCCACCTTTCGCACCCTCTCCATTTATCTGTCATCTCATCAGCTGGTCATTTAGGTGTAAACGTTTTTCGTGGTGTTCTCTATCTGTCTGACTTCTTTCTATCAGTACATTTCTTAAAATTTGCTGTTCATTTTTTTTCTTAAAACCCATTTCTGTCTGTCAAACTCCTCCCACAACAGAGAGAGGGAGACTGGCTTTGGTTCATCTGCCTGTCAATGTCTTTCCTGAGCAGCTGCTTCGGGATTTGTATAAACAGGAGAGATTCTTGGTGATGTGTTGATGCCTTGATAGATGTTTGAGGAATGTCATGGTCTCTCCTTCTACAGGCCTGCCGCTGTTTTCCCCACACCTTGTCTCTTCTCAGATGTTCTCCGACAAGGCCTCTAATGTGACTCGGTTGCTTTCTCATCAATCTCAAGTCATTCCTTTTTGACAGACAGAGGAGGGATCTTAACAAAAGAGGCCCAAGTGTCTGTACATATTTGAGTATATATGATATGCAGATAAACGGCAGCACAATGCAGTATGCACTGCAGAGCAGGTCTTCTTCAAGGACCTCTCTGTATTTGGCTTTATCCATTTTTGACCAGTCTCCCTGCCACTGAGAAGCACCCCCAGAACATGATGCTGCCGCCACCATTCTTCAGTATAGGGATGGTATAGTACTGTGAAAAAGTACTGCCCCTTTCCTTTGAAACGACACAGCAACAATGGAAACACTGTAGTACAGATGATGCTCCCATGGCCCAAAGGAACACATCTGATGTGAAAAACATTAAGTCATTTGTCTGCAGCGGAAAAATAGATGGGCAATTAGGAAATATGCAGTGCTATATTAGACAAAGCCATAAACGCAGTATTGAATGAGAAAAACATTTTCATGGTCTCATCTAAATGTCACATTGTGGCTTCAGTCAGTTTGTCATTCTACTGTAGTTTGTGAGTCTCCCTCTGGATTCATTTGAAGTCACTTAACTATTTTTCCACTTCCTTTGCCTTTTGTTTTCTCTGTTTCTGCTTAACATCTCTTCCTCTCTTCTTTTTTTTAGTTTAGCAAACTGCATGCACATCAGTCTTTTTTTATCTTCTTGTATCTATTGCTTTTCTCCGTCTCTAGTTTGGTGAAGCAGACATGACCGCTCTGTCTACGCCTATATTATTAAAGTAAATGATCTACACTTACTGTATATAGCTCTTTTCTACCTTTTTGGTAGTCAAAGCACTTTTACACTGCTTCTCGTTCACTCATTCACACATGATGGCAGACCTGACACATTGGGGGCAACTTAGAGTTCAGTGTCTTGCTAAAGGACACTTCAATATATGACAGGAGGAGCCGGGAATCGAACCACCAATTCTACTATTGGCAGACGACTGTTCTACCTCCTGATTCACAGCCGCCTCATGTGGATCTTGAAATCACATTAACCCAATGTATGAGCCTATATGCGCCTCATCAGATGGTAGCTAAACTCTTAAGTAAATATTATGACATTTCCTGGAGCTCAGTCCAAGATCAGCATATCTGCATGAGTGGATGGTGATCAGCTCCCTGATGTCTACAATATAAACTGCACTTTAATTCTTGGTACATCAGTCATCCAGTTGGGTGGCTTTTTTGACTAAGAAACTGTCCCATGAAAGAAATAAAGGTTCAACATGTCTGTGTTTTAGCCAGATATTATAGATGAGACTTCCCACGCTGCCTAAAATGTTGAAATATAGTGTAAATAGGACCAGTGTTAAAAACTTTTCTAACCCTCTAAAGGTGAAACATTTTCATCAGTTACAGTTTTTCTTCAGTGTCATACCAATACTGATTACATCACTGTGGTGTTCTAACACCATCGGTCTTCATTTTTCATTAGGTACACAGACTGACCTTTGACCCCTGTCTGTTGACCTACTCCAAAGATTGTGTGTCAGTGTGTAACAGTGAGCCAACAACCACTCTAAGAGCGAGACAGCTATCATCTGAAGTGTCGACAGGTGGGACTGGCTGATCTATATTTTTGTGGTGACGGATGATAAGTGCTAGAAATACTATATGTACTATAGATACTATAGAAAGAGCTGCCCATTTAAAAACTTTTCAAAGGTTTCCTGAATCTGTATAGTAGTTAATAGTTTTGAGTGTGTGTGTGTGTGTGTGCGTACGTGCCTGATGTTCATGTATCTCAAGGTCCGATAATCCACTTGCCAACTGACCGTAAAGCCCAAAGTGTGTGGTCGCCCTGACGTCTGCTGCGTCTGCATTTGTGATGTGTGACATTCCTGCCATACCAGACTATCACGCAGACTAGGGAAGAAAGAGGGAGGTAACAGGGGAAATAGTGGGGGTGAGAGAGATCAGTCTGTGAAGTACCTGTTACAGCCAGTATGTCCAATAAACAACAATATTAAATAATATTTCAAAAACAACTGTATATATCTTAACACACTAAGTAATTCACACAGCATACTTTTGAAAAAAGCTGCATTCCAATGCACATTTTTTTTAATCCATAATAGTTCAAAATCTCAGTGAGATTTTGAACACAACATGGAAGTTCCTGTTTCACTCTTGCATTATTTAAACTGCTCCACAAAAGAGCTACAGCTATGAAACAGGACTCAATGGTACAAGTATGCCATCTGCATAAAAAGGAGACTTCACCAATTTTAAAATTGCTTTCTGTGGTTCTAGTTTGTATATAAATTGTGCTCTTCATAGATTAATGAATATCTCCTTCAAGCTGAAAACTGATCTAGATGACATCATAGTATGAGCAATCTGATGACATCATCATCTTGACTAATAAACTCCTGGCTGCAAGTTGAAAATTCAGTGAAGTTGCCCTTTAATTCGGTCCTTATTATTGCCATCCAACTTACTACCACATTAGTAACCAAGTTACCAACCTAGAGATCGTTAGGTGATTGATTAAAAAAATGTATAGTCCCACAAATAATATTGCATAAGTATAAAGAAAGTAGTAAGCATGTCCAGGCTAGCATGTTAGCAATTAGGTGGCCAGCTACGATAGTTCATTTAAGTAGTTTTTTTAAGTTCTGCAGTTTTGTGAGGCAAGGATTTAGAGTAATCCACACAGAAGTAAGTTTCTGTTTATGTTGAATGCCACCAATCAATCTGTTCTGTAGCACTTTATGTTGTTGCTCTGTAATTTCCAACAGAACGCCTCCATTCTCATCCCCCCGAATCCTGTGCTCCTTAAAGCTTCCAGGATCTTCATTGTTAAGCCTCTCAAGATAGCCAGAAAGTACAAGAGCATCTTAAAACAATTATGGGCCTCTGCGTCATTAAAAAAAAGCTGAGTTTGAATGGACAAATGAGCATTATCCTGTTTTTCTTTTTAGTCAAGGTGTTGCCAGGCAACTGACTTACAGAGCTAATGTAACTGGAGAACAGTGAATCCCAAAACATCAGAGAAAACACATTCAGTCATATCATGTCTGTTTTGTAACTTAAACCAGAGATGCAGACACACACACACACACATATGCGCGCACTCTCTCAGTGCTCAGATTTATGACATCCTCCAACACAACAGAGACAAATGGTAGTGCATAGTTATGTGAATGAAAAGATGAATGGTGAAGTTATAAAACAACACAGAGAAAGTGCAGCTGACATTGTATGTCTTATCCAGCCCTGTTTTGTGTGGGTTACTTGAATCACATTATGTTTTTCTGTTGTAGCACTATCATAACTTGCAATGTTTATGGGTCAGAGTTTATTTTACCGGCTCATTTCCTTCCCACAAAAGGTTTTCTGTGCATCATGGCTTTTGTTGATGAATTTGATGAGCTGTAGTAGAAAGTGGAACAAAACCAAATGATCCATAAAGCAAAGTAAAACTTTAGTTTTTCTAACCACATACAAGAGCCTATTAACTCTGATCTGCCAGCTCCGCCTTCACAATTCAGCACGTTTGTGTCCTCAGCAATGTTCTGTAACAAACATCTCTTTATTGATTTAAAGTGCTCTCAGGTATCAGTCCATTTTTACTGTTCTGTCTAAAATACACACCATACTCCCATAGAACACATGACTGCCTCTTAAATCAAAGCAATAAAAAAGTTCACTTTTGTTTTTTGGATTTTCTCTCATCAGTTTTCCCTCCTCTCTTACTCTAAATTATCTTGTACTTACCCACCTCACTCCCTGTTATTCTCTCACTCTTTTTTTAATTACTTTGCACACAAGCTACACGTTTCTGGGAAGAAGTATGGCTTCACAGCCATCTGAAAGGAAGAAATACGGCCCTCCAAAGTGTTCAGCAATGAGCCTTTCCACACTTACTCAGAAAATCAGCAGGAGGTCTGGGCCAATGTGAAAAGCATTTTCACAACTCTTTCCTGACTCTTGAAAAAACACATACATGTTGCTCACCCAACTGTGTCCTTATTCACTTATGATAATAAGTATATATACATATCCCATATATATATATATAAGTAATAACAATGATAGCTGATTTGGAGCCAGAATCCTGTGGCAGGATGAACCCCTGTAAGATAACTATGTGGAGCTCTTTTAAATGCTATAGATTTTCCCCTTCCCTCAAAGAAAAGTAAACACAGTTGGTTATTCTTGACAGCCTAAACACTTACCACATAGCATGTATGATATTTTACTCACAGCACTTTTTGACAGGACCCCTTCTCTGCAAGCATATTTCCAGTAGTTACTTTGGAACAACAAAACGTACAGTACACTTCCCACAAGCTGATCTGTTTAACACTGCGAGCTAAAAAAAGGAGGTGGCTGGTGGACACGAGGCTGATCCCCATGTTCACACTGTAAGCAACACCATCAGTAAGTCAGCGGAAGTTCACTCACTTCCTTTCGCTGAGTGACCAGGGAAACTCAGCCAGTGTGGACTACCAAGTATAAAAAAAAGACGTACAAGCTGAACTTTTCATGATAACCACACAGCAGCAAATCTGATTTCAAAACTTATTTGTCTCATTTGTGTGATTCTGTATACAATGGTGGAAAAGAAACCAGTGAGAGAGTCATTTCAGCTATTTGATGCTTTAGTTCTCTTCTGTGTGTGTGAAATATAAAATCGGACTAATGTATTGATGTATTGGCTGCGTTTTTGATGAAGATATTTCATTAGAAAATGTTTATCATTTTTAAAATAAGAATTAGAAGTATCAAGAATTTGACTATAAGAGCAATACTTAAAGGGCAACTTCACCAATTTTCAAGTTGCTTTCTATAATTCTAGTTTGGTGAGTACATTTATATGAATGTAATTAAACTTGATAATTAAACTTGATAGTCACCCTTTAAGCATAAATTTAAATCCAGCAGTCAAGTAGCTTAGCTTACCATAAATTATGATTCAGTCACTTAACTTGGTGTAAAAACACACACCACAATTAGTCTCTTTTACATTTCTCTTTGTGTGCGGATTAAACAAACAAGATACTATTTGTTATTTAGCAAGTTTTAGGACTTTTGGTAGGTGTGGTGAGAGCCTTTTTTCCCCCTGCATCCAGTCTTTATAATAAACTAAGCTAATCACCTCCTGATTTTAGCCTCATACTTAGCACACAAATGAGAAAGTGATGCCAATCATCTTGATAAAAGACAACAAATACTTTCCAGGTTATATTGCTCGAAAAGCTTGAACCATGAGCTCATGAACCAGCTACATAAAGCCTTTATTTATTGCCACTAGTGTCACTGCTTAAATTACTCATTCAATGTTGGCAGATAAGCGTCTACATTTTACCCTGTTTCGTTCTGCATAATGAACATTTGAAGCAAATAGCTGCAAGTGCTTGCAGTTTGTATGTACACAGCCAAGTATGCACATGTGATTTGAGCTGTACTGTACACACGCTGCAATGTTAAAGATTTAAGTTTTGTGAAAGGCCAATATCTTCAGGAATTCCACAGTGAGTGTGAGTGATTTATTGTCTGCTTGCCTGCCAGAGAGATAGTATCAGCCATACCTACAGACTTATTCCAGCCCATCCCTGTGTCTTTCAATCTTTCTTCTTCTTTACCTCAATCTATTATTAAGTTTCTCAATGTATTATTCAGTTGCTTTCTTTTTGTCTGTTCATCTCCACCCTAAATATCAAACCAAATATTTCTCTCTCAAGCAGTAATTCAGACAATGAGGGGGTCAAGCCAGTTTTTCTGCCCACGGCTACATTTCACCTCCTGGGAATGAGGGATGAGCTCTCGAATGTTATCGCAGTTGTACACAGAGGCCATATTTACCACTCAGCTCCACTTCTCGGTTGTTTTAAAAGTTATCATGAGGCATGTCTGACCTTTTTCAAAATTTGGCAACATCTCTGGTGACTCATACAAATTACTTCTGATAATTCACATTCATGAAGTTTATAGCAATTAGTTGCTGTAACGCTAAAGCTGTAGGCGTAATGCTTTTACTTACTCAAACTGCACATTTACTTGGACATTTGTGTGTCTAGGTATTTGTATGTTATATGACTTTTGTATTTTTCAAAATATGTGACAATAAATAGAAAAAGAAGCAACCTTTTTTGGATTTAACATTTTAACTAGATAGCTGAGTTACACTGACCTGGCTGAGGTTGACTAGCCTGTAATTAGGTGGAAAGAGTTGCTGGACATTCCCTATGACAAACTCACAGAGATAATGGCTATATTAGCAGCATCTCACAGACAGAGAGTTGAGATGTAATGCTGCATTTGTCTGGAATATGGCACCGACCCTAATAAGGAGACTGCTTGGACAACCTACAAAGAGAGCTAAAGCCATGCACTAATCATATCTGTCTTTTTCCCCCCATTCTTTCCCACACCACACTCCTCACTTCTCTGTCCCATTTTTCACATCCTACGCTCCAGCTTTGGTCTTCTCTCCCCTGCCTCTTCAACCCCTTTATGTGTTCTGTGTCTGTCTCTCTCACTTCAGCTCAGAGAGAGCCAGGAAATGCCCTGTGACACCCTAGTTTAGTGTACATTAATATGTTTGGTGTAGTTCTTGTCATGGGAGCAGCCCTAAACTTATATGAATTATATCCTTGTGTCTGACCAGACACTGCTGACTGTACTATGACCATACTGTAATGCACAGGCATAGCAACTAATAGCTTGCCACACACATTCACAGATGAATAATAGTACTTTGAGGTGTGAGATTACCTTTGATGAGCCTTAGGTGAGGACAATGTGGCACATCTACTGGACATCCTTCCCCTTCTCCCTTTGGTCTTTCTAAACAGACAGACACCTTCTCCACAGGTAACTGCAGGGGCAGCACACCTCATGCACTAATCACGTGTGTGCATGTACATGCAGAAGTACGTGAACTTGTTTTTCTGTGCCCACAGCTGGAGTCTGCACACTGTGTTGGGGGAAAACATTAGCAAATCCTGGCTAAGCAGACCACATCCTCCTTATCCTAAAACCCTGCAGGTAATGAGACAGGAGGTGTTACCTCTTAGAGGGGCAACAGGATATGACATGGGCAAGCAAGATTCATTGCCAGATACCCCTTCCACATATATAAAGATTGTACAGGAAAAACTGTTTAAACTTGGAAAGACAGCAGCTTTACTCACAGTTTGTTGCAGCATATTAACTTGTAGTCTTATTCCAGTTCATTAACCTGTGTATTAACCTGTGGAAAACATTTGTAATTACACAATTTTACTGTTTGCATGATGACAATCCCTGCAGCTGGTTGTGTAATGAGAAACATAGGTGTGCATGTGTGTTATCACAGATGTAGCGATCTCCCCTGTGAGATGGCTTCACTTGCACATCCTCACCTCTATATGTGCTCATCTTCAGAAACAAGATTCTTAAATAGTGTCATTTGAATCTGATTTGCACTGAGACATGTAAAGAGACATGCGTTGCCACAAATTAAAAGACTCAGTTGCATTTGAATACATGATTGGGCCACCACTGACTGTAATACAGTATGTCTGCAAACGCATGATTAGAAAGGCACTGAGCATCCACCTAGTGTCATGTGAAAGTGAGAGACCACAGTTTACTGCTAATTGCCTTGACTGGTCGTCCGCAGCTCCATGGGAAAACAGACCAGAACAGAAACTGAATTTTTGGCCTTTTTTGCCATGAAACCCAGAGTTATCATTTTCATCTATCAGTAATATCCAACAAATATTGGACGATAGAGGAATATCTTTGAAACCACTAAACACAAAGCACACAGCTGAGCATGATGGCAATATCATTCACTTTGCAAGTATATGGTCATAGACCACTGTTGTTCAAAGAGAAATTTGATGGAACTAGATGACAAGTTAAAGGAGCATTAATGTTTAAATGTACCAAATCCATCCAGTTGTCAAGATAATCAGTTTTCAAAACACAGATTTCAATCTCATGTTGGCGCTACAGGAAAAGCACAGGCTCACCAAAGTCTGTATGATTCATAAGCTGAGGACCACAAATGTCTTTACCAAATGACATGGAATTCCATCCAATGGTTGCTGAGAAATTTCAGACATTGCCACCCCTAGAGCTACACTGTTAACCTAGCTAAAAGACTTCGATGTGGTTCACATTTTTAACACAATACATCATGCTAACTCATACTGAGACAACACAGGTCTGTGCATTGTAAAGTAAAACAAATGTTCATTGTCCCGAAAGCCCAAACTCTGCTGACAAAAGCAGTGCAATGCTGCAAATACATACGTCATTCAGATATTGTATTGAATAATTCTATTTTGCTTCAGAGAGCGGATGTAGCAACCACATCCCCTCTTGTCAGAAAAGACTTGTGTTAAATCCTTTCAGTTTGATTTCACTCCTCATTGCTGTTTGTCTTTAGCTTAGTGGTACAACACTGTGTCCACATCCTGTCTTTGAAGCTGGGAGAGAAAGAGAAAAAGAACAATCTGGAGAGGGTTGCAAGAATATGCTATCCAGTACCACATGCATGTATGTTGCAGTCACACGCTGTCCATTTTAGCATCTTTTGGGTGAATGCCAGTGAATATTCAGCCTTTAAGCTTAAAAGGAAAGGAATCTTCAACGCTTTTTCTAGCGCCACGTTTGTCATATGGAAAAACACTTATGAGCCAGCATCATGGCTCTAGTTAATGCTGTTTATGATGCAGGTATCCCACTGAGACTGACATTTGACATAAATACACCACATGTAACTTTAGAAAGTAGAATATAACTGAAAAAGTGCAATGATACCAGCAGACATTTTTATTTATTGAACTGAAAACAGGACTGTACGTCTGAATGCCAGAGTAAAATACTTCTTGAGATTAGTATTTTTTGTGGCAAAAAAGATGCCAACTGAGGACAAGGCAGCAGGGAGGAGAGCAGCACAGAGGAGAGCTGGCTGTTAGCGGACATAATGGGAAACAGACCTGCTGGTAGAGAGGTAATTAAACTGCACAGCACAGTGGCGTCACCACTTGTAAACTCTTCAAGAGATGTTTTTGCCTCTTACCTCTTCCTTCTTTTCCTATCAATGCCAATGTATCCAAGATCAGTAAAAAATGATTGCATTGAATCTGATGACAGGATTGAGCTTAATCTCACCAAAAAAACTAAACTAAAATGAGAGTGACTTTAGGAATTTGTTTGCGGCCTTTAAATATGTTTTCGTGGCACAGGGTTAAAGTGTGAACAAATATAACAATGGACAATAAAGTTCTATTGTATTTTAAATACATTTAACCACAGTGGCAGCTGATGTGTGTACACAGGGAATGCAGCAATTAAATGTAATCAATTTGATGTGCCATTTGAGATAAGATAACATCAACATATCTTTAAATTGCAATCAATTGAATAAAACAGAATCAAGTTAATTTTATTTCTAACCTGTCCTTTCCCTATAGCTTCAAGCATATACTGCATTTCATTTTCTAATAATGAATAAGTAATTTGTTGTTAAACTTTATCACTTGCACTTTTTTATCCTCACTCTATGTGTACAGTTGCAGTTATAGCCCACTGCAGCACCCCAAGGATCTGTGTGTGTGTGTGTGTGTGTGTGTGTGTGTAAGCTAATCACCATAAGGAGGATGTCAGGATTCTGGGGGCACTGGAGAGGTACAGGTCGTGACCCCTCATGTCACACTCTAATTGTGATTGTCATGTTGATGGAGAGGACAAAGACTGGAAAATTAGCAAGCTTACATAAATTTTAATGAAAGGTACTGGGCTGTGGGTATGTATGTGTGGGAGTGCTGTGTATGTGTGGAAGAGAGAGCATTAGTTTGTGCAACTAGGGGTGGAGGAGAGTGAGTTATTTTGTCCCGGGGCGAACGGAAACCATTGTTTAAGCCACAGTTCTTGTCTCATAAGTGTTTGCTGTTGTGGGAATGCTGCGGTTTTGGAGTCACAGGACAAAACATAGTTTAACACTAACAGAAAAGGAAATAAAGTGAGGAGGAAAGGAAAGCAAATGGAGGGAAGGGAGAGAGAGAGGTAGAGCTGCAGAGACACAGGAATAAGAAACAGAAAGATAAAGAACCAGAAAGAATTTGCACGCAAACCAAAGTTGGAAATAAACAATATACTATACAAGAGAGAAATTACATTGAGGTATATGAAGAGGAAAAAAACACTGGGAAACTACAAGATACTTCAAGAAAGGAAAAATAAAAGAAAACTCAGGGAACCATGCAAAAGGAAGGACCAGACAGAGGTGATTCCCTCTTTGACTGTCATTTTTTTTCTGTGACACTTCCTTCTCAACCTCAGGCTGCACATATCCCCAGGCCAACACACCATTGGAATTTACAGTCTGATGGGCTTGCCTGCTAATAAAACACATGTGGACTTGTAGAGGAATGGGGAGGGACATGGGCCTGAGAACCTCTTTCTGTACCCAAGTACTTCCAGTACAAGAACACACATGCGTGCACACACACACTCAAACACACAGGACGCACTTGCTAATGCATATGCAAACTTGGCAGCAGCTTGAAGGTAGCAGACACCAACAGACTAGACAAGTTAATCAGGAGGGCTGGTTCAGTTCTGGGAGTAGA
>JAUMHL010000016.1:7854835-7897415 GCA_032362345.1 Sandelia bainsii | reverse complement strand
CTGCTGTAACATGCCAAAATAATTTCCCTCTGGGATTAATAAAGTGTTTTGAATCTTGAATCTTGAATCTTGAAACTCAAACCGTTGACCGTTACTCACTGGTAATGAGTAACCATATGTACAGAAGAGTACGTATTGAAATACATGTATACTTCACATACATTAGATTTTTTATATTAAGAAATAAAAACACTGTTAGTATCTAACAGAAGATAAAGGAAATTACAAGCTGATATGTAGTAGCTGCTGAAATGCTCTTGAAATGTTGCTTTGGTTGTGGTGATCTTACAAACTGAGATTTGTCCATGTTACATATGCCAATATAAACTATTGTATATGATGTAACAGAATAAATCTGTCAACTGTATTTACAGCAGTTCTTTAAGGCAAATGCTAACATCAGCATAACATGCTCAAAATGATAATGGCAACAGGCTCAGTGTTTAGAAGGTATTCTACAGCAATCCATCCAACAGCCAAGTGAGATTGTGAAGGAGGGAAAGTTGAGGGATCACCAAAGTCATTAGAATTCATCCACTGGAGAGCCTGAAAACAGTATGTGTAGCACACTGGGCGCAACTATGTCTTAGTCAGTAGGGCAGTTGTCTGTGAACCCCAGGGTTGGTGATTTGTCTCCCGGTCAAAGTGTCCCTGGACAAGACACTGAATCCCAAACCTTGGGCCCCTAAAATGCCTTTCCACAAAGAATTTCTTCAACGGGATTAATAAAGTATCAATTATTATTATTATTATTGTCATTATTATTATTATTTCATAACAATGCATATTGTGATAATATGCTCAATTTGGCACAGTCAGAAGATCACTTAAGTAAATAGACTTCATTCCCTGAGTACCATGCATGTCTGTGATAACAGTCCATCCAACAGATACTGTATATACACTTCAGTGTGTGCACACTTTAAATAGGAATTTTCACATTAATATATCAAAATTTTAAGTTTTCAGATAAAACATTGCCTAAGAATAGAAACACTCAGTGATCCCTTTGTCTAGAATTGACTTTAAAAGCATAAAAGGCTACCCTGGGATCAATTAAAATCATATATACCAAATTTGTAAAATGGATCAATGGGAGATTAGGCTACAAATGTTTCACATGTGAAACTGATTTCTAACCAGCAAAGCATGAACACTGGCCAGAGCAAAGTGGCCTCAAGTCCAACTGAAATTAAAACTGTATGTTCTTCTCAACAACTGTCATGAAAAACACATGTAGCTCTTTTTTATCTATTCACAAAACTATGTCTCATTGTCTAACCTCTGCTAATTAAAATGCTATTTGTCCTATTATTTCTCTCTCTCAGTGATTCATCCTCCAGCTGTCCACAAAATATGTCCTTGCTGGGCAGTTATGCTCAATGAGTATCCCCTGCATAGAAAAGCTTGCAATTAAATGTTTTATATGCTTGCCTCAAGAAGAGTGTGTGGCTGACAGAGGACATAACAAGAGTGTATTCATGCCTGTGTCATGTGTGTGGCATGGCTTTAAGCAGAGATCCTGCCTCCAACTGGGACCTTCTGAGTTTTGTGAAACTCCAGGGGGTCGACTAAAGAGAGACAGAGAAAGAGAACCCTGTCGTCAAAACCTCTCCAACTCAGCCTCTCTCCTCGTTAATCTCTGGTCATCAGAGTCCACAGAGATGCATGTCTGTGTTAGGGAAATACACTCAGGTTCAATGGTCAGCATAATGAAAACACAAGCACCAAAGTGATCCACATTTATGCACAATGGGGAAAAAAATGCACTGCTAGTTAGCTAACATGTTCAGATAGTTAGTTAGCTGTTCATTGCAACAGTCACAGAGCTATGATGTCATGCTACATAAAAAAAAATAAAAATAAAAAAAGGTCTAAATACATTACGTAAAAGTATAAATTCAGAATATTCTGATAATAAATAAATAAAAATTAACAAAATTTAATCTAACTACTAACTGCAATGGTCATTACACTGTTTTGCCATAACTGACTCAGAATTAACTTTAATCTAAGAATTTTATTTATTAATTCATTGTTAACATTAGTAATTTAACCTGTGCATGACTTACACTACGGGTGTCGTAATGGTTACAACTAGACTGAGCTAAACCCATTTGTACTATCGCTGGAGTTTCTTTATTTGTGCTAATTTAAAGTTTACAAGATGACTTGTGAGCAGTTTTATGAGTCATGCCTTTTGAGACTTGTAAAAACTCTGACAGAGGTCTTAGGACTTGATGTGTTTTGACACATAGATACGATTTATCAGGCGTTACATAAGTAGGAGAATGTAAACAAAGAGAGGGCAGAGACAGGGTTTCAAAAACTTCTCTATTGTTTCCCAAGCTGTCCCGCATCATCTGGATATACAGACAGCAGAGGGGGTTGGGATACGACTGAGGTCAAGTTAAGGCTATGGCTCACTCGCATTATTAGGATGACGAGAAAGAGAGAGAAAGCTTTAGGAGGGTGCAGCAGTGAAAACATTATGGGTGTCGAGGGGTGGGCATTGTACAGTATGGGAATCACAAGTAATTGTACAGTGGAAGGATGTAATGTTGGTGGAAGGAGGGGTTTGGCTGGGTATTTGCTCAGTGTCTACACATTTCCTATGTGTAATCTGTAATAATGAGGACAGTAAACAAGGCTGCAGTATATAGGACACACATAACAGGGTTATTGTATAAAGTCATTATCACTTGTTTGTGGATTAAAACAGAAAGACTTGAGGGCCTAGAGATGTTTTGGTCATTTTTTAGTAAAACCAAAAAATAAAAAAGGTCATAGACCTAGTGATACAGTGTGTCACTGTACAGACACGTTTTACATTTTTGTCCTTGGTGGACATCTTTTCATGTTTGTGGGGCCAAGCAAAAAAAAAGGCTTGAAGAATTTTGAGCTAAGTCATGCCATGTCTGACAGCAAACCTCTAGGGGCTCGTAGGAAATCTTCTCTTTGCATGTAAAAAGTAAATGAGAATTAAGTTCAGGAAACGTCCCCCTTGTTTTAGTTATATCAACTGAGCCTTACATTTATTCACAGAATATTATGATTTAAAGATATTTAATCTGCAAAATATCAGCAGCTCAGACACAAAAACCCACATTATTAAACCTTTAATTTAACAACAATTAATGACTGATACTTATAGTTTAAACTTTTGTCTGCTAATATGACTCCTGGAGATTTTCTCACTGTTCTTGAAAAAGAAGGATTCACATTACACTTTGTTTGTGTGTCCAAGTAAGTTGTAAGAATGTTAGGGTTTTATACGTGCAAAACATGTACCTGCATGAGTGTTGGCTGGGCGTCTGTAAATGTAGTTTACATAAACCCATAATTGCTTTCCCATCTCTGATCCTTGCCGCAGGCCTGTTCCTCCCATCTCATGCTGCTGCAGTGTCAATAGAATATGAACCCACGCTAATACATACATAACTGATCAGGCTCTATAATGACGTGAACCTGAGGAGTCATTGCTCTGGTGATGTCGATGGGTTTCTCCAGTCTTTATCATGGCTTCATGATCATATAATTCTCACTTGTCTATGCTTGAATTAGCAATCTTTTCTTTTTTTTTTTGCATATAATTTAATGTGTTTGTCATATGTTATAATCCAGCTAACCGACTGATTTGACACGGTTCAGGTAGCGTTTGTCGCTTCCAATAAGTAAGATTGCAAGTTATTTTTCCCTACATTCCACAAATTTGGAGGTTTACCAAAAAGGACTTGGTAATGAGATGAGTAATCAGCAAGGCTGAGGCTGGTGAACCTGTCACAAATGATTTGTGTCATCTGTGGTCAGATGAGTGCATAAGCCTAATGCAGGATGTCTATTCACAGAAAAGAGGTCAAACTCACTAAAAATGTTTTTGAAAAATCTTTCATTTCAATTATGTGTGACTATGAAACTGTTGGGAATATGGGTGTGGAAAGCATCCTCCTGTCTGTTTTTGAGCATACAGTAAATCACATAATATCTGTTGAGTATAACTGTGGCCTAAAGTTAGTGGTGTCAAACTGTGCCATCAGTATAAGTATGTTATAGTATGACATTTCTACAGGTGCATGTGGGTTTCAGAGTCCCACAGTTTGAATGAAGCTACAGTTTGACAGATACAAGCTGAAACTTATGGCTTTTTGCTTCAGGACAAATGAAAAGTCACCCAGAGTTCACACACAGCTGCTTGTCTGTCTATCTGTGTGCCTGCCAGATCGATATGAGGTGTCTTTCTGCATAATGTGAAAACCTCAGCAGAGCCAAGCAGAAAGGGCACAGCTAAAAGTGAACAACAAGGTTTCAGCTCAGTGAGTCCCACTGGATAAGACATGGCATGGAAAAAAATATGGGGATTTTGGCAGTCCACTGCTGCTAAGGTCATCCAAATTTAAAAGGTTAGAGGAAAACTGTGGAATGTAAAGCAGATGCAGTCATGTATTTGTCTGTCTTTATCTTAACGTTACGTTAAGATCGTAACATCATCGTTACAATAACACGAGCAATTTGGATCTAGTAATGAAGACATTTTGTGTGGTGGCTTATTGTTTTGAAATGCAATCATTTGTACAATATCCTTCTTGATTGGTCCCCGTTCTCTTCAGACAAACAGCTGCTGCAGAAAGGAAATAAATGTCAACACACCCAGCGGTGGAGGTCAGCTGGGAATGCAAACACCATGGCATGATATTTTGTCGCTTCAAGATGTGATTATCTGGTTATTATAACAGCAGGACAGGGCACAGCAAGACTGTAATAACAAGGTGTGGTGGAGGAAATAATGTTACTGAAGCAAGGGCATTCAGCACACATGCACGCACACACACAGATCCCTGATGGACTTTTAGTCTGCATACACCCAGTAATAAATACTAATAATGACTTATTTCAACCCAGATGGAAATGGTCACTGTGTTGCTTTAGACTGCGAGAAAGAGACTTGCCATCTTTTTGCCATCACCATGAGCTGACATTTTAAAATTAATTTATTGGTCTTATACCTCTCATAATGAGACTATTGTTTTAACGTGTGACAGAACGGATTTATCTGATGTTGACACACACTGCTGCGAACGTAAAATCATTCAATAGCAATTCTACATGGTAGGTAAGTAGTTTAATATAGCATGCTTTAATATAGTGCCAGTTGCTCTGCCACTGGGTTTATCCATAAAACTACATGGTTAGGGTTAGGGAAATATGCAGTACTACTTCTACCTACTACTTCTGACAGATAATTTGCATGGACACAAGACGTTGTTGTAGGCATATGAACAAATAGTCAGTGCTGTTTTTCAAATTCAGAGGTTATACATTAAATTCTAGGTTTTTCTAAAACTGACTTGGTTTTTGAAAAGCAGTTTGATTTGCTCTTGTCACCCTTATGCCATGCACATACAAAAACCTTTTAAAACCAGGATATGCATAAATGTGGACAGGAAATCAGGTAAGACAGCAGTAGTGTGGCAGTAGAGTCCTCTTAATCCCATACACCAATTTATCAATGTTATAATTTAAGAAAGGAATGCAACAAAACCCCAGTAACCTTTTGGAAGGAAACATATATTTCACTAAACAAGACTGTAGTGCACATGGTGGTGACCTATGTGACTGCTGGGAAAACTGTAACACACTTGTGTACAATTGTGTACCAGAAATAATAATCTTAACAATTTAAGTCTGTCAAATAATTACTCAGTTTACAGTAAATCCACAGCTTTTAATCTTGAATGCACAGATTATAAAACAAAGGACTGACTAATCCTGAGGATCTGCAGAATTTGGAGCATCACTTGCTAATGTAGAGCAGCTCTTTGTGTTAATGAGCCTATGTTGTACAACACTGCTTCTACGTTCTCACAACATTGCTGAACTTTAGCCACGTCATTTAAAACGCCTCTCTTAATGTGGTTGATGTTGGTTGACACAGTCCCCCCAGGCTGTGAAGTGATGTCATCTGTTGCTCTGCAGACCAACTTGTAATTAACCTGTTTTTTTTTAAAAATGCTTTATAAATAAATCTGGCATTGCTTGATGTGATAGATGTGCGGTTAGCTTAGCTTCATGCACTGCATCCCAGCTGACTTCTGAGGTTTACACAGTGTATGAAATGGCCCTGTTAGCCCCCAGCTCGTATATTTACATTAAGTTTTGAGCAGCAAGGGGCCACGTCACTGGTCCATCTTTAATGAATACCACTGTAACAGCAGGCAGTTGCACACATAAACACACACATGCATGCACACTAAAGACAGCATATACAGGCTACACACAAACAAAGGACACATGCACATATGTATATGTATTCATACACTTATGGTCAGTCAGGCAAACTAGGTTAATCAAGCTAGATTATAGCTGCCATTCATCTGTTGTAATCATGGATGCCCTCTTCTTCACGTTTGTCTGTATGGTGGCTGGGATCCTCAATTTCATTGATGCCACTTTGTTTAATGTTTGCACTTCACACTTTTAGCTCAACCATCAGTTTTTCCAATTTGTGCATTTTAAAGTTTATAAAAGTGGCATATTTGTCATTTTATATTCTTGTCCATTTTGAAACAACATTTTTGTCCACTGAACTTACTACTACTCTCAGCCTCTTTTGTCAACTAAGTTTTCTTAACTGTCATGTAAACAGGAAACCCGGTTTCCATAATCAGGGTAGGAGATTAAAGAAATCTGATTTCCCCACGTAGATTTCTCTGCTGTACATACATGAATTACAACGAGCAATGCAGCCTAGTTTTTACATCTGCCCAAAATCTGACTAAACCAACACAAAATGCCTCATAGATGTTACTTTTCATTGTGGAATTCTTTTCAATTCAGTTTGTGCTATGAAAAGACCACTGTCTGCGTGTCTCTCCCACAGCACTGTTTTTAAATGCATGTAAACTCGGTCCCCAATTACCCGAGAAACCTGGTTTCTCCGAGTAGCCTGGTTACTTAGGTGCATGAGAACACAGTCACCTGTTCTCAGATGCTGATTGTTTTACATTCTGGGTCCCTGACTTTTAGCACACCCTTTGGCATTCTAAGATTCCCTCCTGTGCCCAGGCTATTCCAGACAGAAATGGTATGGCACGGTAGTGTGGTGCTGCGGGTGGCACAACAATACAGGCCTTATGTTATGCACAATGCATTTTCCTTGCTCCTGTACATGTCTGCCCTTTGGGGCAGGAGAGAGTGGCTATGCAGTTGAAGGGGCTATGTGCTGGGTTACATTGTGAGTCAGTGGGGTGTAAATAATAAGTATGGGCTTTCTGTAGGACACAGTTAAGCATTAAGAGATGATCTGCAGTAAACAAAGGATCAAGGGTGTGAGGGGCAAACTGTACACACACTAAGATCACCAGATAAATAAGAGAGTAATACAGAGACAAGTCATTGTTCTTCATGTCTATGTAGTATTAGTTTATGCCATTTTATGCATTAGTGCTGTTTGTGATTCACATAAAATAAATAGTGTTCAGAAATTGTATTATTTCAAGTTAGCATGCTCTGTGATTGCATTTACATTTATTGAGGCAGGGCCGGAGGCTGTCAGACAGTCTAAATCAGCATGTGTTTTCGTGTTTTCTTCCCCCTCTGCCTAAGTCAACAGTAATCGGCCAACTAAGTCAATGAATAGTGTCTTTATTCCACTTGGACGGCTACAGCAAGGATCTACTCAGAAATATCTCCTAGGTGGTCTTGCGTCAAGTGCAAACTGGAGCAAAAGTGAATTACTGACCGAAAACGTGCCTTTTTATTCAAAATGACAAGATTAGCTATGCATAAAACAGAAAATTTGTTTCAGGTTGACTTGACAACTGGCTTTGGAGGGAGCCCAGTAACAATATTAAAAGGTTGTGATGTGATTACCAGACGGCTGGTAGGCATATGAATGTGTCTTTTAAAGCTGCAGACTTATTACTGTGACACTTCTTGGTAGCAATCACTTTAACTAGTGAAGGTTCAGAGCTGAAGGGCACTGAAAGTGAGACATAATCAAACATGATGCATGGTTTTGCATTGAACCAGGAGCTGGTTGGCAGGAAATGCACATCCATCAAACCAACAGCCAACGTATTTAGTCTCTGACTAAAGACTTTAAATTGTGCCTAATTTGATTGCCTTTTGCAAAAGGGTGTTTCCAAACCAAATTTGCACATAAAGTAGCCGTACTTTGGGTTTCTGCATTTTGACAGTTGAAGGTCATTCAAATTAAAAGTCAGTTTAGCAAATTTTAAAATAATTTGTTATATATATTATAAAAGAGAAAAACACAAACAAAGTGCTGATATCTATGATAAATATGACATTTTAAAAATTGAAAGATTAAAAAAACTTTATTAATCCCAGTTGCCTCATTACAGCTGCTTTCTGTTCAAAAGGAAAACCAGAAAAAGGACCACACCAACACCAGTACAAAATAAGAAAAACCTCAGTTAGAACTAAGAAAATCTAAAGATGCATGAATGGCTACTCCAACACTGGGGACTCTGGGCATTCTGGGGACTAATGTGATTTAATACTACAGTAAACACTCACTGAGCAGCTAATTAGAAATTCATCAAAATGTATCAGTTTACAGTGAAGACAAACAAATTCATGTAGTTTTATTAGAAGAACAGGAAAGCTGCTCACTCATAACTCAGATGCATTTATTTCAACTAATAAAGACTTTTGCTTCAGCCTGTATTTTTCCTGTTTTAATCTGAAGCAGGAGAAACAGGGGATGTTTTTTCATTAGCAGTAACTTAATAAAGCTCTGCTCTGACATGGTATAGAGCAATACAGTAAACAGCCAGGCTGTTATCAACTGTGCTGAATTATATGCTTGCATCATTTTCCTGTAAATCCCTCAAGGTTAGGTAATCTGAGTCCAGTGAATAGTGGACTCTATCACTACCAATAAAAATATCTTAATGTAAATAAAAAAATCAGGACCATAAATAGTATAAAAAAATGGGGTTTGTTTATTTTCAGAACATTTTCTGCTTTTAAATACAGTCCAGTGAAGTATTAAATCTCTTCTTTTTTCTGAGAACTGCTGGCAGAAAAACAGGAAACCTCTACCTCAGTATTTTTGTTGTTGTAAGTTTCTGTCTTCAAAACATTTCAGAACCGTTTAATGTAACACACACGACCTTGTGAATGTCTTTGTTTTAGTTGTGGTGAACTGAGGTCACTTTGTGTTTTGTCCTTGGGCTCAAGTGGCCTAAATGAGTCTGGTGAGTTGCAAAGAGAGTAAGGATCTGTTGGAGGGGTCTCAGGACTGATTGTTCAGCAGACCTGGTCCAACATTTTGCAATTTATACAATTAAAAAACATGTTGAGATGAATGAGATTTTTTTTGGTGTAAAGTTTGGCCGTCAAGTTCGATGCAGCGCTCAGACTGAGTCTAGCCTGTAGGTCCTTGGTGTCGCCACTGTTTCCCCAGAGGACGGATGACCTTTGACCTCTTGACAGCATGGAGGTCATCACAGTTTGACCTCTTCAGTTACAAGGATACATTCCCACTGCGAGGGTTGAAGGGCTGCACCCCCAAGGCCACAAGCACCCACACTGAGCCTAACGTATGCACACGCACACACACACACACACACACACACACACACACTCTCTCTCTATTCAGAATATCCACCAAGCTTTTGATTTTCCTACTCAGTCAGCAAAAAACAAGACTGTCTCATTTTAATAATCAGCTTTTACTGAAGGTTTTTCTGTGATCAATTAAATTTGCCCAGAGTCGCAAAGTCTGCCACGGCTTTATTAATTAGTGCAATAAGTGGTGAGTGATTTACAGTCTAAGTCTTTGGTGTCAGAGTTTAGAGTTGTGGAAATAGGTATCATTAGCCTGTGAGACGCTCTAAGTAGTGGCCATGTACACATAATGAAAGCTTTCATTAGGAATCTGAGAGGACTGGCTGTGCAAGGTGAGTAAGTAACTTAGTGTGTGTAGTTTTGTGTTCTGTGTTTTGTGTTCTTCTCTCATCAGGGTGACTGTATTTGGCAACAAGCAACAAGTTTCATCAACCTAAGAGTGATTCTCTCTGTCACTCACACACACAGGCATACACACAAACTTTTCTCTCTTCCTTCTCCATTTCCCCATCTTAACCTCTCATTCATTCGTCCCACCATCACTGTCACCCACTAAAACTCCAAAGAGTTGTGACCTCACTAATAACTTTGGCAGGTCAAAGTGAAAGCACTGTATATGTTTCAGAATGAACATTTCTAAAATTATATTTTTATAGGCCACCTGCCTCATGAATGAGAGTCGAGTGACCTTCTTACAACACCTTGCCTGTAAAATGTGAATTTATTCAGCACAACCACACTGAAATGTTAACATGAGCAATGCCGCTCTGCCCACATGTGCGCTGCTCAGCTGCCTGTGGGTGAAACTACGGTGGGTCGGCACAACACTCCCTCGGTCACACACATGCTGCAAGTACAAAGCGGCCAATTAGCAGACAACACAAGTTCATCATTAACACTGTGAGTCTCTCAGTGTGTGTGCATTTGTGTGTAGACAGAGAGATCTCTAACCTTATGTAATCTGTGTATATCCTGTAGGCTCCTCATCTGATGGTAAATTAATCATTAAGTCCTGCTGCTGCACTGAACCATCTCCGGACCTATGTGTTTTCAAGCTGTGCTTCAAGCTGTTCTTTTAAATAAAACTAAAGCATTGGTTTTGGTGTAAAAATAAAATACATTCCTTTTGATGGTTGCATCTTTTTCAAACATCTCTGTGTCTTGTTTCTATTATTGAGACGCTCTTGTTATGGCTCTTAACTTTTTTCAGTTTTTTTTTTAATTACAAGCTGATTTTACTGTATTTTGCAGTGCACTAACTGTGAGTCTGACTATTAAACACCTCACCGGGAAATAAACCAAAATTAGACATAAACCAAAGGATGCAGAGGATTGAATAGCATTTTAGTCAAAATTAAGAGCTTATCCACAGGGGCATCTTCTGATGGCTTCGGTCCTCAGGGACACATTGATCTCAGTGGCAGGTTTTATCTCAATTCCTGTCTTCCCTGCTGTTGCACGCAGATGGTTATCCTCCTTCAAACAGCTTAAAAGGTTCCTTAAAAATAACCTTTATGAGAGTTAAAGATTTGAGCTTTAGCTATACATGTTGTATCATCAGTTATTATCTTTCCTCTCTGTGTAAATGCTTTTTCCCCCCTTTCTCCCTCACAACACACACACACACACACACACACACACACACACACACACAGACTGTGGAAGTTGTCTGCAATGGTGGCTGAGTGTGTCTAATGCCAAGGCAGAAGCCTGGTGATGCAGTGACTGTGAGTCATAGCTCGCAAGAACATAGCAAAGACGCATGGCACCAAGTCATTACAACACACACACACACACATGCACACTAGGGGTCTAGACAAGGAAGAAAGGTGCAGTGCAAATACAAAAGTTTCTTTGATTCAAGTTCAAATCAATATATTGAACTGATGTGTTTTCCCTCTCATTCATCTCTCTGTCTCTGTCAAGCTGCATATTTCTCTCTCTTCTCTGTGCGTATTTATTTATCCTCCACCAAGTTTCATCAATTCAAACCCACTGAAACACCAGGCCTTAGCACTGTCAAACAACACATACACAAACAACCAACGAACAATCAACCAAACAAAGTGGTGATTACACTGTTTACATACTTGAAATGGTGATGCTGTGCTTGGTTGAAGAAATCTATAATGGTGCATCACATGCATAAATGTGTGCACACATACATCTTTACTTATGTGTGTTTGCATGACACATCAGTATTCATAGATTGCATTAAAAGTCTGTATTAATGACCTAGTTATGTAATTAGATGGAGTAATCAATGGCTCTTCCCCCCACAGTACAGAGACAACCTGTGACAAGAGGGGAGCACAGCTGGTTAGCTTGGCAGCATAAAACTACTGTGGTGGCTAATGGACAGCAATGTAGCGTCACTGAATAGATACAGACAAAGTGGATTAGCACAAATGAATTTTGGCACAAAATCTAAATAATACGCATTCTGTTTACTGAGGGAAAGTGAAATTGCATCTAACATGTATTTTGTGTTTCTTGTGCTACAGAGACAGAGGTTGTTATCAACATATGGGTTCCCGAGGGTGGTGCCCTTTTTAGAGGTTGTCAGGAGATCGAAAACGAACGAGAACGAAAAACAACATTCTTAAAACTGTCTCCCTCCTGCTCGCTCCTTTTTCTTTCTTTTTTTAGCACGCACCTGAGCCCACCTGTGACTGTGTTTTGCTACCCCCAGCAGCGGCCCCAGGAGAAATCAGGCAGGTGTAGTTTTACTGACACATTTTACCCATGGCCACAGCTCATTAGAGTAAACAGATGCCTCTCTACTTTCTAATAACTGTGTGGGAAGTTCTAAACTAACGCTCCTAAACTGCTCTTGTGAGATGTTTTCTGTTGAGACAAATGGAGAATAGATGACATTAAATATGCATGTCCTTATAAAAGAGGATAACTGATAAATAAATTACATAATTAAAAATAAAAAAGTCTAGATTCTAGAATATAAACTTTATAATAGAAATTCAAAGAATGGCAGAAGAGGGGATGTAGTACTAACACATATGTTGGGACAACACATTGTGTCAAATTGAAAGCACAGATCAAGATGCTATGCTACAGGCATGAATCATGTGGGTGCGGTACCAAGTAATACTATGTTCTGGACTATGTCTTTGTCAAATGTCTTTTACTCCCAAGTTTCAACATGTGCTGCTTTATTTAATCTAGCATCTAGTATCCTGGTTATGATCTGGTTTTGGAGTATCCCAGTTGCTACAAGTGGTGCAGGAACAAAAAACGACAACAACATAAAAAGACATGTTTTTGAAGGTCTCAGAACATGGTGAACATTCTTCAGATCATAGTGGCTGAGATCAATCAATACACAACTATACACAACTGGAAGCCTGGATTCAGTTAAAATCATATATATAAATAACTAGGTGTCTCAAGTTCTATGTGAATGATATATCCCAAATGATATCAAAACTGAGATGACTCATAACTGGGATGCTAGTCTGTGTGTGAACACATTCAGGCACGTGTCCTATCAAATATCACTGAACTGCCAGTATGATGGAAAAGAATCGCTGACTGTAACCACACAGCTTGTGACTATTTTTGTCTTGCCCACAGTTGAATCATTTAACTGTTTGGTGAATTTACACATTAATTCATTCTTTTGAATTTAAAGCTAGTAATGTAAGACACCTCCAAGAGGGTTTACATACTGTTTTATAGGTGTCTCCCTACCAAAAACATAATTCTGGGATAAAAAAAAAAAAGTGGGGATAAAAAAAAAAAAAAGGTAAAAATTATTGAACTTATTTTTGAACACCAAAAAACCAATATCAGTATAAATTTTTTTTAAATAAGATAACTAATTGACATAATGTACAAGTAAGTTGTACATACCCAATCTCTACAACTGCAGGACTATGGACTAAATGAGGACATGAATTTTGTGTATTTTTAGAGTGATTATATATATATATATATATATATATATATATATATGTGTGTGTGTGTGTGTGTGTGTGTGTGTGTGTGTGTGTGTGTTGTACACTGTTATATATTTGCACTGTAGTGATGCCCATCGGCCAAGTGGTCCAGTGTTTACTCTTTTTAATTCATCATTTGTTGATATGTTTCTCCAATAGTCTCCAAACCAAAATAAATCCTTGTCCATTTATTGGACTTAGCAAATAGAGATTCAGATTCAGATTATGAGAGTGTCCGGACTTGGCTCAGTGCTGCTTTCAGTACTTCCGAGAGATGGATGAGAGACGAAGCAACAGAGGGGGGAGAAAGTGCTAGGGACAGAATGATAGATTGGGCAGGCACAGAGGAGGCATGTTCAGTGGATACAAGCCAAGATTTTGGTAGAAGGGGCCAAACCCAACAGGGAGAGCTTTCTCACATCCACCCCTGGAGACTTTCAGCCCCCCTTCTTGACTCTGTAAATTCCACCCGTATTCCTGAAATTTCCCCTCTTCCCTTCTCTTTTTATAGCTCACCCCACCCCGATATTCCTCCATCTGTCTCTGCTCTTCCCTACCTTCTTGCTGCTCTTCTCCCTCTCTCTTCCACTCTTCACAGAGGTGATGACAAACTTCCCTGGCACGTGCTGCACAGATGAACCTCCAGAGCCTCTAGACACACACGAACTCACATGCAAACCCATGAACAGAACACATGCTGAATGGATTAATTCAGCTCACCCATCTGGGCAGAGGAGATACTGATGGAACACATAGTGAAGTCTAGAACCAGTCTGCATTTTCCTTCCTGTTTTGATGTCTATTGTTCTATATGTGTAACAATATATATCTGTGTTTTTGCACTGACTGTCTTCTCTAGAACCAGTGACACTAATTCCTGTGGAATAGTTTAATAGTTTCCTTGCTGAGAGTTACTGTAGGTGTGAAAACCAATATAGAAATACCATATCTAAAACCAAATATGATGTTTTTATACTGTTTAGTGCCTTTGGACAGTGCTAGACTAGCCGTTTTCTCCTGCAACGCCGTGTTAAGCTACATTAATCACCCAGTGGCTGGAGCTTCTTATGGAGTATGCATACATGATAGTGATAGTAGGAAGTGAATAAGTGCATTTGCCCAACCTACTGAGCTTGATGTATTGCAGTTTGGTTGATTACAAGCAAAATCAATAATATCTCATCAACTCTGTGCACAAGGCTGCTAAAAGAAAGCTTAAAATTCAGCCGAAACACACAAATCTACAAAAGTAAATAGCTCCAAGTTTCTTATATCCAAATCTTTTGGTTACTTAATATAACCCCCTGTCTGATAACAAACATGCAGACATCCACAAGATTTGGCATGGGACTGCATAATCAAAATTTCATCAGCAGCCCAACACACACAGACCGTAGTGTCATTCATCATATAACATTTATTTCATATAATATTTATTTCTCATTCATTTAGTTTAGTTTTTCTTGATTTGCTAATGCTTATTGAAGCTCAGAGCTGTCCAGTTGTCTGCATCAGCTTTGTAACTTTAAACTTGTTGGATGTCATGTAGTTTGTCTTGTAGTTTGTTTTTCATCTGCTTCTGAGGTTATTTCTACTTTTTTTGTTTTTTGCAATTAATGAAACCTTTAACTAATAAAGAGTGGATTTCTCCTTTTATTAAAATGATCGTGCAGATGAGAAATGAGTAATAGTACAATTTGCGTGTTTTTCCTTCTATCTGGATTATATCTTGTAAGCGTGCTTTCACTGGCAGTAGATACAGAACATCTCTGTGCATGAGAAGCATTAAAACAGGTCTTAACACCACACAGCCACTCAAAGTCCTGGACTTTTAATAAGTTTGCTTTAATTAAGCAGCTGATATCAAATGTTTTTGAAAGGTTTTGGAAAAGAGTAATTTAAGTGTCAAGTGTCCTTGCAGAAACTAACTCCAAACTATAAAAGCTAAATCAATATGATTTGCTGCAGGACTCTGTGAAATTGCCAGACACATTTGCCAAAAAGTGTTTTGTTTCTTCTCAAAGAAAATAATGACCGCATTATCTGGCCAAAATCTGCACTTGTTTTCTCTATTCAGCCTCTTGGAGCCTGGTTTTCTGCTAGGGCTGTGATCATTAGTTAAGACCAGAGAGTACACATTTCAACGGGTGTAGTTTGATAGGAAAGCATTGCATCATAAGTATTGATATCATAAACTATATGTTATGGGGGCGGGATCGCTGATTACACCATGTGTATATACACAGTACATTCTCTGCATTTGTCATCTGAAACATAACACAGCTCTGAGTTTCTGCAAGTGTGTGAGTAAGAGTGGGTTTTCACTGAGTTTCATTTGCCTATCTGAGTCAGGTTTTCACCTCTAAAGCCGCTGGGTTTATGTGAAAAGGGAAAAACAAGATAAGTTTGAAAAATAGATTCTTACGGTGACCAGGACCTGGTCAATGCAAACAAAATAAATGCATGCAAAATGTAATGAATGACAGCAGACTCCGGTCAACATTTTTTGACGAGCTACTATAGTTTTCTTGACTTAAAGAAATAAACACACTAAAACGCTTTCTTGTTTAAATTTAAACAGGTAGACTGATACACTCACATTATAACAAGTCCTCCAGCCTAAACAAACATATATGTTGTTTGTCCCTCCCATCTCAGATGGCACACAAAAACAACAAAAGTGCACCACCACAAGTGCAGAAATTTGTTAAAATTTCAATCCTTCGGCAACAGGCACTAAAATGGCGGCTGACATCCCTCACGCAATGGCACCAAAATGTTGGCTGGTGTAACAGCATTTCACCAGCACATTACAACTGTGCAAACATAGCGGTTTGGTTGGGTTTAATAAACATGGTTAGCTTTAGTTGAACGTTGTGGTTTTGCTTCAAACAACTGCTTCCTCAATCTAAAGTCACGTATGTCACGTAAATATCAGGTTATGTACATTACTTCCTTGTGGTTGCAATAACAATAGAAAGTTGTTTCACACCAAGCTCAAACTTTAGTCTCCCGTATGAATTCCTCTGATTTGTTGACCCAACCATCCTACCTATGAGTGTTTCTGCATCTAGTTACTAGAGAAATGTACTACGTTTGTTTTGCTCATTTTCTGCTGCTGGTACAAAGGACCCATAGATTTTTACAGGAGGACAGACTTGCAGACTAACTTAACATGATGACTGGAAACAGATGGAAACAGTGAGCCTGGCTTTGTCTAAAGTTAAAAGAATCCACCTTTGGGTGTGTTGTTACTGGTTACAAATTATTAAAGGCTGGAAATATTCTAGTCTATAACAGCATCATGAAAAATAATGAAGTATGGCTAAAACGACTAAAGCATGACTAAAATTAAAACTGAAGACAAAGCACGTACAAATGTGAAAAGCACAGATAAAGAGGAAACATGCTGAAAGATAGAAATGCACTGCAAATCACACAACACTTACAAAAAGGAAACATGCTGCATTTCACAAAATACAGCAAATAAAAAAAAGAAAATGCTGCAAATAGATGATCCTAAAGCAGAAGTGCTCCAGGACACTATGGGGAGTGATGAGCTAATGTGGCCCAGTGGCTAGACAGACCAGGTAGTACGACCAGAACAGAATGGGGTGGGATTGGATTGGTTTCTAGGGGCCACTGTCTTACTGACTAAATCTTGACATAAGATCAAATAAAGGTGTAAAATGTGACACACTACAGTTTTTTGGTGATAACTATGATTAAAACAACATTGCAAATTCTTGTCACCATTAACACTGGTCTCATCACACTACAACATGAATGGGTAAATTTGTAAGATTTAAACAAAAAAGCAATGAAATAGTCAACATGCAGACAAAAAGATTATATATAACACAGCCAGAGCAAATAGCCGAGCAGCAGCTCAATAAGCCTAGATAAGCATTTGATGGACAAAATGGAGACCAGGGACACTTCTGTTAGGGACCTTCTAAAGAGTTTTAAGATAAATTATTTTCCTAATATTTTTTTGGTTTTTCAAATGCTGTGGTCTGGGGACTGTTGGGAGTGTTTGACGTTATTTGGCTGCACTTGTAACAATGGCAGGAAAATTCATTTCTGGACTGTCAAAGACATTTGTTCTCCCTGGCCTCCCAAGATGAGAGTGCAACTCGAGGTCTTTCTTCTCCTCTCTTTTTTTCCTTTTCCTCTCCCCTCCATGATCTCTCATCTTTCTCTCCTTCCTTACATTCACTGTCTCCATTCTCCACTCTTGCCCTTGGCTTGACATGAATTTAATGTGTGTATGCTTGACCTGTGTGTGTGTGTACATGTGTGTGTGTACACGTGTTTGTGTTTGAGAGAAATTCCTCATATGGTCCAGGAGTTACGTGCTGTCACACACTTCCTCCCTGAGGCCAGAACCCTAAAGAAGGGTGGAGGAGGGAGATTGGCTCGCTATTTGAAATACTTTCAAAAAAGCTCGGCAAAACCTTGCATACAGTACATTATACGCATATGATTACACTCAATTAAATATCCTCTAGTTAACAAGAATGGTTACATTATTTACTTGACTGAAATTAAACTGTGAAGTTCCCACTTGTCTCTTCATTTGTTGTATGTATGTGTTTGTAATTGTCTTGCCTACATGCCTGATGTTTGCTTTTGAGGTTGCTGTAATAAGCACTACACCCATGTGCTTGACTTTTAATGATCTACTTCAAGATTAGTTCAAATCTATCATATTTTACTTGATACACTGTTTTTAAATTCTAGCTCAGTTGATGAGTTTAACTTCATGGCATCAGTAATATATTTGCTAACACATTACCTGGCTGGTTGTTAAATGATAAATTTACAAATTCAATATAAGGTGAATCTTTGATCATTAATTACGGAATGCAGCTGAAAAATACACCCAACATTACATCCATTTCAAAAACATTCCTTTGTTTGACTGCTTTTAAGAGTTGATCATGTATGGGGGTCATTGGGTCAGTGAAGGCTTAAAGATTAGACAGTGTCATATAGGAGAGGTTTAGCATTAACTCAAAGAGTGAGGTAATCACTTTAAGATCTATAGATGAAAGATTAGACAGGCAGTCCTTAACATTGTCACAGACCCGATCCACCAAATACAAGTAATAATAGTGCCATTAGAACTAAACCGGCAAAAATTGTAAATGATAGCATCAAAATTATGGAGAGATAATGATGTATTCATGATGTGATCTGATATAGTTGATGCTATTGATGTGTGGCTTTCCTCTCTGATTATTTGCATCTTTGGAATAATGGGCATGGTTCCGTGACCCACCGTAAACATCTAACCTTAAATCTTCAGGTACAGGGTAGAACACTGCTCCTGAATTTGGGACTCCACTGTGTTGCAGTACAGCTCTGTAGAGCATTTATGTTGAGTTAAGGGTCAGCATTGAGAATCTAATGGCATAAAATCATTGAAAGAGGCATTATGCTAAAGTGGCATAAAATGGTATAACTAACAGGTCTGATGGAAAGATTGAAGGACTGAAGGTGTCCACCAAACTCAAAAGTATAATTCACTTTAAAGTCTTGCAATCTTGAAACCTTTAGAAATCTTTTTTAAGGGCTGCATGTAAGTTGAGAATTGATTAGCATGTCCAGTAACTGATTTCAGGAAGGGGGACAGCAGGAAGCTGCAGGCAGTGATGTGATGACTTCCATCCACTCGAGTTGAGCTTAACGACCACCTAACCTAATATGGTCAAAGACTCAAGAGTTAAACAGCAGAGCTCTCAGAGGTTCAAATTTATGACAAAGTGCTCAGGTATGCCAACTATGGTAGCTTAACTGCTGGAGGTCCTGTACAGATTGAAGGTAGCTTGCTGAATGTGATGTGTGTCCTTAGCCTAATTAGGGCAGTTTGAGAAGTATCACCATAGGAGTTTCTGTGTGTGTGGAGGGGCTAGATGTGCCTTGAGCAACAGTTCATCCACTTAATGGGATTAACATTTAACTAGTGCACTTACTTGCTGCCACACACCTGTCTGAAAAAACACCACATCAGTGAGTCAGGAAATTGTGTGTATCTGTATGTAAGTGTAAGTGTGTGTGTGTGTGTGTGTCCCTGTAGGGGGCACCGACTGTTGATTTACTTCATTCAACAATTACGACTCAGAGGTGGTGGAATTTCAAAAATGAGGAAAGACTGTGTTCCAGTCCACTCACTCAACCTCTCTTCTCATAAAAATACTTGGTTGAATTAGTTTGCTGAGCCTGTCTTGTGTCATACCACCGCACTGGTCCACTTGTCACTCTGAGTTATGGATTCCTTTTTAGCTCATTTTGTGCATGCAGGTAAGGGTGAGGTGACAACTCTTAGATCTGTATGGTAAATATAAGTTTCTGTCTCTGTGTTAAGCTTTTCTTTGGACTGTGGGAGGAAACCCCAAGCACAATTCAAACTCGACACCCATCCAACACTGAGATGCCAAAACACTTATCTTTCTATATCAGGAGGGAGGGAGGATTAAGTTTTTCCAAAGTGTGCTACTGCCAGTTGCCTCTAACAGGTTTAATAAATGTGACAAGAAAGGAGTTCATGCAAAGGTTACAATAAAACATTAATTAAAACAACAGTCAACAAAAACTAAAGCATAAAACGAAAGAAGGCACCACCAGATAGATGTGAGCTGTAAGGAGAGACAGAACAAAGAACCATTTGGAACAGATTTTATAGCCAAGAAGTCCCAGGTGAACAACATCAGTTGCCGACTCACCCATGTCAGCCAGTCAGTAATGTCCAGGGTGACCAGGAAAAACTCCAAGATAGTGAGAGGGGCGTCACATAGTAAAAATCTATTTAATCTCCATCCAGTGCCTTAGCAATGTAGTACATTTTTCACTGTGGCGGGACTGATATGAGCACAAGGTTCTAAATAAGCAATTTTTTTAAATTATTTACAGTGCATTTTTAAAGATTGACTAGATAGAAATAAATCAAACATGCAACATTTTCATTTGATTAAATTTGCCTTGTGAGTGACCACGAGGAGCTCTACTGTAACTGAAGTGCACATCACTTTTTTTCCCTATTGTGTGTTCAAATATATTTCTACATTTGTTTAAAGTGACAACTAGATCTATGAGTTCATCTGACTGTTAAATACATTTCCTCTTTCCATTCCAGAAAAAACACTTTCTAACAAAAACAACAAGTTTGTGCATGTATTTGTGGTCACAGCAGGATCTGAAAAATTGACAACTTTCCAGTGTAACCAAATCCTCCCTGACTTGAGTGAACTGACGCACTTGATGACAGAACATCGATAACAGTGTACCTCCCAATCCCTCTTTCTGCCTGTGGTAAAGAGATGACACGGGCAGATAGATAAATGACAGGGAGAAAGAAAACATAGATTACAAGGAGATAAACATGGTGAGTGACAGTGACTGAACAGACATACAGTAACTGTAAAGATCAAATCCTCTATGAGTTTACCAGCAAAATGACACAGATTTATATTGTTTTTCTCTAATGGAGAAAGAAGCTCTGTTGATTTTTAGCAAGACAGAAAGATGAGGCTGATTCAGACAACATTCATATTCACCAACTCCTCCAGATGATGAGACGACTGGGCGGTTTACGAAACAGTCCGGATTCCCACAGCTTGATTGGCAGTTTTCCTTTAGGCCAAATCTGGAACCACTTACCTTATTCTTACAGAAGGGGTTGGAGGTTTTGTAGCTGGGTTATACAGGGTCAGAGAAGGGGCCCATTTGGTATGACCAGGAAAGGAAACAAATTTCTGCACATATTGCTTGATGGTCCCAAACTATTTTACCTTTTAGCTAAATCTTAGCTGGTATCCCAGTGCTTTAGTGCAAAATATCCAGATTCACAGCACATAGCTTGTGGCTTCCCAGCTGGTCATGACCCAGGCCCAGCCTATATCTTCTTGTCATTCATTAGTCACGTTAATGACACTGTGTGGTTTTTCGGTCTTATTAATGACCAGATATCACCTTTCAGACAAGTTTTAACATCATATGCCACATTTTTAATTTGACTTTCACTGCTGTCAAATATAATATTCTGGACCCATTTAACATTTCCACATTTAAATTCATCACCAAAGATAAGCAGAGAAGCAAAATCATAACTGTATTTTCCCAGTCCAACAGGTATGACAACCTGGCCACTGTATGACAGATGAGCCTTGTGCAGTTCAGATAAAATGCCCTTCACTAGAAACACTGATATGTAGATAACCTCTCCGTGCAGCTGTTTGCCTTTCATTCCTCATGACACCCAAGCTGCCATCACAAAGTGCGCAGTCCATCATCAATCTAGACTGTTTTCAAAGCAGTGTTCCATAAAGAAAAGAAAAGAGGAGGTGAAAGGATGGAGATAAAAGACAGGATCAGAGACATACAACGTGTTGTGCCTGACTCTGACACTTTCATCAACCATGCTTTTCCACACACCAGAAGGTGACGGGGCAGGATTTACTGACCCAGAAGACCCTTTTGTGCTTTCCATGCTGCACTGATCCTTGCTTCCACTCTGGCTGCATGTGTAGGCCTATAGGCTTACCTTTTATACCCCTCTACCTCACTGTGTGTCTATTGTAAATAGGCTTAATGTTATAGATGTCTGTGTGCAAGCACAAAGCACCAAGGCAAAGCACAGAGTTTGGCTCTATTCTGCATCGAGGAGAAGGGAACAGGTGGAAAGAGACCAATTGGGACACAGAAGACGCTCAGATTTCTCTTTAAAAAGTTCAGCTGCTACAGTATCTGGTCCAGGGTGATTTCTAGACACAAATGAAATATTTGTTTACTTCTGTTACCATGCAGCAATGCCACAGCAATGCCACTGCTCAGTTTCAATGAATGGGCATGAATTGAAGCTTATTCTACTGTTGACTTACAATATAAGTCCCCTCTGGATAAGAGCGTAGCTAAAAGGCTTAAATGCAAAATGTACATGTAGGTTGTAAATCAACCTGTCAGAGGCTGTCAAAGCAGCAGCCAGCAGGGTGAACAAGGGCATCCATGGGTCCCTCGCTGTGTGGGCTGGCAGGGACAATAAGCCATACTGTTTGACCTGCCGTGTGCGTCCCACTGCCAGGTTCACAGACATTCAAACACCGCTCGTCTGACGCCACAGTTGAGACTGAAAATTCAATCCAAACATTTTGCTCCATAAATCAGGGATCTGTTACTTTATATATTTGAAAGTCATTTATCTCTGTGTCCAAAACATTTTGGAAAGAGTAAACTCTCTCTTTAAACAATGGTACTGGACTTATAGAAGATCATGAGATATCCTCTGAAACTTTTGTCATTCCTTTTAAAATAAAGAAGCAGTAGCACCTGTTACACAAGCTCACTTGTACAGTATATTAATTGATGGCCCCTAAGACACTTTGGATTATTATTGAAATACTGGACATACTGTACATTGTTTCATATATCATGCAGGGCTTGGAATCTACACATCGTGACACAAGTGTCATTGTTCAGTTTCAGGAGGCTACTGTGTGGCTCATTGCATGGATCATGTGAGTTAAAGTTTGTCATTCATAAAAGACAGCCAATGTTTACTTTGTCCTGATGATATTTTCTAATATCAGTCAAGGACTCTTTGTAAAACTACTGTATATAATGTGTGAAGAAATTATGAACCTAAAGGGCATGTCATTAGCCTAGCTGTTGTACTCCTATGGGTACCTGTGATGTATCTGTGGGAGTCACTAATGAGTTTACAGTGACCCTATTATACTTTATGGTATTTTCAACACCTAGGTTCTAATGATAACCTCATATCTTGAAACATCACATATAGGCTAGTACTTGATTATGTTTCCAGAACAGATAAATAAAGTCATGTCGAGAATCTAAACACTACCCTGTCCGCCTGTAGGTGTGGAGGAGTGGGAGGCCTGTATTGTAGAGCTGGGTGAGGGGAGGGGGAGTTGCACGTTTAAGCCAATAGAGGCAGCGCAGCACTAATGTCATTTCTCGATGCTTTAACTTGGTGCCAGAGCTGCGCAGCGCTCAGCCTCGGTCAGCCTCGCTCTCTGTTTTTCTCTCCACCCATGATCATGTACTGAAGACTGCATTAATTTAACTGATTTAGGACGAGAACAGAGCTGTGTTTGCTGGTTGCCGTCAGCCCGGATGCCTCCACAGTAGTGATTACATTTTGATAAACGGAATATTCAGCCCGACACCGGAACAAGTTGTTGCCTTTGAGAGGTGAGTGTCACACTTTGGCTCAGAACTATTAATTTTGTTTTCTAAATGTTGCAACCTCACTCTTCAATTGCACAAAACTGTATGTAAAATTAGGGGTTTGCGATAGATTCGTGATCATGTATAAACTGTAGGTCACATCTAAAGAAGTTTGCATTCTTCTTTTAAACGTAATCATCAAGAAAGATGGAAATGATGTGTCTCCGTTCAACTAACAGAGCCTCAGCTAACGAAAATTTAGTTAGTTGAGGCTCTTTTAGTTGAGGCAGTGGGAGAGAGAAAAAAGTGTCGGAGTCGGGGCGAATTTTACTTGGAAAGTGTCCGTGCGTAAAGACGCACTTAATGGAGCTTCGCATATTGGTTTCCAGATGTGTGGACTCAGCTGTTACTTGTCACTCAGGTGGTCTTCTCTTGCTGTCTTCCCTTTTCCTCTCTCTACAGCACATTCTCTTTACAGTGTCTCTTGAACTCTTCAGAATCACATCAGTGTGGACAGACCACAGCCCACATCCACAAAAAATAATTACAAAGTGAAGCCACATCACTTCAGCCACACATAACAACTGACCAAGGAAAGCGTTTCTCCTAGTCAGACTTAACACAACTCTAACAACTACTAGTGGTAGTGTCTTCCATGACTGTCAAAGTTTCATTATGTTTGTGTTATGTGTTACACATCTTGTTTTGATACTTAGTCTTTTGTTTTCCACCAAATTTTCTGCATTAATTAAAACATTTAAACACTGATTATGGGTTCTTGGTGACTTGTCAAGTTGGACCTTTTATTTCAGTATGTTCTGTATTGAAGCGAGTGGGGGCACCTAGTGGTGGGAGAGATTTGTGAAGGTGCTGCAGTGAGAGAGGCAGACTTTCTTGTGTGTTTGTGTAAATGCTACATTGTGGATTTTCATTCTCATTTCCAGCTTGAATTAATGTTTGTTGCAAATAGTCAAATGCTGTGTTCTTCTTTAATATGATCTAAACCAGCTAATTTTACAGTCTTGATGGTCTTCTCAAAAAAGAAAGTGAATTACACTGTTTTGCCCTAACTGTTCTCTCGGCCTAGAAACTTACAGCATGCAGACTTGGGCCACTGGACAGGAAATTACAAACTGGTCTGTAGTTAACTGATCCAGGATAAGAGCAGCCAGGGATCAGGTGACTGAAGTGTAGTCCCCCTTTGAGGTAGGTGAGTGAGCCAGACTTTGCTGGGGGTATAGGCTCTGTAATGCTAAGCCTTTGTTAATGAGTATGTATCAGTGTGTGTGTCCTTGCCTGTGTGTGGTACTAGGTGCAAGTGCTCATGGATCTGCGTGTCTATTACTTTGTATGTGCGCGTGTGTGTGTGTGCATGTGTTTTTCTGTGTGTCTGTAACTGCTTATGTGTTTGTGCTATGTGTGTGAGAGAGTGTGTGTGAGATAGGTGTTTGGGCTCATGAGTTAAGCTGCTGTTAATTGGTCAGCCATTTGGACCACATGGGAGAGTCAGATCAGGCAGTAGCTGAAAATATTGGTATGCTTGCCTCAAATTACCTCCATGGGATTTCTATGCATGTAATGCTATCATCCACAGTGAGTGCAGCAGCAGAATGAGTTAAAAAAATTAAATGGGCTTTTACATGTCCATATGGTAACCATGTAGCTAGGGCCAGAGGCTGGGTAGCTTCAGTGCTGCAAAGTGGGAAAAAGCTAGCCTCGCTTTAATAGATAGTTGCAAAGTTCACTAATTAACATGTCTTGTTCTTTTAAATCAATATAAGTCTAGAGACTTGCAATAAAAATTACCAACCTGTTTGCCAAGCAGCCAACAAATCCAGCTAAGAACTAGTCTGACACATAACCAACCACAAAACTCAAATTTTTTACACTTTCCACTGAAACGACAGTCAAGCATGACAGTGGTATCAACCCTCTCATCTGAGGCCCATGAGTTACGTAACATTGTTGTCTTCATCAATGTGTTAAAGTGAAGTCTTTTTGTCATTCAGACTTTTTTGCAATAATGTTCGCTATGACTTCTTTCATATAAACCTACAACCATGGTACACACACAAGATTTGGCAGTACACATGACATACTGTATTCCTGTGTTTCAGGATTTATTTCTTCATGTTATTACTGTTTAGGGCACACTCCAAAACTGTCATGCTTTTTAGTGAGCTGAGTTTCCCAATAATGTCTAGGATTAGGTTGCAGCTTTTAAAGTGACACTTCCTAGACTGTTGTGATTAGTAGGCTAACTATAGGTAACAATGTCCTACATCAGTACATCTCATGTGCGTGCCTATCCATTAATGCAACTGCATGCAGTTCAGATTTGTGCCATTTTGAAAGTGATACATAAATTTTACTAGGTCCAACCTAGTAAGATAACTGTTCCAATTTTTGTGTAAAAATGTGTCATTCGAACATGAAGCCGACAATGGGCAAGAGTACACGTTTGAAAAGGAAATACACGTGTTTATCAGTCAGTACAATGAGAGGCTTTTGTGTGCTTAATGGTAAAGTCTGATAGAGGTTTAATAAGGGCAGGATGCAAAGGCTGAATTTGTTTAAACATGTCATAATGAGGAGAGGAGGAAAATGTTCTAGTTGAGGAGGATGTGAATCAGAGGGGGGTGTGAAGCAGAACTTTGGAAGATGACCTTTGAGGTTTCACCAAAAGACAGAGAATGGCTGGACATGTCGCACCATTGTGAGTCTAGCTCTGACAGCAGAAGTGAACAGATTATGAATACATTTTTTACTTTTTGTTTCATTGTCCCTGTTGGCTTTATAGATGTTTTTTGTAAAATGACAGACTCATTTTTCAGAGCAGTTCCTTTAGATTAGAAGCATGAGGCTTCAGTTCTTAGTTTTCTCACATGTATCCCAGATTCTCGTTCTCCAGTGGGGTTTGAGTGCCAGAGAGGAAATCCAGCCTGGAGATTGTTTTGATATTGTTGGACACTCTCCTGGAAAACCTTTTTGCTGTGGTGTTCTGGATTTAGGGCCATTGGCACCCCGGCTTAAACACCTCATCTGATCACAGCAATAAAACTTGAAGAGCTCAGATGTTCTGTGTTTCACCTTTTTTCAGACTAAAAAGATTCAATCATGCAACTTTTTAATAGATAGCAGGTAAACTAAATCCTGAAGATTAAATGAATGCTTTTTGGTCCCCCTAAAATCTAGGGTTTTAGAGCAGTTTCTGACATATAGAGTGTGTACTGTTATACACACAAGCTAATGGTGTACATCTTTAGGATGGTTTACTGCTGGTTGACTGGTTCAGCAGGGTCAAACAGCATTCACAGTTCGAGTCTCGAGTCCCTGTGTTTGAGTTGGAGCACAGATTGGCATTAGATAAAATAAATGGAACCAATATGAAACATAAACATAAATGTGAAGTGTGTGTGTGTTTGCATGTGTGCAGTTATGTGTGTCAGACCTCCATCTATTAGTAAGTCAACACTGTTCTGTCTGTACGACTCCGTCAGCCTAATAGCTTGGACCAACATGTGTACACACAAGCGAGTTTGTGCTGTCATACTGGAATTAATCGAGTGTGGGTTTGTGTAAATCATTCCAAACCTCTGAAAACACAACCTCTCTCTCACACACACACACACACACACACACACACACACTGACAGGGGCACGCACATGCTTGCCAAGCAGCTATCCCCTGTAGTTGTGTTTGAAGAGACAATCACTGAACAGGATAAATAGAACAGTGAACAATGAAAACCAGATATTTCTTGGAAGGACAGAAATAAGTCTCAAGGTGAAAGTCTTAATTTTAGATACGGACCACCCAGCAGAAAGAGTTATCAGCAGTGGGAGATTACATGCAAATATTGTTGAAACCAATCTTAATTAATCGAATAGGTCATTGATAAAAAACTAAATGCTAAACCTGCCATACTTCACATAATTTCATATTGAAAGGAATGTGGGTGTCTAAACCAAAAGCTAAGGTTCTGAGCAACTGTGAAAGGCATGGTTTTACATTTTAAAGACTAACTGACTAAAGATGTTAATTCATAATAAAAAAAACTCATTAGTTGTAAACCTACTTGCAAATAGTTTTTGCTTTTTTGCTACATGTGATGGAAGAGTCAGGTCTGTATTATGTTGTTGATGTTGGATGGAAATATAACACTTTAACTGGTGAAAGAGAAGTTAATAGTGTATATGCATGTTCCTTACAGTAGCCATGAAATACTGCTATGCTGAGGAGGTGATGAGTGTAAATGCATGTGTGTTGGGGCGGCAGTACTTGATCTATGAATCCAGTCATGATCACTGTGCTTGTTGAGTGGTTTCAGACCAAACCCTGCAGGTCGCATTGGCTCCACAACCTGGTATTATGGTCAGCTTGTGGGGAAGAAATGTAATCCAGAGCTTAGAGGAATATCAGACAGCGAAAAATGGACTCTGAGAGGGAGTCGCTCTAATTTCTGTGTTAAAACATGCAGCTGAGCTGAACTAAAGTTGCCCGCAGCACTTGCTAAGCGATGCAAAACGGAGGTGTTGTTGAGAGTTCCTGACTCGTGCCTGCGAGTGAGAGTCGATTTGGCACCAATGTAATTACCTATACACACAGCTCTATTTGATGATGATTAAAGCCACTCGCACACACAGATTCACACACCTGCCCAGACACTGCCAGTCGCCAGCCACAGTCGTTATGGAGACATTAAAGGTGATGATTATTAGATGATAATGATTACAAGGCTTTAAAGCTCAAGTAAAGGTAAACAGTACAGATAGAAGCACAGTCTCATATATAGGAAGACAAGATCGCTGCGTAACAACCACGTAATTATTCCCAGTCAAATGACCACCCTTAGGGAGAACACAAATGATAGCTTTCCGTTTTTGTTTTTGATTGGGAAAAACATAAAAGGTCTCCATAACAGATTCTAGTTTGTTCCTAAGTCCAATTTTGATGATCATGTTTCACAGTTTGATGTTTGGTGGTTTCATGTTTTCGCTTCATCTGAATGACTACCCGTTCTAAATCCATTGGATAACAGTAAGAATGCATCGCTAAAACAATCTTTCTGTTGTTTGTGAAGAGCTGCCATATTGGAGATCTGGGGTCAATGTGCATCAAACATGACTTAGCGTTTGCCTTTTCTCCTTTAACTGGTCTCGTGGTCTCATTTGCATTGGACAATGTGTTCCTGAGGCTAATATAGGCTCCTGAGCTGATGTCTCAGCTTTCTTTCCCTTCTCTGCCTTGCTTACACCACTCCTCTTTTTAATCATTTTACCTCTCTCTCTCTTTCAATATGTATGAAGCCTCGGATGGCACAGGATGTTCTCATAAATCTATGTCTCTGTTTTTTTCCAAGGCCTAATCACTGCCAATCTGGTTCAAAACACAGAAGCAGAGGTGTAGATGCAATTTAAAGCTTTGTGACGAACAAAGTTTGCACATTTTAAGAAGTGTCTTTGAAGGAATATAAAAGTATTCATTTGGGTGGTCATTTGTAAGTGCAGAGGTCTCTGAGGACATGTCCTATCTATCGCTGTATCTTAGTGTAGCCTCACACCATTCCTCCAGAGGGGAAATGGCTCCATCCAATCTGATGCCACCCAGAGTCAGGAAATGGCCTAATGTGATAAATACTATATAAATGAGGGTGGGGGAAATTACAGTATTTTCACCAAAGTCACCAAAAGCTGCACATTTGCCCTTGCTCAAGGACTTACAGGAGTCTTGTTTGCAGTGCAAAATGGTCATTAAAGCTGTTGTAACTATTCCTTTTTAAAAATAACAATGGATTAAAGGAAATCAACTCTTTTTCAACAATTTTCAGTGTGTTTTAGCCTACAACAGTTTTGGTTCACTCACTCCACTCTCATAGTGTTGTTTTCAGCCACAGCAGGCAACTGTTTTTTGCAAAATAGTTGCATTTTGGCAACTATAATTTCCTCAGGAGTTAGTGAAGATCAAAAACAGAGTAAAAGAAAGAACGATTATTGGACTTATATCTACTCGATGGCCAAAAATGAATGATGTTCTTGTTCTGCTGGATGTGTAAATATGCAGCTGTATCTGACATATCACCTTAAAACATACTGTATGTTAGTGTTGCTGCTGCCCCAAGTGGCCAACAAATTAGCAATTTCAATTTTAAATTATATTTATGTAAAAGCTCTGCCAGCGAAAACTGCAAGAAGTAAGCCATTTTTATACAACATGCAAGCACAAGCTTTGTGCTCGGTGGCAAGTAATCAAGCAGCAGTATATTTTTCTCAATGTGCATCTCTACCAGAAGAAAATAAGAGAAAGATGTAACAGATATTTAGCCACAGTAGTTAGCCGAGGAAGGCTTGGGACTTTCCAAGCACTCATAGCAAAACTAATACAAACAGTGATTTGACTGTTGTCTGGGCGCTGTGAGATCCATCCGTTCACAAGCTCCCTTTCGTCGCCTGTGAAAGGGAGCTTTAATTGCCACTTGCATTAATGAGGTAGTAAATAAATGTCTTTTGTGTTTACACTAATGACCTCGAAAACCAGACAGTAAAGTGGGGCCTAAGGCGTTCATTATCTCTAACCAGCCACCCGTGAAATCCAGCATGTGCGAGTTCCTGTACATGTGAGCACATGTATGTATCCGTGCACATTAGCTTGTTTGTATGTTTTTATTTATTCAGTGCTTAATGCATGTCTGCTAAAGTGTGTGCATTAGTGCATTCCCTTCAGAGAAGACCGCAATTTTCCTCAGGGCCTTTTAGACATCTGGTTGCAGATGGACAGCTTATATACCCAAGTAATATGTCCAGTTAAGCCCCTGGGAGCTGCCGCTGTGCACATCATTACAAGCCTCCTCCGGCTTTGCTTGGAACTTCACTGAAACCCTATCGTTTGGTTCAGAAGGCTACAAATATGCTGTATATCCTTTTATACTACTTCCTCACTGCTTCGTCTCCCATCTGTTGCAGATTAGTCTTCAGTGTGTGTTTAGATAGCTGAGCCTGTGGCCGAGCTGGACTGATAATAAACCCAGAATGTTTTAGTCAGAACTGTCAGGTAGGTCTGAATTAACAGAGAGGCCAAATGAGGATATGGCTGGCTGAGAAAAAAAAGACAAGGTGAAAGAGAGACAGCAAGAGGGTAAGACAGGCTCCAAAATTACACAAAACAGATTGTCTGTTTACCCATGAACCCAAGGCCTGCTACTCAAGGGTCAGTGTGGAATGACAACACTGACGGCCTGGTCAAATTCAACCACAGTCCCTGGGAGAGGAGGGAGACAGACCCCCTGCAAAATAACCAGTCACGCCAGTGATAGTAAGTTTATTTTAGCATGGAGCTCAAATCAACTTTCATACAACATATAGTCTCGATATCTGTCACCCTTGTGGCATCCAAACCTGCCACCAAAATGTTACAGTTTCTGTGATGAGCTAAGCTGCTATCACTCAGCTGTTTTGTTATCTGTCTCTTTTCAAAATCTAACTCTCCATTGCTGACTCAGTAACCCAGTTAAACAAGAAGTGCCTTGGGAATGTGCAGTGGAAATAAGCTATAATAAGGCTACATATGGTTTCACACACACACACACCCTTCTTCACTACTCATTGCCAGCCCATGTAGGCCAGCCTCCAGCCTGAGTGTGACAAAATGCCCCTGGGGCTGCGAACTTGGTCAGACACTCCGTTCCCAGCACTTGTTGTGTTTCCAAAGCTAAATTATGGGAATGTGAGTCTGATGGTGGTGTAATAAATAGCCAGTTTATGTGTGTATATATGTACAAGTGTGTGTTTGTCTGTTCCACTTGACTGATGTGCCATCTCTCCAGGATCCTGTCATTAAGCCTCTGTGTACACAACCCCAATCCCTGGTCTACATCTCTTATACAAAATTCAAAGGGGATTCACACACACACACACACACACACACACACACTCAGCTTTCCCATATTAAATGTGATGCAATGCTCCTGCTCGTCTTGCATGATATGTCATCATATTTAGCTGTTTTACATTTGCCTCTGTTTTTTGGTGCAATGCCTGGATCTACTTTGAGTGGCACAGCTCTGACTTGTCTGTTTCTTTTGGCTTAGACACACAGTAAATCAGTCAGATGGACACCTAGATTGATAGAGAAACTTCTCGTAATGACAGTTTCATAGCTGCGTCATTCTTGGTTTAGTCAAAGTATAATGGAGGCCAGTAAAAATATATAACAAGTTTATTTGTAACAGATACAGCTGGAGTGTGTCACTTTCATTTTCCTGTTAACAGAACAAGGGGAACTGGTTTCTTTTGTTGTTGTCTATCAGCCTTACATCAGTGTCCTGTATTTTTCTTAAAAGAGCAGCTGGAATATTTCACTATTTATCTTTTATTTAAATAATTTCACTTTGTAAGGCGTACCTCAGTGTCCCAATCATGAACCCTGAGCTTTTCCGACCATTTAAGTGAAATAAAACTGTAGTGATACGTATATTTTCCCTCAAAACAAGAACAAGATAATCTGGTTCTTGACATTTTTCATTTTTATCATCCGTTACTTGCTCATCTCTGTTCAGTTGTTAAGTACCTGCCTGTTCTTTCTCTTCTGTAGAGGATCATTTTAACCCACAGTTTGTTCATGACTTTGTACATGAGTCAATTTGATCACAGAAGTCTGGGTTTTTTATTAAGACACTTGAAACACAGACTTGTCTTTCACAATGGTGGTTACAGTGACCTCTGGCTTTTATTAAAGAAGAAATGCATCACTTAACAATATCAAATTAATTTTGGATGGGAAGCACAAGTCTCTTTTATCTTCTTTCTCCTTCACACACATGCGCACACACACACGGTACCATAATGACAATACAGTAGGTCTCTATTCTTTCCTGATAGGTGTTTTCGTTTTGTAATGGTCTTTCCTACTTTCCAGTTCCTCATTGACTTGAAACACGTGTGTGAAAGTGCAATTTTATCTCATGCAAAATCCCAGCATCATTAAGTTTAATGTGATTCACCTATCTTAGCTCCACTCATCAGTAAGAGCAAAATGTACTGTTACTAATAAAATCATAAATTATTTCCCCGAACCCTCAAATGTGCATATTAACATATAAACCCAGTAGGTTGAACACTGCTCTCAAGGTGTATATTTTATTATTAACTTCACGTCTGAGGTAATCTGCTGTGTAGATGAATCTGTGACCCACCTGTTGCAGTATTAATAATACATCTATAGTCTACACTGTTGTTTGTATCCAGTATGACTGAAGAACATTAATTGCTATCTCCTTTAATAGCATGAAATGTAGAGTAATACATTTCATCATCTATCATCTATCATCAGTTGTTTTTCCACAGAGGATATCTAACCCCTTAATAGTCTGATGAAATCGTTTGTATGCATGAGGACACTTTGACTTGGCAAGACATTTTAGCCTACAGGAACATGTAGGGCTTGCATGCAGTGAGATTCAGGTAAAGACATGTATTTAGCAGTTTAAATGAGGTCAACTCTGCCAAATCATGAAAAATTATGATGAATAACTTACGTGTTGACATGTAGGGGAGAAGATTCTGTTATACTGTTTTTTAAAACCCCATTTAGCCCTGAAAAAGCATAACTCCTCAACCGACTCTAATCAGCCTGTGAATAGTGAAGGGATTTGCAGATAATCCACTTGAATGTCAGAATAATTGACTACATATGTAGGGAAATACAATAAAGATTGACGGATACACATGTAAGGCTGAACAGTAACTGCATTGAAGTAGCGATTATTTTCATTTTGCAATGATTTATCCCAAATGAGACACCTACTATTTTGGAAGAGAATGAATAGAGCATTTAATAGCAACCGTGGGATGTTTCCAAACCCAAAACAAACCCACATAGCTTTATTGATGTTGTGAGAAAGCACAAACACCGACTGTGGATACAAGCCCCATATGGATAGGTTTCCTGTCTAGTCAGGAAATACGCTAAACTCCACAAAGTCTAGTGACACGTTAACTCTGCCATACTCCATCCCTACTACGTCAATACAAAATACACAAAATCAAGGGTCTACAATGCTGGCAACTCTGTAAGCTTGTATTTAAAGCTACAGTGTGTAACTTCTTTATTTTGTTAGAAATATCCTCCAAAAAGCTTGGAGAAGTGCTATCAAAGGCTTCTGTGACCAAGAGTCATTGAACAGCCTGGCTGTGGTCTTTGACCAGATGGTGGCGCTAGATGAAAAGTCGGGGCAGTTACCAAAGTCATTAGTGTATACTGTCTGAGAACTATCAATGTTGCTTCAAACTTTTGTGGCAATCTATGCAGTAGATGATGAGATTCGGAGACGAGGAAGACATGAATTAGATTCATCCTCTGGGCAGCATGCTTGTCTATACAAAAGTTTGTGGCAGTAGTTGTTGAGATATTTTAGTCTGAACCAAAGGCGTGGCCGACCAATGCTGCCATCCCCAGAATTAAATTGACATAAAAAATGAGCTGCTTGCATTTTACCTGTAAATGGTATAAATAGTGTTTTGAACATCTGAATTAAAGTTTTCCATTCCAATACCAAAGCTCTCATCCGAGTAACATGACAATTTCCTGCCTTTAACAGCACATTTATTGCTGCTTGTATTGTTCCAGAGGTGTTTAGGTAACACCCTGCAGTGGTTAACAAATTTCAGCAGAGGGTTTTATGACTAGGAACCTTAATCACACTCTGGCGAGACTACTAAGCTACATCTCCATGGACGTGATATGCAGCAGCAAGTCGAGCTTGTTAGCCTTGTTAGCAAGGTCTAAAGATCCATTTCCTGGTGTGAAAGGCTGCTGAGAGGTGTCTGTCAGTGTGAATGGGGTTGAATTTGGTTAATTGGAGCTGAATGGTGGAATTACAATGGGTGTGAATTGAGATGTGGCTCTAAGGTCTTTTTGTGAGGAAGATATGTGTGTGAGCTGGTTTGTCAGCTGTTGTGCATATGGCCAGTGTAAGGGGGCATTGCTGATTAAAATAAGAAATTCATATAAATACATCTTCCATGTCAAGGCTACATGATATGACACATGGCTATAGAGAAGACTAAAATTTAAAGTAGCATTACATCATATGCAGTCACTGAGGACAGGTTTCATTAGAAAATCAAGTTTCACTTGTAGTGCCCCCATCATGTTATATTTGCCTGGGCTTGTCAGCTGTGCTTCAGTAGTGTTATTTGTTGTGTTATCTTTTCCAGTATTATTTCAGTATCACTCTTTTCAATGCCTGAGTAGAACATGTCTTGCTGAATAGTGGCAGAAGTGCTTGGCATAATCCTCACACACTTTAGATGTCAGATTTGGGGTCTCTGAATGCAACAATTTGTGTGACTTTGAGAAACCATGTGACAAATGCTGCCATTTAATGCAGTGATTAGTCACGTGTGTTACAGCTTTCATGCAACTTCTTCTGTCACATTTGATGCACCCAAGTGCGAAACCATAAATCATTTGAAGAAAACCTGCAAAACTCCACACCATCACTGTCATTGTGCCTCTTCCTTTTCTGCAATGGCACAATTTTTGCTCTTCCTTCATGTTTGGCCTTTTAGAATAGCTAAACAATTTTGCGTTGGTCAGATGTTACAAGCATACCAAAGACGTTGAGACAGGGAACATGGCTGTTAATGGTCAAATGTGGCTATGAGGTTACTGTCACTGTATACCATGTAATTTGTAATAATTTCAGTTTTTCATTCGAATTACGGTATGTTCATCTTAATTTGCATCACCACCATGACCTCCACAGCTGTAAATTTAACACAATAATATGAACATGCAATAGCACTGAAAGTTGTCATTGATCGAATAACATTTTTGAAGAATAGATTTTTGTCTTCAAAGTCTGTGTAGGAATTAATCCTGCAAAGTAGCTCTATTTGCACAATCTTGTATATTTCCGCATGTATTTGCACTTTACGCTACTTTAACATCAGGAATGGTCTCCATGCTCTGTTTGACTTTGACTTTTTATGACAAACTGTTGTGCAACACGCTGAGACATGTCATTGTCCTTGTTGATTTGTGTTTTGAACAACCAGAGGGATGTCTCCCTTGATATTTGCATTCTAAGGGGTCTGTTAAATCCTTGCTTGCCCCCTGGATGAGGAAACACAGTGCTGGTATTGGTGTCCAGGTGTGAATGACTGCTGTAAATAAAAATTAGGCACAACCCTGCTGGAAAAGAACATGTCTGCTCAGCACAATAAAGGTTGGGAAAAAAGCCAAATTAACAGTTGAGTTCTGTTCCAGTAGATAGGTGAAATGTGCTGCCAGGAGTAAGTGTGCCGGGTGTAGAACGTGTGTGTGTGCGCAGTAAGTGTGTAGTCTAGACTTGGTCTTGGATTTCAAGTACAGAAAAGGCCACTAGATCTTGTCTGAACCTCAGTCAAAAGCCTTTGCCAAGGGAAGAAAACGTTGCTTGAGAAGTGCTCCGAGAGACTTGATCAAAGGTTTCTGTCCAAATTACTTCTGACTGTCCTGAGTTTTTCAGTTATTTTGGGCCAATAGCATCCTTTCATTTCATACTGGATATCAGCCAAAGTTTATTCCAAGAAGAAACAAACATTTTCAAAAGCTGGCACATGCATTGGCACAATTTTAATATTTGTACTTTAAGTAATAAAGTTTAATTTAAATTCTCACTGTCTGTAAATTTCCTGTTCTGGCATATATAGCTAATTATGAAAAGAGATCCTGAATAACACTGAGAACTTGCCATTTTCCAATATAAGAAATGTGACATTTAAAGCAGAATGGTTGAAACTGTGCATTTGTGAGCAGTTATATGTGCATCATGTGTTTGTAGTTAGTGCTGGGGTCAAAAGCCACTGCATAAACCCTTCATTAGTTAGTTCTTGCTCATCAGCCTTAGACATGTGAATGAGACTAGGGTGTCATCCATTCAGCACATGTCAAATGCTTTTGTGGAGTGCTGAAACATGGTTTCTTTGCTTTTTGGTGGGTAAGATCTGTTAAAACCCTACTTTTATTGTGAAGGAAGCAAGTTGCAGGATAATCACATTATGATGTGATGTTGTGTAAAGGGCAAAATTGTGCTTTTTTGTGGTAGAAAGTTCTTGTCTCATGTCTGTCTTAGAATATAGTTATTTAGCTTAAAAAGATAATAAATTGGCATCTACAACACAAACAATAACAGTCAATTAAAAATAATTTCTCAAGTTTTTTGCTCGGTCCCACCCTTTCCTCTCTTCTAAGAGGAAGCAGAGGAGACGGCAAGGTCAACTGTCCTCTTGTGTTTTCTAAGGAGCCATGGGTCCCTGGCCACAAGCCCAGGCTCAGTCTGAAAGGCTGATATCTGCCTATTGTGTGGGATAAAGCCACTCATCCTCAGACCTGTCCTCTATTCACGCCAAAGCATTCCTTACCCACTCATTGTCTGTTTTTGCTATCTGAATTAAGTACTTTTTGTCTGTCACAAAAATAGATGTTTTTACTCGTCTGCCTGAAATAGCATTTCCAGAGATTTTGAACTGTATATCCAGATAAATATCTCAGGAAACCTAATGCACATCTTTCTGAAGGTTAAACACAAAGTGTTTTTTGCAGAGCAGCGCCAAGACCCCTGGAAAACTTGAGAGCTTTTCTGAAAGGTTTACCCTCTAGCTCCTCTCTCTCAATTTCAAATATGCATTGGCATGCCAGGAAAGAAGGCTGTGTTGGCAAAACACATAGACAGTCCTATCTTTATGCACACAGGGAGGAGCAAGCTGCCCCACAGTCATTTCTCATTTTTAACAGGTAATTTGGCATGTGACAAACAGCTCTGTTGCCCTCTTTGCAAGTCACTTTGTGGGGTTGTCAGGGAGAGGGCCACTTTGTCTGCTGGACAATTGAGTAAACTCATTTATCATTTTAGACAAAATTAAGCCATTTCTGCTTTTCGGGTTTTCACAATGATGGGGGGTGGAGAGCTTTTATGAATAAATCACTTCTCCCAGACATATAAAGCAAATTTTCTTTTTCTTTTTTTGAATGCAAATGTATGTATGCGGGTTGTTTTTCTTCTCTGGTTTTCTTTCTAATTTCTGGAAATAAGTGCAATGTTTCACATTTTATAGTTGATAATGCAGATATCAGCTTTTTCACATGGCGGATATCATATTTAGGAACAAAACACTTCACTCCTAGTTCAGCGGGATTGTCAGGAGTTTCCTGAATTCAAAATCTGTTTGACAATAATGACTTGAAGTCATGGATGGATTACTGAACAGGCCTCAGGGGCAAGAAAGGTCATAGAGGCCCTTGGGCCAGAGTCTCTGTATGATGTGACTACTAATATTTCTGGTTTGAAAGTCAGATAGTTCAGTTAAATTACACAGAACAACTACAAAAAGATAAAAGATTACTACAAAAATATGCAAAGTTCTTACAAATGGCACACCATTTGTAGTCATATTGTGTTACTTTCAGTGTCCCTGATTGGCCCCGATTGTGGGGGCGCAGGGGGGTTGGGTGGGGGGGCGGCTTTAGTTGTCTGTGCTCAAATGCTCTTTTCTTTTTCTCATAATCCATCCATAGCTGAAGAGAGATAAGAGGAAGGGAACCCCTTTCCTCTCACTCATTCACTTGTATAGAAAGGGAGTTGATGGTATCAATGACAGGGTGAGCAGAGAGGTCCCCTGTGAAAAAATCTCCTGAGTTGAGTGAGGCTGACTTTGGAGGAAGCACAGCTAATATTTAACTAGCAAAAATTTTGGAAAGGAAAATCATAACCTGTTTTTAAAATATTTTCCACCAAAGAGAGCAAACAAAGACTTGTATAATAATTTATATAAACAATGGATCACACAACTACTTCCAAAGTAGTCTAATTTTGCTCAGATTTATGCAAAAATCAAATGATTTATTAGTGAGATAATGAAGCAGTCGAGCCAGGAACACGTCACATCAACTATTATGTGATCTAATGAGCAGCTGAGTACAGATTAATGTAACATTACTAGAGCAAATGACATGAGATGTATCAGACATGATGACTTCACTTCCAGTATAAACAGAAAAAAACTTTGTCTAAGAGGGAAATAAAGAGGAGTGAATCATAAGTATAACGCAAATAACTTGTGTGGCTAAAGCTATGAGGAAGACAGAGAAAGAATAAGACAAATAGTAAAGTATGAGTGTAGAGCGGACATGTCATCTGGCTCTCATGAATCCTGCAGCCATGTAGGGGGGTGGGATTCAGGGTTTGGTGTCACTCTGGTGGAGGAAGGGGTGAGATAGAAATAGAGGGAGGGGGAGTTGTTGACTCTGAAGTGTGTGTGTGACTGAAATCGGTGGAAGGCGATTTGCTCTGGAGGGGAGGAATGAGGGAGGGGCCGACGGGGCTTGGCTGCCCCAAGAGCACACACACACACACACACACACACACACACACACATTCACTCACTCACTCCCACACACTTGCAGGGATCTGAGACGCTGCAGATAGAGACGTCACCTTTCTGCCCTCTGTCTTTGCTTTGTTGGAAATCCAAATTTCTGGATTGCTAAAGGAGTTTCTCCTCAGCTGCGGAGTGAGAGTCGTGTCTTTCCTTCCTCTCACCACAGCTGATTTTTCAAAAGGCTGAGACATTGGGGTAATTCTTCCTGACTGAGTGGGATCTGGATCTGATTAGACCCTGGGTCTGTTGAGCTAGATGCTACAGACATGTAGCCAGAGCTGGAGCTCTGTGTGACTGGGGAATTGAGGAAGTGAATGAAAGCTTTCTGTGGAGGTGGAAAGAGAGATGCTTTTCCTTGAGGTAAGAGAAAAATAGACGAGTATACCTCCTGCAACTTGTAAATGCAGAAGTTTGTAGATTGAGCAGTTTTGGAAAACATTTTTGCACATAAGTTCCACTTTGATCTGTTGGTGAGGAAGCATGGCATAGATTGTGTCCAACAGATTTGCTTAGTTGAAAGTGCTGAAAAAGAACAGGAAAATAAATGACTAAGCTTAGCTCAAGATTAAAGTGCAGTGTGTCTGAGAATTGATCCTGCATGTGTGATGTGTATGGGTGTATAGTTTTTGCATGTTGCGTTTGTGTGCCTAGACAGCAATGAGGTGAATGTGTGTGTGTATGTGTGTGCAGGTGGTCTCTCTCCAGCTGTGTTAAGTCTCCTGTGCACCTCCTAACACCCGCTTGGTCTTAAAATAACAATCTTCACAAGTCAAGGAGCAATGACCTCGGCCTTTGAACTCAACAATTTAATGTTTTTTCTGAAGTCAATTTTTTTACTGACATTTGTTCCCACAAGTACTCGATATAATAAATATGTCCTTTAAATTAACTGCAGGTAACACATGTACCAATTTTTCATAAACATAATAAAAATGTTTCCTTGCTGTGAGAAAATATAGTACACTTGCACAATCTGTAAGTCTAAAAGTCATAGGTATCAATAAATTAGGAGGTTTTCCTTAAGTTCACCTGGATCCTGTTCATTTGAAAATAATGTTTGACCATACGAATTCCTCAGTGAAGGAGAGTCCCTTTAAAAGTGTCAGTTAAGCGGGGGGTGTTGCACACAGTTAACCGTTAGCTGCTTACATCTGGCCCATGTTTACACAGACCCAATGTTTTGACTCTTGCCTTTTTCAAATAAGTTTCCCTTTTTAACCCCCTCTGTTTCAACCTGTCATGTCTCCACTGCTGCTGAAATTTAGAGGAGGAATAGGTGGACATTCAGTTTTTTGTTTTTGACAAAGACGGCCATTGTGTTATTGCCAAGAGGTGACATGGTGAAATGTGAGTTGCTGTGTATGTTGGCTCAGGAATCTGCAGTCACCTTTTCCCCATAGCATATGGGATGAGAGGAAAGAGAGTTGAAGAGCAGAGGAGGAAAGACAGAATCTGTATAATTTACTGACTCTTGACAATTCATAAATCTTTTCAGTCAATTTTTCAAGCAAAAATGCTAAATTGCTTGTTTTAGCTTATATAAAGGGAGGATTTGCTGTTTTATCATGTCATAATGATGAGACCTTGGATAGGTTAATGGATATTTCCCACTAATTTCAGAGCTTTTAGAGTTTACAGTTTTTAGACTGAGTCATTAACAGATAATGTCAGATTGGCTAATAAAGAAAATAAACATTTTCCATATGGATAGGGGAGATATTTGATGTTTAAGGCACGTTTAATGGGACAATCTGGTCATACTGGCCATATTTAAAATTGTGTTGGCAATTATATTGTAATTTTTTGGCTGTAAATTCAACACCCACAGTCTCAGCTAAAGCTGAAGAAATGCACTTTTATTAATAAATTCTGAGCTGCACAAACTCTTACATAACCATAGTGCAATTGGTATAATTGCACAAAACAATCTTGGGGAAAAATTAGATTTAATCTAATTGCACCACTTACTGGTTTTAACTAGGTTAGCTGAGATAGAACAAAAGAGGTAAGGAAAAGCCTGAGTGATAATATTATCTGTCTTACCATAAATCTGATAGATTAGACACTGAAGAACAAAGCAACACTAAAAGACCCTTTTGTCCTGTGATAAGAGATTTGGTTTGACTTTTAACAGCACTTCTAATCTGTAAATTCAGTGTTTTGGAGCCCAGGGCTTTATTCAGCTGTATGCTAAGAGGAATGCTAATATTTCCCTTTCTTGTTACTGAGGTTTGACTGCATGGTGAGGTGTGGGAAGCCTTGAGGGTGAACAGAGCAGTTGACATTTCTACCAGAATGGGACTGAACTCAACGTGTAGATTATGAGTTCAGTGGCAGCTGACCTGGTAAGGTCAAAAAAGAAGAAAGATTATGTTTTTCTTTTCCTTGTATAAGTAAGAATAGTCTGAACTTCTTGAGGAAGAGTCGTGATATATATTTTATTACTATTCAGCCCTTTTGTTAGTTTTGTTGTTTTGTTGATTTACTGTGGAAAAGGGCAGAAAATGGTTACGTGAAAACTCAGCTTTTGTGTGTGACTATTGGTTATTCATTGATAGTAGTATTATAGCAAGTGTAAGTATTAAGTCAGTATTAATAGTAAGTGTTTAATTAGTAGCTTTTGGTTTAAAATTAGACACTTGAATGCTTATTGAACACAGTACTTACACATAAAGGGAATAACAATTTGTTATGTTTAATGCATATTAGTAACTACTAAACTACTTTTTAAAAATTCCAATAAGAAAGTTTAACTGACCTGAGTAAATGACTATCACCTGGAACAAGCATTGTTCTAAACTATGCATGTTAACCATAATGACTGCTCTTCAGTCATAGTTAACAGGCATGTTGGGTCAGTGGCGGCCATCAAGACCTTAACACCTCTGATTGTGCTGTTTTTGTGTAAAAGATCTAATCTACATACAGTTGCAAAGGGCCTGTGTGAAGTTTCTGTCTTTACCCAAACAAGATCTATCCTGGTGTATATTTGCATGTCAAAGAGGCAGAGCTGAGTGGGGCAGATCATCTGTGGCTTTTTCAACACCTTGAGACCAAAGCGCTGTTGTTATCAGACTGAGAGGGCTCTGAAGAACATGGATGTTGAGATAAGAGGGCTACTGCTGAAGGCGGGGGACACAACGACAAGAGTGATTCATTCCTATTCATGTAACCATCCAACTGTTATCAGCTTGTAAAGACAAAGGGAAAAAAAAGTCTGAATTGCTGCTGAAAGTAGATTCAGTCTGATTGGATGTATGACACCACTTTGGGTTTGGGGGATTTTATTTTGCATTTTGCTGCAAAGTGATTTCCTGAATACCTGCACATGACTAAAAGTGACTGTATACACTACTCACAAAAAGTTAGGGATATTTGGCTTTCGGGTGAAATTTATGGAAAACGTAAAAAGTTCACACTAC
>JAUMHL010000016.1:7827634-7854735 GCA_032362345.1 Sandelia bainsii | reverse complement strand
TGCATTTTAGGTTCATCCTGAAATTTCACCCGAAAGCCGAATATCCCTAACTTTTTGTGAGTAGTGTATGTCTGCATATTTCACAACCTTCACTACTTTTTAGCATAGGTGTGGGTGGGTAACAGCAGAATATATCTGTTGCATTATGTTACATTAAAACATTGCCATCCCACTAATTCCCAAAATAATAGGTGTCCTCCATGTATGGTTGTTGAATAAGTAGCATACTGGAAAAACATGGTGTGATTTTCCATTATAGATCATTCTAAGTGTGTCTTAAGTGTCCATTGATGGTGGGCAAGTATTTTGCGCACTTTGTCAAACATGATTTTATAATGGATATACAAAGGAAGTATGATACACTACACTAATGGGATGGAAACTAACATTGATTATTCTTGAATGTGACTCAAGAGTTTTGACCTGTGCAGTGATGGTGGCCTTGTTTTAAAGAAACAGTCTATTCTACTCCTCTGTTTTTTTTTTCAAGGTGGTATGTCAAACTGCTAAGTCATTGCTGGGATAAAAACAATTATCTTGTTGAGAAAGATCAGAGATTAAAACTAATTGGCTAAAAGTGCAGGTATTTGTAAAATGCAGAGGAATTTACAATAAGTGCCAAAAAATTCTAGATCAGCAGTGTCTCAGCCATTCAGTGACAAGAAGTAAAAGCCAGAGCTATGATATAATTAAGTAAAAGTAGCAAGCAAACAGAGGAGGGATAGGAAAGTAAACAAAAAATGAATGGTAGGCTCTGTAAATGTGATTTCTAAATCCTCCCTTTTTTGTTCACAGCGCCCGTGTGTGATGAACCTGGAGCGCAGTGAGAGGGGGGAACGTCCTCCTCCTCGAGGCCCAGACATGGAGGCTCGTACTGGAGGAAAGATGGGGAAGATATCGGTGGGCTTCCAGAGGAGCTCTACCTCAGATGATGACTCTGGCTGTGCGTTGGAGGAGTACACCTGGGTGCCACCGGGACTCAGGCTTGAGCAGGTATGATCAATATACTTGGTTTGTCAGTTTGAATACACAGTTTGTATGAATAGCAAAGTCAAACTGAAGGTTGTGGGCACATCACAATTGTAATACCCAGCACAAAAACAATCTGAAAATACACATTATTACACTTTAGAGTTTCCTCTGAATTTTCCTTCAGAGAATCAGAGTACAAAACTACGTGCTTAGTTCAAATCAGGCTGTGTGCAGACATTCTCTTCTCTCTGTCATACTAACAGATTAGTGCCACATCAACAACATCTGGCAATGGATTTTTTTTACACTCATTAATGTATGTGTTCAGCTCATATCAGTTAAAAATGACTGATGTCTCACACTGTCCCCTTTTTTTCATGGAAATTCACACCAACAAATAACATTTTGTCCATGTTTCCCTTGTGTGGGGTGCATTAGACTTGGCAAACTTGAACATTTCCAAGCCTTTGCTGAATCTTTGGTGTGGAGAGATTTCACTGCCAGGTGGGAACTAGAGAGAGATTCACATTTGCCCTGCAGTGTCACAAAATAAGAACATATATAGCAGCAGTCATTTTCCAGTGACATTAATCCTCTCTTCTTCTGCTACTTCTCCCTCCCACCATCCCCTGAAGCATACTGGTACAGCTGGCCTATTGGTCTCACTCCTTTATGTCGTCTAAATAAATAGTCCTACAAAAAACATTATCTTTTAACTTTTTAAATCATGAGAATCTGTCTTGGTTCTTCCTGAAACAAGTGTATGCAACAAGGTAGGGTGGAGCGTAATAGGTTTTTGCCTTCTCAAAATTCATCCATCTGTTAAATTCATCTGTCTTCATCCACAGGTCCAGATCTATTTCTCTTGTGTACCAGAGGACAAGGTGCCGTATGTCAACAGCCCCGGAGAGAAGCACAGGATCAGACAGCTCCTCTACCAGCTGCCACCACATGACAACGAGGTAGAGATAAATGAGACAGTAACAGGGTGTGTGAGAAAGCAAAGGGTGATGCAGGATAAGGATAGAGCCCAACCCAGATGAAACTAATAGACTAATCTAAACTAAAAAAGGAAACCATACATGTCAGAAATGAAGCAGTCTCTCTCAGGCCCAACACACTTTACCATGTCTTGGCATATAATATCTCCTTTTGGAACCAGTCAGAGAATCTTGAGGCTTGTAAATTACATCTCCAATACGAGTTAGCAGTACCAAAAACAACAGAACAACACAACTCTAGCCACTGATTGTCATTTCCAAAAGTTGGAAACCAGATAGTCATGAATCACTCTTTAACATGCTGTCAAAATCTGATTAGTGGTTTGAGAGATACTGAAACTGATAAAAGGATTGAGGGGAAAGAGTTCTCCATAACTTTTGCTGAAAAGCAGCAATTTGGGAGAACAAGTGACAATTATAAGATAGGTAAGTGTACAACAGTACCACATAAAATCAGCCCACTACCTAATGTCGGTTGTACAGAAAAATCAATAGCAAACATTAGCTGGGTAATGTTACAGTAGCTGCTGGTAATACAGTAGCAGGGAAACCTGGTTGCTGCTTTGAGCAATTATTGAATTTAACTTTGTAAGAGGAAGAATATGCTATTTCTTTTTCTTCATATATCCCATAGTTCTGTTATAACTTGACCAAAATTAGGGCTGGGTAACAAATGTTAAGACTTCTGTACTGAACAAAATGTCTCCACAGCAGACGGTAACAAAAACAGTTGAGTATGAGGAATTAGTATCAATTGCCCAGTTAGGTTTGTTATTTTGTCATTCATTAAATCATAATTTAGCCAAATTTAGTTTATATTTGCTTAATTACACAATCAACAATGAGAAATATTCTTTTGAAACCTATGTAGAAAAACACAAAGAAAGACGTTGAAAGAGTTATAATTTTGGAACCCATATTTGAAACTCTCGAATCCTATTAGCCGTGATAAATATCAAACAATACAGAGTTGTACCTGAACAAAAGCCTAGACAGTATCACTATCTTTTTCTAGTAAAGCTAAAACAATGATCACATTCCCTCTTGTGACAATGAAACACATGTCAGCCTCTTCTGTATAATAGCTTTACGGTGTGTAAACCAGCACTCATTTTACATCTGTGTGATTAGAGTTTAGAATAGGGTGAATAGAGCAAATAAGGTGGAGAGGTTATCACCAGGGGGGGTGGGACAGGGTGGCTACTGCTGGACAGTGACCACCTCAGTATACACACATGGAAGATACACAATAGGTACATTCTCACACACTGTGTTTGACTGAGTGGTTTTATGATGTTTGTCAGCAGACCTGGTGGTTGAGGGAGCAAACCGCTGGAGGATTCCTTGCGTAACTGTGGTTAGGATGGATAAGTGCTTTGTGTGTGTGCGAAAGGAAGACACAGTGAGTCTGTGCATGTGTGTATGAGCTCACACACCGGCATCATTTACTGTTGTTTAGAGAACAACTGAGCTGGTTGTTAGGATAGTCTTGGTCTTTTATCTTGGGCCTTCATCACCATCTCTAAACACAGAGGAAGGGTTTGTGTATCACTCACGCCATCCTTTCAACGCAGCCTTGAGGGAAATTAGGTTTAATTAAACCCTTTTACAGCCATATATGGACTGTGTGTGATACATGTACCCAAAGCTGCACGCAAAAGATGAAAGGCGAACCATCAGCAATAATGGCTGGGTGCATTTTAAGTGCAAATTTGCTTTCTCCTCTGAATGGGCTCTTAGCCATAAGCCGACCTCTGCATTTTTTTGTTTTTTTGTTTGTCAACTAATCTCCTGTCTATTTTTTATAACCAGGTGCGTTATTGCCACACTCTCACTGAGGAGGAAAAGAGGGAGTTGCAAATGTTTAGTGCCCAGAGAAAGAGGGAAGCACTGGGGAGAGGAACACCCAAGATCCTGCCCCGAGCTCTGCAACACACCTGCTGTGAAAATGTAGGTGCCACACACAAATACCCATGAGCACACACACATGCATATGTACACATGAAGATGACTTCCATGATTTAGTGCTCGTATAGCCATAAGATCAACTAGGAAACTGGTGGGTCTTAAAAGTTATTTATATCTCAAGCAGTTAACACCCAGTGTTCCATCCCAACACATGGCAGCTCAAGGCACAATTCTGATTGGCTAACATGATGGTTTTAATCATGGACCTAAACTTCCTCATTAGGAAAAGAGAGGAAGCGGGGTAATTGAGAGGCTCATGCTCAATCCAAGCGGAGAAGCAAGTCCTCACAAGGAAGTCAGCCAATCCATGTGGCTGCATGATGGACAAAAAATGTACAAGTTAATAAGTACTGTACTTCTTCACTAAAATTTTAAACTCAGATTTTTCCCAAACAAGCCACACTATGTGGCAGTTAATGTCACATGTACTGGTATAATTCTATCAGCCCAGTGCATGCAGCTAGTTTCAAGACTGTCACTCGCAGCAGACAAATTTTTGTGGTTTTTGTTATATTGTCAGTGATTTTTTTCCGGGGTTCGGGAAAAAAACTGAGACATCTAGGCTCTGTTTAAATATTCTGGTTGAAGTTTTAGTGAGCTATGAACAAACACAACATTAAAATCAATCATTAACATCTGACCTGTTTCCTACATTTGATTTGGTGATGGTGTTTTAAACAAAACATCCAGTGCCGTTCAATCTGGCCTTGATCATATTTCTAAAAAACGTCCTTTCAATGCAACAAACATAAATATTAGTATTACGTGGCTTCTGGCAAATTCAGCCCAGACCATAGCGTAAACCACATCCTCTGTCAGGCATCCACGAAGAACAAGCCAGCCACGTTAATTCCCCCAGACAGGCAGATGAAGTCTGTCAACACTCAAACACAGATGCCAACACAAGGATGCAAGGTCTGGTCACACTCACTGAACTGACACCAACAAACGCACATTTTTACACGTATTGAAGACACGTATATATTCTTGTATGCGCTACAAACATTTGCATTTTTAATCTGAAACCAGCCTCTCGCTCATCTATACAGTTCAGGCACACCTACACACTGATGAAAACATTCCACACGTACTCCAGTACTCAAAAAGATATATCATGGAGACATGGGCATAGGCAAACACAGACATAAATGTCCACAGGTTCACACACACTTTGTCAGGCTCTAGTTTCCTGATGCCGTTAACTCCCAGGGACACAGAACACCTCCGTATCCAAGGCCCCTGACTACCCACCCTAGTAATAATGGTTAACAGCTGGGCATGCTATTCCATAGCTATGTCCTATGGGTGCCTCATAGCTCTGCAGCGTTATAAAAAAAGATTTGCAATTGCTTGATCAGACACGCTTTGACAGTCTTGTGTGGGATCATATTTTCTTTCGACTCAAGGCCATTGTATTATAATTCTTAATTAAGCATTTGTGCTTTAAATCTTGTTTGTGCCATAGTTATGCTAGAAGGGTTTGATTTATTTTGAATTCATCAATTTACTTGAAATGTATTATTGTGCATATGCCTCCACATTAACACAAGAAGTTGTACTTAGGAAAGGGTGGGAGGTGGATTCATCAGTGTACATCAAGTACAATGAATGAGTTTATAATAGCAAGTTGTATTTTTGTTGCCTTGAAAAGATTAAACTGTATTGTGCCTGTGTTAGCAACTGTTGCTGTATCTTTGTGATGACTGTCACCACTGTGTGTTTCACTGATCTGTTTTGAATGGATCATATTCCTTTGGTGCTTACAGTAGGATCACCTCTTGTTTGACCTTCTTTGTTTTAGCATCAGTGCAAATGAAACATCTGCAGATATGATATCCTTAAACATATCTACATAATACCTCATCTGTTTATATTGCATTACTCGTGTGTTATTGTCTGTATCCCACCTATTTTGAAATGTGATTCCCTCCATAGTTTCAGTGCTAGCATACTTGTTATCATATTTATTAATAATCACATAATCAAGGTTAAAATTAATATGTTCTACCTGAAATAGAAATCTCATGGATCATTTATTGCTTTGGTTAGTGTGGAGGAGGCATCAATGGAGGGGAAATGGCAGTTTTTGCCTCCAGAGCAGGGCCAAGCCCCTGTTGGCACCCAGCATGCTTTGTGTGCGCTACGTGTCAAGAACTGCTTGTGGATCTGATATATTTCTATCAAAATGGCAAGATCCTCTGTGGAAGACACCATGCTGAGCTTCTCAAACCACGGTGCTCTTCTTGTGATGAGGTAAGTGGTAGAAATTAAAGCATAACATAGTATAACCCACTCCAATTTGTGTTTTACAATCAACCAAAGAGCACCACACAAATGACAATGTATATGTTTCTCTTTAGATCATCTTTGCAGATGAGTGCACTGAAGCAGAGGGTCGCCACTGGCACATGAAGCACTTTGCCTGTTTTGAGTGTGAGACAATGCTAGGTGGGCAGCGCTACATCATGAAAGATGGACGGCCTTATTGCTGTGGCTGTTTTGAGTCACTGTATGCAGAGTACTGTGAGGCCTGTGGTGAAAACATTGGTAAGTTATATTTGTGAGGTGCTGGAAAGATGTGTGTTCCACGTGTTTCTTTGATTACTTGTGCTAAGTGCTACACCTAATGCAATGCTCCTTTTCTCTTCATCCCTTCAGGTGTTGACCATGCCCAGATGACCTACGAAGGGGTACACTGGCATGCCACAGACGAGTGCTTCTGTTGTGCCCAGTGCAAGACATCCCTGTTGGGCTGTCCCTTTTTGCCGAAGCAGGGGCGCATCTACTGCTCAAAGGCCTGTAGCCAAGGAGAGGATATCCATGCCTCTGACTCATCTGATTCTGCGTTCCAGTCTGCCCGCTCACGTGAATCGCGACGCAGTGTTCGCATGGGGAAGAGCAGCAGGCCTGCCGAACAGTGGAGGCAGTCACAGTTGTTTAATCCCCCTGCCACTGTGTCTTCATTTGAGTACAAGCTTGGGGATGGAGATGGTGATGGAGATGCAGATGGTGGCATTGATATTGTTGGGCGCAAGCTGGCCCGTCTTGGCCTGGAGGAGGAGAGGTTTTGGAGGGAGCGGGATGAGCAGGATGCTGGGGGAGAGGAGGACCCAGAGGAGTGGGCCCAGCATGAGGACTATATGACTCAGCTTTTGCTCAAGTTTGGTGACCGTGGGATGTTACATCAACTCCAGCAACCATCCCTAAAATCTCCTAGCCCTAGCAGTGATAGAAGCAGGCTAATAAGTGCGTCTGACCCCTGGCTAAAGCCTGATACTACATTAATGAGGGTTACTGTCTCTCCCACGCCTGCCAGTCCCACACAGAGCCAAACTTCCAATCACTCCCGAGCCAACAGCCCCGGACTGATGAGTAAGAAGCACTTGCCTGAAATGTACTGGGCCCAGTCTCAGGATGGATTGGGAGACTCTGCCTATGGGAGTCATCCAGGTCCTGCAAGTGCCAGAAAGATCCAAGAACTTGAGTTGGACCAGGATCAGGACCAGTCTGTCACAGGAAGGCAGGCTTTCTGGCCAGACACCAGGCAGTGGTACGAAGACTCGCTAGAATGTATTGCTGATGAGTTGAGGAAAGCTGAGCAAGGTGTTGGAGACTCCATGAACTCGCTTGCACTCTCAAACATCACTGGTAAGAACACCATTGTTTATGTGCTTTCAGTTGCAAATGTGCTTTTTTTTAATAATGAACATCTGTTCAAAGCTTCTCTGCTGCTCCCTCTTTTTAGGTGCATCAGTGGATGTTGATGGCAGAGAGAGACCTATGGTCTATACCCTTGCCATGCAGGGACCCTCAGTGACAGATGGCTGTGAGAAGATGAGCAACATGGGAACTTTTAACTCTTCTCATCTTCATAATAGTAGTAACTCTCTGAACCTTAACACAGAGAAAGATGAAGAGGCAGTGTTGTCAACAAGGGGATGCTCATCAGGAGGACATCTCCCATTGTCCCCACATTCAGAAGTCCTTCCTCCCTCCTTTGTCCATGCACCAGCTCTGAGGAGGAGCAAGTCCCAATCCAGGCCTCCTCAGATGGTGAAGTTCTCAGAAGACACTGTGGACAATGGATATAATGATGGGTTTGAGGTCAGTATTAGAAAGCATCCCATGAGTGAGAAGCCACAGCGGAGGGCATACAGCCCAGATGAGATGAACAGAAAAAGAAGCCGCCCAACGAGCCACCATGGGCGCAGCAGGCAGCACCACCGGCAAGGTCGGCACCACAGGAGCCGCAAAACCCGCTCAGACAACGCTCTTCACATGGTGCCTTTGGAGAAAGCACAGAGGCCATATGTGCCCCAGCACCAGGGACTGTCAAACCCTCCACGTGGTGCTATGCTCTTGCAGCATCCCTCACACAGGCTGCCAATGGCATACTCCCAAACACAATCTGACTATATGCTTGATGGCTCAACGCAAGGAGACCCACGGGTTGAGCATTTCATGGGTTTCTACAGAGATGAGGATGATTGGTGCTCTACATGCTCTTCCTCATCATCAGACTCTGAGGAGGAGGGCTACTTCCTGGGCCAGCCAATCCCTCAGCCTCGAGCTGCCGGGCGCTACTATGCTGAGGACTACCCAACAAGGGTCACAGCCCTGTCTTCCCACAGTTATGGCTCACAGACTGGTCGCAAAAAGACCCACCGCTCCAAAAACTGTATCATCTCCTAACAGTTGAGAGGGTATTTACATTATAATCTGCATTACACTAAACATTATTACACAGATCAAATATGGCATTAGAAAGGCAGTTCAAAGCAATACATGTGCACAAACTGCATATTATGCTCTAACAGAAGGTGCATGGGCACATGTCAACATGCATATCATGATTTAGGTAAAAAAATCTACTGATATAAGATCAGATCTGCACAACATACAGTCAGCGTATGTGCAAATTTGGCCTATAATCTGTGTCTCGTTGAATTTTAGCACTAATGTGATACATGGACTGGTGAATTTGGAAGGCTTTCTTAAGATAGTACAGACCAGAATTATGATTATGAGTTTGGCAAAGTGGAGACATCAGACTTTCATTTCAACATCTGCCATTAATTTTTTTTTATGTTCACTTAAAGGTTTTGCAGCAGTATCTTTGTGTGCATTACAATAGCAACACTATTGTACACAGAGATTGGTAATTAAAATAGAAAATAGAAACTAACCAAATAATTATTTAATGCATAATAGTACAAAATGATAATGTATATACTAAGTTAAGATTTTAATACTGGTATTTTTATATCCGTGTTTTAAAGAATTCTTTTGAAGTGTGCGATGTAAAAATAGCAGTCATTAAGGACCAGACCTCATTAATAGTTTGAGAAGAAACAAAGAAGAGGCCACTTCATGAATTATTTTCTTTACAGTTATGTGCCATACTCTACAACTGTACTCTGGAACAATGTCCATGGTAACATATATTCAATACTCACTTTTGGTGTACAAAATATAAAAAATGGCAGTAACACTTGCATTTTCTATATTAAGCCCAAATGTTGACATAACTAGCTGAATGCTTTGTGATGTAAAAATGCTTGTAATAAACATTTCTCCAAAAGGTCCAAGTATGATTGTTCTGTTCCTTAAAGCTTTGACATTTCATGTTCAAATTCCATATTCTGTAACCCTCAGGTTGTTGTTCTACATTCTTCTTTTTGACATCTGAAATGTTACAAAACCTCATCAAGTTTCAAAATGTATACCATATACACCTTAAAAGCATTGCTTTGTTTTTATACAAAAGTGGAAGTTGTAACTGTAGCATCTGTTCTAGCATGCAATTGAATTTTGACTGAAGGAGTCCAATAAGATACTAAAATAAACATGTCTCACTAAGACATGTAATTCCAATAAACCGACCCTTAAAATAAGGTTTGGGATGCAGATGCAATACTATATGAATTGTTACTCATCAATAGATCACAATAAACAAAATTTACAGAAATCATGTTTACTATAACCTTCAGAGGTATCTCAGTTTTTGCAAAGCATTGTCTCAATGTCACCAAAATAACCAAGGCGTGCACAGGTTTTTATAGAGGGACATATGATATAAAGATTGAAAAGCAAAATGAGACAACACAATGAAAATGACCACTAGATAGCAAATTTATACAGTAACATTGAACTGTTATAAATTTTGCAGCACCAAGTCATATGTATGACTGCTACGAAATAAACATTTACATATCTGAAAATACAAAACAAAAACAGTCTTATCTGGCTTTCTGTGATCATGCTAAAGGACTCACTGACATATCCATTCCTTTTTTTAAATCCTAAAAGGTTAAATAATGAACCTATGTTAACCATTTTCAATGTAATGTAGCTTTTTAAATACAGAAAGTATTTTACATTTGACAGAAAACTTTCAAAAAATATTTTATAAACAGTTTTCAACAAGGTAAATTTCAAATTCAAAACTAACACTGTCGACCCCCACATACAGTTCACTCCTGCGGCCTCTCTCCATGCAGAGTTGTTCTTTAGGTTGCTGTGCTGTAGAAAAGCTTCAGTCCAGCAATCCATGTGTCCAAGATATCCATCAAGTACAGAAGTCAATCCTATAATGCTCAATCTCACATTAATGAAGCAGATCAGGCCAGCACGTCAGTAAGACGAGCTGTGATTCACTCCTGTCTTTGAAAGTTTATGACTTGCCAGGGACGTAGAGGGGGTGGTTGAGTCACAGACAGAGGGTTCAGGCTGCCGAACTACCTCGTCCAGCTCGTTGATGAAGTGTTTGAGGTCCTCTAGGCAACGCTCACGGATCTCCCCAAGGTTTTCTCTGAGGGGAACCTGCAGCTGCTTCTCCAGGTTAGGGTCTTTAGCTATCAGCATCTTCACCACCATACCAAACGTCTCGCAGTCTTGACGGTACACCTGGAGGTGGACAGGAATATGAGTCTTGACAAGCACAACAGTGTGAAAACGTTACTTTTAAATCACTCTCAGAAACACATTTCCAGCTATTTATATGTAGATTTAGGTCTGAAAAGTGTGTCAACAGGCACAGGGTTAAGAACTAAGAAAGAAAAGGCTTTAACCGAGAACATAAGCTGCTTCCTTCCTGCTCTACCTGTCGCCTATGTGTAAAGACACGGTCTCACTCAGCATCACACTCAAGTGTTAACACACATCATGTGGCATCAAAAGATAAACACTTCTCCCCTCAAGTTTAATAAAGGCACTTTATATAGACAGGGTACCCCCTGAAGCAATAAAACCCCACTTTAGAGGTAGCTTGAAGCCTATAACAGGTGTTAAAAGGACAATGACGAAGAGGTGTTGCAATCTTGTTAGGAAGCTGCTACTCCACACTGAGCCTCAAATGTCTTATAAAATAATGGAGGGAGCCTGCATCTTCCACACAAAGTCGTTTGATTAGGAAAATATCAAAGCAGAAGTTACATATACCAATTGTTGCAGGTTTCTCTTCTTCTACTCAACAAGCCTTGCACTGGTTTTAGGGGCAAAAACTGGCAAGAGCCCAAGTGGCAGATAATGGATGGATTGAGGAGTAGGGAAAGAAATCTAAAACCTCACGGTCACACATCCCTCTGAAGGATGCTGCTCTCTTCTCCATCTCTCTCTCTCTCCACTATTTCAAAACACATTTTCCCTCTAGCCAGAGTCTCTTTACCTTAAAAGTCCTAACTTACATGTTTTCATCAAATCTCACCCCTGACTGAGTGGAAGTGAGTTAACTGACCGATACTACTGCTCATTACGTTGAGCATCAAGTCTAGGTGCCGCAGGCAGTCACAAGAGCACTTCCAATGACAAGGGTTTGGCCCCATGTTCCTGTATGTGTAAAATTAGGCCAGGCAGGGGTGAGTCTCAGTCATTCACAGGATACCAACAGTGGCTTCTGTGCTGCAGGGCGTTCTAAGTCACTGACTTATTTATAGCTTTTCTATGTTCCTAGAACAGGAAGCATGGCTGGAGCACAGGAGAGATCACAAGTAAAGATCTGCTGTCAACCAGAGTTATTGTACTTGTGACAACAGATGGCAGCTTTCCATTATCTGCATTATTGGCACTGTTGTATAAAAGCTACATAGTTGATCTACAAAAAATAAGCTAAAATTAAATTAACTGCAGTAGTTTGTGACAGAAAAGCAGGGTTAGGGTTTGAAATTTTACAGTGGAAAATAAATTAATAAAAAATGTATTAGCAACCAGACACTACCTAGACCAGCATTTCTGTCTTTATGTAATCACAGTGAGGCTGTCTTAACTGCCTACTCCTTGCGTGACATGAACCTGACAATAGGGTGAAATAAATTAGCAGGAAATCTGTGGTGAACATAACAACACAAACAGTTTGAGGAGAACATCTGGGCATTTCTTTACATTCCTCAGGTAGAATAAATGATTAAGTGGAATACATTACACAACAGCCAGACTAACAAGAAAGCAAACAAACTACAGCAAATCTCTCTAGTCTGCTGAATTTAGTAAGAATCCATTTTTCTTTCATCTTTTATTAATGTCCTACGGGTCCCATTAAACAGCTGATAATACCAACTGTGAATTTATCTATCAAGTTTTCTCAGGAAGTATCCAATCAAATGTGCTGACAACAATGTTTATGCATAAAAGCAAATGTGTTCCTAGACAATAATGTGCTGAAAATGTACATCCTGTATTCAAGTGCACTTCCTGAAACACCCCTTCTTCCAGTCAGGAAGGAAAGAACCAGTTCTTGACTTTGGGTGGTGTCTGTTGAGAACTGTCTGTTTCTTTAAACATATGCTCTCAAACATATTACTGTACTCTATACACTTTTAAACTAGCATGCCAATAGTGGATGAAAAGATTGAGTGTGTTAGTTTGTCTGGCCTCAAGAACAAGAATGAAAGTTCTGCCTTCTGTGTAGCTAAAAACAAAGACTTCAGTGAGGCTGGAACTGTCCACTTTTCTCCCTTGCAGCCAAATATATTTAGATTCCCTAACAACTGAAATAAGACTTCCTTTATATACCAGCCCAGAGTATGAGGAGTAAACCATAATACCCTTTATTACTTCTCATGCCTTGTCACTAACTATAACCAGTGAGTCTGTATTGCAGCCAAAGTCAACTTTGACAATGAGAACGAGTTCAGGTTGAATTTCTGCAGACCAACTTCACTTAGCTACACAAACACACACTGAGGCACTGGTATAACACGGCCCAGCACAACGTCTGGCCAGTGATAGAAGGTTCAGCTTGTGATGTGTGACAATTTTAGAGACAGCAAGATTTCAAGGACCTACTGCACTCGGCGGTTTTGTGCCCGTGTGTATCGAAGAGATGGCTAGACCAGAATGGGTGCAGAAAGCCAAACATCTGGCTGACACTTGACAAGTGGCAAAGCATGAGTGCCTACTGCAACAGAAACAGTGCTGTGAAAAAAAAAAAGCAACTTTATTTCAGACTGAAAAAGAAAGTCTGTCTTAGGAATGTTTAGCTGTATGTTCTGGGCATTGTGGGGAGTTATTACTAGCCACCAGACCACCTTTTTTGTGAGCCACTTTGGCAGGTAACCAACTATCATGTGAAGGCAATTTTCTCATGTTTTAACGGCGTCCACAGAGATTTAGAAGGTTTAAATGTTACACTTTTCCATTAGACCTATACAGAGAATACACAAAATTTTTAATTTGATTATTTATTTTTCTGATCTGGTTGTGGTCAATTTTACTCACACTCAACCATACAGCCTTTTATGCAAGACAAAGTGATGGCTGATAAGCCACAAACACAGAAAAGAAAGGGTCTAGATGAAGAGGGGAAATGGTGGAACTGTCAGTAGAAATGGTGGATTAATATATATCCTAGAAAGAAAACCTGAAATGTCATATCCCTGTGAAAATGAACATTGTTCCCTTCTAGTATAATTTTAAAATCATTTCAGACCTTAATTAGTGACTACATCTGAACATGATAGCAAGGAACTGTGCGCTCTAAGAAAACATAGTCAATAAGGTCATGTTAAAGATACTTAAAGATGATTCCTGACATCTCTCTTAACACGTCCCTTAACACCTAAAGCTATGAAACTTACAATAGAGCTCAAATGTTATAGTTTACAGGAACAAGCCGAGACACAGATGGGGGAGAAATAAGTCTATAAGGGGCTATAAAACAGGCCAGATGATGCAGCGTCAGCAACAGCCTATAGGCTCTATGACGCAGCTTAATGTGAGAGTGCAGCGTGTGCTCCAGGGCAGGGTTGTCTCAGGTTTAATGGTCCCAGTAAAGCAGCAGTAGTGCTCACTGGTGCAGGAAGAGCCCTCATTAGATAACTGAGCAGAGGTGGAACCTCAACCCTGGGGTGGTTTTAGCTCAGTTGTGGTCGACCTCCCAATTTATCGTATGCACGAACCTACGCTGTCTAAGCTGCTTTCATTTATGTTCCTGTACCATGCACATTTTCCTAGTGTTTCCAAATCCCTTAGTGCAAGCCTAAATGTGTTTCTGCACATTTACAAAGATGAATAAAACATTGCGGGATATTAAACTGGTGTTTCACATAATGAGCAGTTCTTGCTTGAAGTCAGGGAGTCAGACTGGGAGATTAACAAGAGTCACCAGGAAAATGTTAAGTTTCTGGCAAAGTAGCTGGTTGTCAAATTTACCACTGCATAAATACTGTGCTCAAGCTAATATCTGGCTGGTAACAGTGAAAGTGGCTGGTGAATTTTAGGATGTACCTACCACAGTGACTAGTGGACAGAAAAGTAATTTCCTGCCTGTTAGGAACGTAATAGATGGCTGTTCCAGTAAAATAACTCATGCGTGAGTCACAGAACCCAAGGCCACGATATACATGGTACTGTACGCCAAGGGTAAAGTGTGTGCCATGCATGCGCCGAGTTGACATTTATAGAAAAAGTTACTAATTTGTAATGAAAGGATAGTAAATTAAACAAGTTTCCTAAAGGGGCAACTGCGAGTCATATATTATATGCATATTTTATTACTTTATGCTACATGAATACCGTTTCTATCCAGGTATCCATTTAATTTTTTTCAGGTCATACACAAAAAAACAAGTTATGCTTAGCTGGGGGATGATAACTATTAATGTGAAAAATTGTACGCATCACTGTCAATAAATTACAGGAGTAGCAAAGAGTATAAAGGGTTGTGATGCAACATATATCTCAGAGTTTTCAATAGCTGACGTGCTGTATTAACACAAACTATCACTTGCAGATTCATTATCTACAATTAGATGGCCCAATGTCAGGAAAGTACCTTCTCGATCTCCTGGGCTTTGGCTGCAATGGCCAAGGCTCGTCGTTCTTGAAAGTTTTCTGTAGACTTGGCTGTAGACTGGCTCTCCTCCACGACAGGAGCGAACAGTGGCTCCTCTTTTTCTCCTTCAGGAGGATGGCTCTCCTCCTAAAGAGAGAGGAAAGACTCAGTTACTCTTCTGAGGAGGACCCACAAAAGCAGGTTTATAAATAGACACCATCAAGAAATGTAGAAGTGAGATAATCAAAAAATGAACTAAGTCACCAGCCTGTTGGCTAGACAAAATCACAGCAGTCAGAAAAACGATCTTCACCAGGGTGATAATTTACTAGATATAAATTGTCAATGCAGCAGGAAGAAACTAGCAATGTTTTCAAATGTGGATTCATTGATTCTATTGATTTCCTCTGTCTGATTGACACAGAGGGCTGGGGACAGTGCAACCAGAAAGATCACAGTGACACAGAAAGACAAAAGAGGAGTTTTGTGTGGTTTAAACAACTGAAGATTATGCTTCACTAAGTCAACCAGGGGTAAAACAATAGACTGAGAAAAAAAAACTGTCTAAAGGTGATTTCTATGTGAACTGGCCAAATGAGAATTATCAACTGAACAAAATCAGTACACCAAGATGACAAATGTATGAATGGGGAGAATGAGGAATGTTAAAAGATGTAGGTCAGCTCAGCCATTTATACAGTCATACAGTCTGCACAAAGCTAAGCAAAGGAAATACGTGGTTGGTGAGGCGTATCAAAATGATAAATGTCAGATATACCGAAGTGGGAGCTAAAGCTGAAATGCCCGAGTGCACTCTGTCGAAGTTCTGTGCTACAAATTTGTAGTTACATCTAGAACTAATCACAGATTTTGGAATAATGTAAGACAAGGACACAAAGATGGGACATAGAAGCTGTGTATCATATGATATATTAACCAAAACACAAGTGTATTTTTATACTGTACATTATTCTCATTACCTACTAAAAGCTGTCTTATTTCCTTTGTGAACTGTATAAATTGGCATTTCAGCTATTATTATATCTTAAGACAAAAAGAAATCAAGCCAGACAAGCCATGATGAGCCACTTAATGGGTAGACTGGAAACTTTAGTGCACATAACTATTACTGTGAACACCAAAAGAAAGAGCAAATGGGAGAAATGAGGCCAACTTGGCTCACCGCTTAATTTCTTTTCATTTCCTAATACTATTAGAGGTTGAAGGCCAGGGAGCAGAACCGCCCAGCCATGACTAATGTCCACTCATACATTAAGGGAAACAGGCCACAGAATAAGTCATATTAAATCTCCAAGATGATGGAGGAAAGAAATTACTGGAGATGCTACATCACAAAGCCCAGTATGGTCAAAAGCACAACTCATAAACGCATCATCCAATTATTGCTCCCTCCAGTTCTCTTCCTGAAGCAACGCTTGGGAGAAGTCTAGCATGTACGCTTGAGCATGTATTAAAAGGTTGTGTTTGTCAGTCTTCAGCCGCAGTGAAAAAAATATCCCTGTCTGTGTCTTTCACTTCAACTCACTGGGCACAGACCAACCTTGAAGGGGTGTTTTCCTCCAAAGCCTGGCAGACACAGTATTCTATACATATGTTCAAGTTTAGCATTTTCTCATAATTGTGTACGGACATGTAAAAGAAGAAATTTTGTTGCTGGTGCTGTATTTTCCTTATTCCTAAAAGTTAGGTTTTAGGTCGTTGCCTAAACCCCCCCAAAAAAATGACAATCTGAAGACCTCATTCTGGAATTATGTTTATAAGCGTTTTATTCTCTGACTGCTGGGGTTTATTTGCTGTGTTTGAATCATCCAATATTAGAAATTATTTTGGTGAGCGAAATATTTTATTGTAACCAACAGAACTGTATGTAGAGTTGAAACCCTCTGGTGACCTTTTCGGTTCCAGGACATGCTCTCCATGCACTAGGCCACCCTGGCTCACAGCTAGAGACCGAAACTGCTCTGTAGGTCCCCCCTCTTTAGACTCTGCTGTCTGGGGTGGCTCCAGAAAGCCTGCATGTGTGTTTGTTGAATGTGCACAGCAGGCAGTGGCCGGGTCCATTACTGCAAGCTTTACTGAGGGCACAGCACAGCTCTTTCATCTTGGCCAAGGTTATAGGTTTGTGCCCCCAGAACAGAGAGCAACAATGCACAACAGGCCAGATCAAACACAGCAACAGAAGCAGCAGTGTGTATGTGGAGAGGTGGAGCACTTAGTACAACTTTTATCACAGCAGTTGATTAGGCGGTGGAGGTCACTAAAACGCACATTAGAAGGAGAGGAAAGGATGAGGTTTCCATGCTGTGTCGTGTAATCTCTGATGTATAAAGCATGTGCATGGGTTTACAAAGACATACAAGTGCCCACTATGCCAATTAAAAGCAAGATCAACAGAAAACATAACAAATGGCAACTTTAAAATGACCTCCAGGATGTTCTTAAAAGGATCTAAAGGCTGCGAATGACATAAATAAGCAGCATTTAAAGGTACAGGCTTTTCGAATTGAATTTATGCCAAACTTGTAAAAATGTTATTCATGAGAATGTTAGGATGTTTGTCCTCCATCAATGCATCAATGACGATTACATTCTAGGCACAGAGCTTAAACTGCTAAATAAAAATGTGTTCATTTTGCTAGAAACGGTGTGCCTCCGGTGTTTGTTTTTTTTGGCTTTCTGATCGATTTTAAGTAGAAACCAATTTTAAGAAGCCAATTATCTTCAAGTTTGTAGTAATTCTGAGAGGATATGTCTATCATTAATAGTTTTTATAATAACGTGCCAATGTATTCACAATTTTATAGATTTATGCACAAAATTTTAATGTAACTTGATCACAATAAATTTCACATAAATCCCAGGGGTAAAAGCTAATAGTAGTTAGTGTTACTCTGGTAAGATAACTAACTTTCACAAGTCTTTGCTACGTTTTTCCTCCATTATGACTGGATTTAGCCACTAGCTCATTCAGTTATGTGATATCACCAACCGAGTTATCAAGATTTCAGTTATTCAATATGTATATTTCTCAAAAACATTTAACAGCCAGAGAGAAATATACAGTTCAGTTAGTATTATTTCTGGTTAGAACTAGCTGTGCCCATTTCACCAGCTGGCATTAGATTTCTCTTGATACAGTCTCTCTGTCAGTGTGCAGTAAGCATGAAAACTGCCAGAAAAGTCAGACTGTGCAACCTTCCTGAAATGTAAGAAGATGTGAATGTTTGCACATCAAAAACATGGGAAAATCTTTTCCATCCCTACAGCTCTACTCATTGTCACAGCCAGTCTTACTTTTCAACAGAAAAAGGAAATGTATATTCATTCTAAACAGTCTAAACACATCCCAGTGAGCTCAACTGGGACTTCTCCTGGCTAAGATCCTCTGATAAAGGTATGACTTGGGCTACTGAGTTAGCCTCCTCACTTCTGGGTGGTCACAGCCAGACACATTCTGCCTAATTGCATCTGATGCTATTTACACTTCTCTGCATAGTTGGAGATGGATGATATCAGCAAAACAGGCAGGAGAGATCTACATTTAATACTTAGTCAAAACAATAAAAGTATTCTTTTAGAAATAAGAGCGACTCATACTTTTGCCAGCACTTGAGCCCTTTCCCCTACACCATTACAAGTTCTTGTGATTGAGGTCTGCTTACACCACAGCTAAACAAAACACAGGCCTGATGACTTTTATGCTCTGCATGAGTACCACTTGAAAACCCATTAACATACTTCAATGGGACTAAACACTTACTAGAAGGATCGAATTTAAGAAGTTCCAGATGTATCCTGACAAAGGTGAAGTCTATGGTATAGAATAAATAGGTAAACATTTTACAGTACATTTGGGAGTGAATAGCTGTATTTATTATTTTAAGTCCAAGAGCTTTTATTCATGAAAATAAGCTGTTTTTGTCCATTCCGTTACACTTCCAACTAAAACTGAAGCACAAAAATACCAATATTGCAATAATAACTGCAAGTTATTTGTTTTGTTTTTTTGGATCATTTACTCTTTCATCCGTCTGAGCTCACCTTGTTTGAGGTTGCACTGTGTGGAGATCCCTCTCTTGACAGGCCGGGAATTTTCTCTGGAGAAATGAGACAAAAAATGTGACATTGAGAGACTTGAGACTTGTAAAAAAAAAAATAAACGGTGGAATTCCAGTAGAAAAAAAAAAAAAAGACAACTGGTATGAATGGAAAATGAGTGACTATGTAACCCTCTGTAAAGGTATTGACATTTGGTTTCAGGATCCAGACAGGTACCTAGACAAGAACATATGGAACAACCAAGAAACAGATGCTTCACTATGGTGTGCTAAAGTCTGGTGGGTGGATTCACTGCGATTACCATGTCCTCCTCCAGTCACTCATTTTCCATTTGTCCTTTTATCATTGAAAACAATCCAATGCTGTGTAGGTGGGTCCCACCAACAAATATGAACTCAGGCAAAAACACCCCAGATTGGAGCTTCAGGAATATCCATCAGACATCCTACACCCTTTCCCTCTTTTTCCACACATGATTTGGTGGCACCTTTACGAGGCCTGACAAAGTGGCAGACAGAGTGGGGAGGAAAGCAGGCTGCTGGACACATCAGAAAAGCTTGGTCTTTCTCAGGTTACCCAGACTGGGAATGGGTTAATGATTGTAACCTTTGTATATTTCTGAAACAAATCCTCTGCATGTCATCTCATCTTACCATCATTGATTTCTATTGAAAAAAAATGCAACCATGTAGTGTTTATATTGTCTAATGTCAACCACAGCTAGACTGAGCTGTACTTACCAGCCATCTTGCTCTGAGAATAAGTCTCTTCATACCCTGTAGAAAGACAATACCGTAAAGTCACTGGCTGAGTACAAAATAACTAGGCTTTCCTATCTCACAAAACATTATGAAGGACACTTGCTTCCCTGATGCTTCCCTGAAAGGATTAATGTGATGTTTTTGTTTTCAAGGGGTTACCATCATGCATTTCAAACTTTTTAAAACATGTCCCCACCTATCAGCCATTTGTAATTCCAACCATTTGAAGTAATAACGCCCACTAAGTTCACTTCATGAGGAAAAAGCACTGGTGATCTCAGCAGATCTACATGAAACAAGTGTACTTGAAAGGTTCAAAGCTACAAAGCCTACAAACAATGTTCAGTTAAAAGAGAGATACATTGGCACTAATGTATTTTACATTCCACGTTATATAAGATTTGTTGTTAGCCTGCACAGAATTAGCCTGCACAGTGCATGTCCAGGCTAAAATATAAATTTTACCTGCATTAAAATAGCTAATTAGCAACTTTAATATAGACCTGTAAAATCCACTGTTTCTACACATTAGCCTTATCAAAATTAATACTTCCACAGCTGCTCAGGTAGACTGAATCACATCTGAATTAAGAATAAAGGAGATCAGAAGTCTAATTCTCATTGGTCTCAACAATAAATCCTCACTTACTGCTACAGACGATGGGATGTGCTAATGGATCTTTACAAAGGTGAGTAAAGAAGTTTATATAAAAAAGGTGGATTACAGTAAAGTCACCACTATTAAGAAATTAAATTAATGATGAAACATACTTTAGACCTGAATATAAGAATGTCAATGTGAAAGGAAAACTCAGTTTGTTATTGCTGGCCTCCTTTAGGACTAATTATTTAATGAAAAAAATAAGACTGTATGTGAAATACTCTCTTCCCTATTCCATAGAGTTAAAATTCATTTTAGACATCGGAAGCATTTATGAACATTTAATTAATTGTCCTCCACCGCTGCATCTTTCAAGAGTGGCAAAAATCTATCAAGCATATGAAGCCAACATTTTCTGACATGACACCGATGCACACAGATGTGTGATTAACAACAGATCAGCTTATCATCACTCAAGTCCAAGCTTGTTCAGGTGGCTTCATGTACAGACCCAAAGTTTCATGTCCAGTCTGCTGAGGAAACAGTGCCCCCCAAAGGTGCTCTGGAACACCTGCGTGTCCGTCGGTACCGTCCACACCTGAAAAGCCAATCAGCCAGATTATCAGTCACGGACAGGCAGTGAAATAATAAAAATAAAGAGTTCTGGCCCTAAACCATGAACACACATTTTTGGCACAGTTACATTAAGTTATGAACTTAAAGGGATTTTAAAATCAGGGGTGCTAAGGTTTTACATACTCTTGCCTTGCTGTGAGGGAAACGGCAGGCTCTTCGCTCTGTCTGGTGAGTAGCCTCTGCTGCTGACGCTGGAGCCGGAGCGACTGTGGGGGGATCGTGCCACCTCACGGCGAATGGGAGAACGCTCTCTGAGGGGAGGGAAAGGGCCTGCCTTTCTCCTGTAGTGGTCTCTGTCCTCTCTGGAAAAACAGAGAGAATATGTAAGTTTGACATAATTGGAATGATCCAAACAGCCAAAGTCTTTCAGAATGAAGGTATGTCTAGTTCTAAAATCGATCCGTTTCAGTGAATGTAAATACAAAATCTTCTTTGTTTCCTATTTTGACATTGCTCAGTGCTGCCATCTAGCATTTTGAAGGTCACTGCACAACACCAACCAAATGTGAAACATTGTGTTGTGGGAGCAACCATAACAACAATTAGACTTTGAATGCAAGACGACAGAAAAAGAAGATGGTGAATGAACCAAACATAGGCAGATTTTCCATGCCAAGATCACCACTGGTTGCTTTCACCAACTATACACTTCCTCTGTTTGACTGACATGAATAAGCTGCATACATGTGTTACACTTGACATAAGTGAGTGTGCTTTCACTTGTACCCTCTGTCCAGGTTGAGGATGGCTTGAACTAGTGTGTCTTCCCCGCTCTCTGGGAGGGACCTGGGCGCTGGGTACATTCCCTGGCTTCGCACACTATGAGGAGGTGGTGCACGGGTGCTTGGAAGATAAAAACACACGTGGTCCATTGATGAGTAAATACACAAACAATAAAATGAGATCAGAATCTGTTTGGTCCATGATTCCTAATTTTTATTCATACTGTCAGACTATATAAGATAATATGCTAAACAATAACACACTATAAATATAAACTTAGAGCATGCATATGCATTTTGCTAAATAATTTTACTACTCCCTTTATCCCTGCAAACTTACCACATGCTGTCTCTGTGGACCTTTCCCCCCATCCTATCAACTGACCTCTAACTGGAACTGAACTCAGTGCCTTTTATTTATACCTCAAATAGTGCATGTTAAGTAAAAAATGTAATCAGTAACAGTTAAGTCTTTTAGCCACAATATTGCCACTGTGTCTCGCTGTATAAACAATTTTTAAATGTCACCTTATCTCAACCCTTTGTTGTTTTATCCAGCTAACTGCAAAGTGATGTCAACAATCAGCTAGGTAATCTAAACTCAAATAGTTATTTATTTTAAATATAATATTTATTATTTACATTCTCATTATAGTATCTGAGTGTTTCCCACTATTCAACTAGACCAGTTTTAGTGTTTTCTAACAGGCAAAGCCTGTCGTCTAAATATGACACTGTTCAGCTGCTTGTGACTGTAAGAAATGTGAATAAAAGGAAGCAGGCCAATATGAGTCAGCTGACGATGATTTACAATTGTTGCTACGCAAACTAACACTTTAAACAGGTATACTAAAAAGAAAGAGCTACTCCTGCAGAGACACCACCAGCAGAGGAGAGGAGAAGCAGTTTACCCAAACTCCAAAGGCCGCGCTGTGTGTGGGTCTTCTCTGGGCACTCTGTACGGGTAGTCCTCCTGCTACAGATGTAAAAATAAAATTCAGTGAAAGTGAAACTAAATGCCAGATTTTCCTGATATAATTTATGTCCTAAAACACAGACGTTCTGGAATTTAATAAAAAATCTGTTTACAACATTTGACATCTACAACAATGATGGTTTGATTAAAAAGTTGGAATACAAATTGCATACTACACTTTGCCCCATACAGATTGTGTAATAAATTACACAAACTTGGCCTATAGCGCCCTCAGGCGTTTGGTACCCTTTGTGCAAAATTATACAGTATGCCAACCAGATTTCAAGTCAAGTATTGCCCCAATACCTACAAATAAACAACATCTGCATGCTTTAATTTTCCCTAATACTATTCTGATCTAGATTGTTAAATGGCTAAATTTTCATTTTAGACCGTTCCTTCAGACTTGACGCAGTCTTTGGAATGTCTTGTTTTTTTTCATATGACATATGGCTCTCACCCTCCTGGAGGGTGGAACAGCTCTACGCTCAGCAGGGAAATGAAGGCTGTCCCCATGGTAGCCCCTCTGATCTTCATGGTAACCTCGTGGGCCGCCTCCATTTGGGAAAAAGCGCGGTCCTCCTTCGTATTCATACCGACCGTAGTCATCCTCTGGCCTACCAAAGGGGCCCCTCCTCTCCACAGCTCCACCTGCTCGGGGGTACGGACCCTAAAAGGACAGGTAGATTTTATGAACTGATATTTTCCAAGCAAAGTTGTCTTTTTTTAACTTTTTGTTGGGTTTGTTTCATTTTGATGGGTTTTGCTTAAATAGATTTCTCCTGAAATTAGTCAGTGCTTTAGCTGATGTAAAATCTCCAAAAGATTTCTCAGTAAGCAAGCTGTGTAATTATCTCCCCCTCTCCACTGTTATGTTATGTTATGTACAGTTATTTTAACAACTTGCAAGACAAAACATTCCTATGTGTATGTGCATGCATCTGAATATAATAAGACAATGTCAAAAGACATAAAGAAAAGAAAATAGACTTCATCTACTGGTCACACACTCACTGATCTCTCTGGTAAAAACCGTTCATCGTATACTTCTCGTATACTCCTGTCCCTCCTGTAAGTCACTGCAAAGAGGAAAAGGTGGAACATATTACATGCACTGTACGTAGATGTCAGTGAGGTGGTGCCACAAAACAAGTAATGCAACCTCACTTACAATGTCTTTGTTCAAGTAATGTTCAGTTCCTTTCTTTGAGCAGCAACATTTTAACAAAACATAATACTTATGGAAGACCATCCAAATGTAATAGTTTATTCTAAATTAAAATGTAGTTAATGGATGATTTTGAACTAAGCCAGGTCTCCATTTCATAAATGCTTTTACAATTTATCAAATCTCAAGTCTTCTAATCCTAATACTTGCATGTGTCACTTGAAAGATTTCCTAATAATTATCTTTCCATTTTAGATGTAATCTAGCAGTAGAAGTATTTTCTTGTTTGTTGCCAAACCAGTGTTCAGCAACATATGAACTGTAAAGAAGAATTGGTCAATGACTTACTTTTTGATTCAAGGTCTTCTGTAGCATGCAGAAGATAATATCCTCAACACAACCTGTGAAAACAAAGTATTTAAGCAACTGATTTAGGGAGCAGTCTTCAGATTAAGCCGTGGAAAGAAATATAAAATGTAGGAAACCGCTCTATTTCGCAAAAGGTCCAGCAAAACATGAAATAAGACAAGTTAAGTTAGAAAGCACTGTTTACCCATAAAATGTGATCCAGCAACTGAGCCGGATGTTAACGTTACTTTCCACAGTGTAGACTGACTATTGGTACAGCAATGCCTAATTCATGATAGCACCAGCTTGATAGCTCGCAACCTACAATTACTCAACCGATAAGCTGCAAAAATCATTACAAAATTGTCGGCAGCGTTTGACTTACTGCTAGCTACTGCTGTACGTCCATGTAGAACGGACAGCTAGCATCGCTAATTAGTTAGCATCCATAAATATTGCAAACAATCGCACGTTTTATATAATCTGTGGTTAAATGACAAACAAATATTTACAACGAATTGTGGGCTCATTTAGATTGGCCCTTGTTAAATACATACACTAAAAGACAACACAAAACAATCTCACCTTCCAGTGCCGTTTTAGTTGGCTTAGCCTAGATAGCTACATAGACAACGGCGTTTTTATTGGACGAGGCATAAGCAGACGTCATTAAACTGCGACGTGCAGACATGGCGTTTGTTTCTGTTTGTTAAACACTATCTACACGCAAATACGACAAATACTGCAATTTCACACTCATTTTAGATAGTATTTTGACGGTGGGGGCTGTGTGGGTAAGTCATCTGGTTAATGTACTGAGCTGCTAGAAGGAACGTTAAAATGCTTAACGCTATAGGCTATTTAATTAATGACAGATTTATTTAGCTAGCTAATCGCCGATTGTGCATTAAAAACGTAAACGTCGTTGAATTGTCTCATTTTGTCTTACAGTGCGTCCAGCATGAGCGGGGGTTTGGCACCAAGCAAAAGCACTGTATATGTGTCGAACCTGCCTTTCTCTCTGACCAACAATGATCTTCACAAGGTAAGTTAGCCCACCAAATTGACAAAGCTGTATTGGTGTTATGGGATATTTTAAACCTGCTCTTGCTGAACAAAAACTCAAAGAGGAATCAATTAGTTTTTACACTGAAACAAACAATCTTCTCTCATTTCAGCTATTCACCAAATATGGGAAAGTTGTAAAGTAAGTAATGATCCTAGCATAGTTTATTTTTAATTTTTTTCTTTTTTTAAGCAATGGGTAAAGGAGTCAGCTCTACACCAAGTGGTGCAGGAATCATTAATAACCATTTTTATCTAAAGCAATACAGAAAGAAGCAATAGATTTACGAGTGCCATTGAGTGAAACAGAAATTAAGATAATAGAACAACAGCAAAGAATGAAGGAAGAATTTAGAAGAGCTTGGATCCAGGAGTTTGAGAACACATTTTTGGAGTATCAAGTGGTCTGAGCAGAAATTTTCAAAATCTAAATTTTGACACCAAAGGTGGCTGAAACACTCCAACTGTTAGAAAAAAGAAGGAACGCATAATTCACAACAATCGTTTAAAGGCTTTGAATACTAGTCTGTTGTAACATAACAGTTATTATAGTTCTTAATAAGTCTCAATGCTTATTTCAGGGTTACAATAGTTAAAGATAAAGACACTCGCCAGAGTAAAGGGGTGGCGTTTGTTCTCTTCCTGGACAGAGAATCAGCTCATAACTGCGCAAGGGCAATAAACAACAAACAGGTGAGTCTATTTCTCATTAAGACCGTTAGGTGACCATTAGTCACTGAGCATAAGCTGCAGTCTTCTTCAGTGATATGTTTAAAATGGACATTTACATGTCAGAGTTACTAATGTCTTTGTCTCACAGTTGTTTGGCAGAACAGTGAAGGCGAGTATTGCAGTCGACAATGGTCGAGCAGCTGAGTTTATAAGGAGACGGAACTACACAGACAAGTCTAAATGTTACGAATGTGGGGTCAGTACATAGAACTTCTTTTCCTCTGAGATATTGAATTACAAGCAAGTATAGTTTTTGTCTTTCCTCTGTGAAAATAAAAATTGTGATTTTTTTTAAAATTTGAAACATCATAGGATGTAGGTCATTTGAGCTATGCATGCCCCAAAAACATGCTGGGAGAGAGGGAGCCTCCTAAGAAGAAAGAAAAGAAAAAGAAGAAAAAGGCTCAACAACCTGATCAAATGTAAGTATTTTATAGTTAATACTGTGAGATATTAGCCAACACAGGCTGAGCCAATTTTGTAATACCTGTATCTTTTCTTTTATAGTGAAGAGGAAGAAGAAAGTGAAGAAGAGGGAGAGGACCCAGCCTTAGATAGTCTGAGCCAAGCAATAGCTTTTCAGGTAAGTGTGCAGGTAAAGTGTAGAAAACAATAAAAAAAAATAAAAAAAAGGCATTTGATTAATTTGAGTCAAGGTTTTGGGAACAAATCACTGATTTATATTATTGAAAGTTTGTACCTTTATCTATGTTCTTCTGACCAAAACATACACTACCAGTCAAACGTTTGGACACACATAGGAATGACCATGTTTTTCATGAAAAGATACATGTCTTCAGTT
>JAUMHL010000016.1:7804650-7827534 GCA_032362345.1 Sandelia bainsii | reverse complement strand
CCTCTGTATGTTTATGTAAATATTCCTTTTAAAAAACATTTGTTTTCAGCTACAATAGTCATTTACAATATGAACAAAGTCTACACATTCATTCTGATCAGTTTGATGTTATGAAATCTGCTTGTCTTTCACAAACATGATCATTTCTATGCGTGTCCAAACTTTTGACTGGTAGTGTAGTTCTCATGAAAAAGGAGAGAAAGCAGTTAATATGAATAACTGTTCTGTGAAATTGAGGCAGCTGGAACTATAAAACCTTTGTGCATTTAAGACATTTTCTTAACTCTTAGTGTTATCTTATCTTCTGTTTGTGTCTTCCAGCAAGCCCATATTGAGGAAGAGGAGGAGAAGCAGAGAAAGAAGGTGCTTGTGTCTCAAGGAGATGGTGCAGGGGTTTCAACATCCTCAGACTCTAAGAAACCAAGGATCAAAAAGAGTGCATACTTTAGTGACGAGGAGGAGCTCAGTGACTAATAATACATATTTTGGACTTCACCAACAAATTGTTTGATAGTTTATATATTCTTATGCTTTTTTTTTTTTTTACAATGATAATGTTGGGTTTTTTATCAATAAGACATTTATGTTTCTGGAAATAGTGTTTAATTTTCCCTGGGTTGGATTTTTTTTAAAGTCAGTCAGTCAATAAAACCTTTGCTTCTTACTGACAAAACAAAATAATTGATTATCAGTTATTCCAGTGTTAACAGCAAATTCAGTTCAGTGAAGTAAATTTGAATATGCAAGTTAACACAATACATCAACAAATGTCTTTTTGTTCATAAAGATCATTTTAATGTTGTTTTTTTTGTCCATTTAAGATTAATTTTGTTGTTTAAAAATGTCAAAGGTGGTGACAAATGTGTGCCAGATGAACACAAATATATGTATTTGGCATGATCAGTAACCTAAAAAAACATTTATTTTGACATATAACAAAAAGGACGAACTCTTTTCTATTGTACTTTCAATCTATTATCAAATTGAAGAACGAACAATTCACTTGCAGTTATCCCAAATATAGATATGTACATTTCCTAAACATTGAAGCACATATTAAATCCCGTCGTTGGAAGATAATGTAGATCCATTTAGTTGATAAGATATGAAAAGTTTTGGGAATCCCTGGTCCTTGATGCCGACTTGCGTAAGCACGCAAATACTCGGAGGGATTTCCCGATGTTTAATGCGTCCTGCATCTGAAGTATTTCGACGCTTCTTCAGTCTGCGAGACAGATGCGAAGATATGAGAGTGATATGATATGAATCATGTACAGTGAGCAACACGTGAACATCGTGTTAACATATTAATGTAGACGTAACTTTAGCTACTGCTTGTTTGGTTGCATTTACGTTCTGTCGAATATTTAAACATGTTTTGAGTTAAGACAAGATAATCCATAAAGAAGAACAGATATATCTTATATATGACCTATACTAATACAATTATGCATTAATTGCATTATATATTGTATTGTGTCATCTTTAAATGTAATTTAATAATGAATGTAGGTTGTGTTATTGATACTGCACGTTAAATGTGCACATGTATTTTTTGTTTAGTTTTTGCACAGTCTTGTATAAATTCGCCTGACATGAACCAACGAACTATCAGGGCTATTTACTGAATGGAAAGGTAAATTGTTTCAGCGTCTCCCTCTGTTTTAAAATGAAGTGAAATCAGCTGCAGTATTTGATTATAATTAAGACCCGCATATTACATTTAGGTGAAGAACAGTACGTTACTTGCAGAGGTGTTCAGTAACTAAGTACATTTATTCAAGTACTTTTGCACTTGAGTTACTTGGAGTATTTCCATTTTATGTTACTTTTACTTACTTCACTTCAAATCAGAGGGAAATATTGTACATTTACTCCACTACATTTATTTGAACATCATGAGTTACTGGTTACTTTTGCAGGATTAAACCCTCCTGACACCACATAAGATGGTTAAAATCAGTCCCGGCCTTGCCGACTGCCATTTTTGTTCCACAGTTTGTAGGTAACAACATGTTTTAGACATAAATTTCACATTTGAGAATTTGTCAAATAAATCTGGACTAAAATTCTATATTTATGTTAACAGCATCAAATTATACCTTGTTTTAAATACACTGTTTTCATGGTGGAGTATTTTTATGGGTAAGTACTTACACTTTTACTTGAGTACTTAGTTTGTGTACTTTATACACCTCTGCTTACTTTGTCATGATTGTCATTATAAACAATCTGAATCTTGATCACTGGTAATACACAGAAATACGAGCTTACAGCAGGTACGTGAATGCGGCAGAGCTCCATCAGGAGGAATGTCAGCCTCGGCAAAGAGCCCAGCCTGTGATTGGTCACAGCGAGCCACGTGACCATTTCCCAAGCGGAGTTTCACGACAGCTGGAAGCCGAGCGGCACAGGCGCATCGCTTCTTTGCTAAAATTATTGGAAATAACAAGACTTCTGCTCATCGCAGCACCTCTACATAAACCCTGGTCTGGCATGGGCGACAAGAGGAGTCCCACAAGGTAACGACCGAGTCAATGCGTCCTAGATAATCAGCGTGGGAGAGGGGAACGGACATCGGAAAAATATGGGTTTTCTCCACGGTCTCTCTCCCCAGTCTCTCTCTCTCTTTCTCACTCTCTCTCTCTCTCACTGCATGTGTGTATGTGCGCGTGCAAGGTGTGCGCGCGCGGGTGTTAAAACCTCATCGCCAATTACAGTGTCAGATCACCGCTCGCTTGCAGATGATTTCCCAAACCCTGTAGGCTTATCCAGATGTTTGCTATCGATAAGCGTCGCGTATGCGAGCTGAACTTCTTGTTTCCTCTCGCCCCCCTTTTCTCTCCTCTCTCTCACCATCCTATTTTTTTGTAATTTTTTTTCTGTTTTTGTTTTTACATTTATTGTTTTTAAAGGCCGAAGCGTCAACCGAAGTCCTCCTCCGACGAGGGGTTCTGGGACTGCAGCGTGTGCACGTACAAGAATACGGCAGAGGCTTTTAAGTGCATGATGTGTGATGTCAGGAAGGGGACATCAACAAGGTAAGGCGATGTATATACATTACCGCATTACCGGATCCAAATGGAGAGGGGGGTCCTTGGGGACCGAGGGGCTGGCTCCCACAGCAAAATGAGGAACAGTTAAATTGACATCAGACATACCTCTGAGCAAGAAATTAGAAAATTAAATTAAATTTGATTACAATAATTGTATTTTCGGATATTTAACCTTTCTCATGCCTACCACTCTGTATGCAGCTGAGACAGTAAACATAAACAGACATGTTGGTTCTTTTCTTATGGTTTTATGCAGATAATTTTTTCCTCTGAGTTTTACTTAAGCCATGTTTCCCTCAAACCCTCCATGTTGAATTGTTAATTTTTTTTCTCTTTAAGTAGTGTATTGATCTCCATGTCACTACTACATGCTACTGACAGTGAAATGAGGAAGAAGGGTCACTCATAATTTAAGCACACTGCCTCCGGAGATATTTGTAACACACAGACATACAAATATACAGCATGTAACACACATGTGGTGCCCACTGTGCCTGTGGCTGATGTTTTCACTGACATCAGTGATTTGAAGCAGGAAATGACTCAGGCTGGATTTAAACAGACATTTGCCCTGTGTTAAAACAACGCAAGGGGCCTTGGTTGGTGGGGGTGTGTTATTTCATGCACCCCTGAGACAGAAAAAATACAATTCAGGAAATCTAGAAAGGAGAGAGAGACACTGTTCATGTTACAAAGGTAAACCACCAGTAATGTCCGTCATTGGCCAACGCATCACATTACCAAATGACAATAACATTGCATTGCAGAAAACAACTTTTTTTTTGCACAACACTGCATTGTTTCAGTGGAGCCCCCCGTGGTGTCTGTCCCCACTGCATAAACAGAAGACACTTCCCTCATTCAAATGAATGAGAAGAGCTGCAGGGCAAATGTCTGTGTGGATCCAGCCTTATTCCTGAGTGGCAGTCATTATCAGACTGAAAACACAACAAAGGGTGAAGGAGAGGAAGTGTAGCTGTGTGTTTAAACAGTGTGTTGTTACATGATCTCTCGCTTTAATGCGTCGCTAATTATCCTCTACTGCATGAGCACAACTTTCTCAGTGACATAACTACAACAGAAACAACAACACATCAGTGCAGTTTTCAGCTTTGATGCCTTCTTATCATTTTACGGGATGGTGCGTGGACTGTATATGCCTGTGTATATTGTTGCGTATGTGTGCACTTGTGTGTGTGTGCGTGGGAGGGCTACTTGTGAAAAGAGGTTGTCAGAGCAGCTGCCAGACAGACAACCGTAGCTCATTACTATGCAACAGCTTAATCAGCCTGCTGTCATCACACACACACACGCAGTCAGCATGCAAATTTTACATACTTATTCGTACACACGTAGACACGTTCTTAATGCGCACATTCATAAACACACACTCAAGTGCGTAGCTGCTTCTCAAACAAACAAAGAGATTGAGCAGCAGACATGCTGTTGTCATAGGGTCCAGCTTATTGCAATTGAGCGATGATTGTTGAGGACACTTCAGCAACTTCTGGTGTGCTCGTGTAAAAAGAAGCCTGCAGCTTTGCCAAGAATCTGTCCAAATCTTCACCAAAAGCTTCAACGCTCTTTGTCTTCCCCATCTGGGCATTTTTTTTGGCGGCGAAGTTGGCAAGGACACAAGGACCTAGAAACCCTCCGCTACACCCCTGACACTCAGCTAGAAAATTAGAAAGCGTCCGTGAGAGGGTCTTATTTAATGTTAATAACCCCCTGTCTTCCCGAGCTGCATCGCTGCGGAAATATTGTAGTAGCTGTGTTGTCATGCTCTTGCAGAAGGCCACACACTCAAACTTACACAAACACAGGCTAACGCTGCAGCAAAATGGCCACAGAGGTGGTCACAGCTGTTAATGACCGAACACAACAGACAAAGTGAGTTTCTCACAGTGTAAGCGGAAGGTGCTAAAGGGCAAACAACCTGCAGAATATTAATGTAGGACACGGCAAATTCCCTCGCTGGTTGCTAAACAAGTGTGACTGAGCTATTATTGTGAAATAATGAATTAATGCCTGAGTGTCCAGTGGGAAGAAGAAGTGTACCGTAACCTGAAGGTCACAGGTTGACAGCCAGTCCATCAACATATCACTCATCACAGGTCGATAGTAGAAACTTCTTGCATAAAATGTCACTTTTCCTGGAAGAATCTGACTCTTTCCGTAAGTGCTAGAGGTGATAGATGATATGAGAGGAGAACATCTTAGGACAACTTAGAGAAATATTTTTAGGAAGAGGAGGGTTTTTGCATGTAGATAGCCGTCAGGAGATGAAGATGAATGTTTTATGAAGGCGAGGTTTAGCAGATATCGCTGCCAATATCCCTCTGATGTGGAGAGATGATCTACTGTAGGGGCCCAAAGCCGGCGGCGCTGATTGAGAGCACGTTGTTGAGGCTGGGAGTTTGACTGAAGACAGGCATACATCAGCAGGATTGGACTCGCTTATCGGAGGAGATGGAATGAAATAGAAGAGAGAGAGAGAGAGAGAGAGAGAGACATGTTGACAAAGAGTCTGTCAGTGGCTTAGAAACACAGACAGAAACACAAGTGGGACCTGCAGTTGCACAGCCAAAAAAGAGAAATGAGTGAATATTTTTAGAGAAACCTGATGCAGGTATTTGTGCAGATTAATATGGATTAAAATGTTGTTGTTACAGCATTTAATTAAAGCTGTCTTAGAGGAGCTTTTGGATTGTAGTGTATCATGCAGCCTCATTATCTTAAGACTTTCCTGAGAAAAAAGTGCCCATTTTATCTTCCTGAAAGTTTTTGGGCTCAGTCCCAACCTTTGAAAACCAGCGTGATTGATGAAAGTCACAGCGCAGTGGTGTGTTACTTAAAAAAAAAAAGGAAAAAAAAGAGGCTGTTTGTCAAGTGCAAGGTCACAGGTTTTATTCCTGTATCAGCTGGAATACCCAGGCGGTGTGTCCCTGAGCGAGACACTGAAGGCCTCTCAGTGCAGGCATACTGATAGTATCATGCTAATGTTTAAAATATAAGAAGAAAGATGAGACATGTTTAATCCTGAAGATGAAGATGTGAAGTGGTGCTGACAGGCAGCTGTTAAACTCAAAACCTAAACTTCATCATTAGCCAAACACTACTGGGTGTAATAAAGCAGTGTGTATGGGTGTGTGTGTGTGACCTTCTCTTGTGTCTAGCCTCCACCACCTGCATCTGTTCACTGAGCTGAGCTATGACAAGTCAGGCCCACCAGGGAAACGGCGTGCGCATGCTCTGCCTTCAGGAGCTTGTTTGGCAGCATTATATTTGTACAGGTCAGGGCAGTGAGCTTGATCATGCTTCTGTTAGTTCCCTCTCTCTCTCTCTCTCATCTGTGTTCAGGCTCACCTTACCTTTATCTCTTCCTTTTCTCAGGAGTTGGGTGCTTGCTCTTTTTTTTTTTTTTTTTGTCTCAACACCACCACCCCCACTCGCCCTCTCTGGAAGTTGAACCTAACCTAGGGCGTCTCTTGGTGACAGATTGACTGATGTGCAGGTTTTGTCAGCTGTACCTAAACAAGCACAAGACCCTCTGGCTTACTGGAAACCTGTCAGGATTTGGCTGCTTACATATTTTATCATTCTCCGTGCAAGATTGTGCTCAGTAGGTGCACACACAGATATAATTGGGCTGTAATTGTGCAGTTGAGTTTTCAAACGTGCAAATACAAAAACTCAAAACTGAGAAAGAACAGGTACCTATTAACACAATATCTATAAATATAAAATGATGCTGCAACTAAAAGTTGTATTTATTATTGATTAATCTATTGTTTGCATTAACCGTTTACACCAAAAATGTCAGAAAATAGTAAAAAATGTCTATACAAGTCCAAGGTGACATATTCAGATGGATTTTTTTGTTTTATCACAAGGGAACTCAAAAGATGTCAGTTTACAAAGATACACAACAATAAAAAACTTTATTTTCTAATATTATCTTTTGCTTGAAATGAAGATGAGTAAATTCTTTCTTATGTCTTTTTTCCTAAAAGTATTCCTGGAAAGAGAACGTGTTCAATCATATGTAAACAACACAAATTAGATAAAATGCTTTCACAAACTGTAGCTGCTCCTATTGTTGCCATTTGGCATGAACTCTAGGAATTTGAAGTATTATATTATATAACTGTCATGGAATAATAATATACAATATAATGCTGGATATGCATAAATTAAATGCTGCCTGGAGTATAATTTATCCATTGAAATTCATAAATTGAAAAATGTGAATTAGCTGTATTTATCCTCCACTGCATGTGTACACATGTATATCTACACCACTTGAACAGAGAGCTTCCTTTTGGTAATAAAAGCAGTTACCCTGTACTTAAATCTCCATTAGGCACATTATTAGCTTCTTGGTACAGTTTCTCCTCCTCCACACATTTTACAGCCTTTTAGATTCCATAATCAGAAAAATAACCTGGTTCTTTAACTGCCAAGAAGTGTAGGCGAAAGCTAATTTAGCAGACAACGAAACATTTTGGTTGACTTATTTGACTGCTGTGTTAATTCTACTGTTTACTGATATTTCTACTGTAATTTCCCACTCTGATTACACAAAATCCACTACTAGCAGATTGTAACACATTCGACTTTCACCTCTTTCTCTTTCCATTCTCTTTTTTTGTTTTTTTTGTTATTGTGCAACTGTTTGGCGCTCAACATTGTGTCACGTCTCCTTGGGAAACTATTATGAAACCATTGCAAAGAGATGGAGGCGTATGCATTCTTTGATTTTGGAATGGTACTTGGAACATAATTGAGTGATTATGTCAAATGAGATCATTAAAACAGGCAACAACAGATACCAAAACAAGTTCATTGAGTTGGTTCAAATCTGCAACTGGAACTGATATCACTGCATCTGATTTTATACAGTATTAAGTAAAATGATTGATACAAATTGCATCTATATACATGCATCATGAATGAAAAACATACTGTATATCATCAATCAGTGTTTTATAAGCCTATCTAAATGATTACATCCTCTAATAGCATTGGGCTCAGCCATGTGGGTTACTGGTGTTAGCACTCACATAGCATACAAACACTGAGTGTACGCCAGGGACAATGAAGCTGGCTGTTATCACGTCACCGTGGCTCAAGATTATGGCTACGTGATAAGCCTGTAATTACTATAGTGACACTGATGCATGACATTCTGTTCTGTGTGTGTGGGCGTATGTGTGAGAGAAGAGAATGTGGTATAGCGTGGCTAGCAGGCTGTAGAAGGCGTCATAAACCACAGGACGTGGAGAGCCATCTGTCTCTCTCTCTCTCTCTTACACACTCACACACACACAAGATGGTAGCATGTACAGGCAGGGAGAGACATTAATCATCGGGTTGGAGGAGCTCCCAGGAGTAGCCTACAACACGCTGATAGAAAAACTGACACACATACACCTACACCTGGATTGAAGGTGTTCAACAGGGCATAAAATGAGCTATTTCACAATGATGTTACAATCATCACAGAACAGTGAGATGAGGTTTGCTTATAGCTGCACGCTCCAGTGCTTATTTGCAGTCCATCCCGCTGCCCTATGGGCTTTTTTGCTCACCACCCCATACACTCGACAAACATTAGGAAGCAGTTCAAACAGCTGCAGAATTCTGTACTGATGTGTTTTGGATATAACGTATTGTTGGATAAAGTATTTTCAAGCGCAAATGACTGAAATAAAGACAATTTTAAAATTATTTCAAAAACAATGAAGGTTTGTCATGGCTTTTACATTTTAAGTAAAGAGATACAATTCTTACTTGATTAGTCAATCAACAGACATTAATCCGTAACAAATTTTCTAATTGACCTTTTTTGTGCAAAAATGTCAAATGTCACAATTGAACATCTTTGGATTTTGGAGTGTTGGTTGGTCAAAACAATATATTTGATGACCTCACCTTGGACTGTGGCACAGTTGTAACAGGTATTTTCACTATTTACTCTCCTTTTATAGACAAAATAATTATTTGAAGAGTGGAAAAAAATCTACAGATTAGTCAAAATCAATTAATCTTTACTAACAGCCCTAGATTTGTTATGGCATCTGTGTTCAGTTTTATTAGGATTTGTCCTACTAAAAACATAAAATATGAGTGGTTTCTTTATCCTGTGTAGACATAAGACATTTACCTGATGTTTATATTTGAAAAATGATTGGGTTTAAATTGAAATTGAAAATATGGTTTTGAATTTTTCAGACCAGGCTCACTAACCTACAATAACCTACTGCAGACATAAAAAAAAACAGATTATCTGAAAAACGCATCATCACAGACCTGAAAACACAGTTGTTGTCTTAGTGATTTGTGGTTTTCAGGGAACAGTAATACAGTAGCGTTTGGCCATTGTACTGAGGTCACATGAAACCACCTGTTTCCTAGATGACATGACTGTGATTTAAAGTTATTGAACAGTCTGATTTGACTTCCTGTTGCCTGTGGGAGCTTCAGTATATCTTTTTCTTTTCATACATTTGTCAGTAAACAGATTCTGGCTCATAAACACTACCGCTCCATTTGTTTTAAACAGGGCAGTTAAATCAAGGAGTGATGACCTTCTTTGTCAAACGTGGCAGAAATGTAACCACCTCATAATTTCACCACTTACTGAATCGGTCACAATCAGAAGCAGGAATCGTTTTTTTTGCCAGTGTTGATTCATCGAGTGCTTTTTCTCCCCTCTCTGTTTCTGAGCACAGGCCAGAGGTGGAAGAGCGTGAGGTCAGTGGGTTCATCAGGAGGAGGGAACAGATTGCAGAAGGGCAAGGAGTGAGATAGCAGTAGATGCTATGTTTCTGTGAGCCTGTGTGTAGAACATATTTGGGAAGAGGTTAGCTGCAGTTTGCCTGTCAGTGATGTGTGAAGGATCAGAATCAGCATTTGTGCCTTACTGCTTTTCCAGCTCGCATTTAAAAGTAAAAGCTTTAAAATATTGTGAACAGCGGGCGTTGAAAGTGATGCTTATTTTGTCTGATGGACTTATTGCACCAATGAATCTTGAGCAAACGTGAACTGGAAGAAAACCAGTGGAAGGAGGAACTGATGCCAACGAACATGCCTTTTATACCATGTTTTCCTGATCACATAAGGAGATTATGATTAATATACACCGTTTTCTTTACACTCTTCTTATCTAAGAAATTCAGTGTGTTTAAGCAGTTCTCATAGCAGCCTAATTTCCCAACGTGGGACTCCATTAGCTGCAGTAGAATAGAAAGCATCAGTGGAGCAAATATTGATCGGAACAACTCGTAGTATTAATGTCAGAAAGAATAGGCTGTTACATTAGGCACAGAAATTCCTGTTGGAATCAATAGACACACATACGCACACACACACATAAACACACACACACACTCAGCATCCAGATGGAGAACAGCAGCGAAAGCCTAAGTGCTAAGATAATAAGCATTTGATTGGGTTAACAGAGGCAGCTCTGTTTAGGCTTGCTGCTTTGCCTCACTGTAATATTAGGTTGTCTCTGTCCTCTTTCACCTCCAGGTTATTGAGTTGGCTCAATTAGTGACAGTCTACTTCATTGTAATATATGAGGAAGATAGAATGTACAAATGTGTTTATAGTTGGTCCTCATCGCTCTCAAGCGCAGCCGGCCAAATAGAAGAAAATCATTAGCCTCAGGTGACTTTTTTTCTGTATCGCGCATTAAGCGAAAACACAGCAGCTCATCTGCTGCATTAATGAGACACTAGTCATTCATCTGTTCCCTACATCAAGTCAATCACACAGAAACCACATCCTGAGCTGAATAAATAATAACAAACATAAGCCAAAGGAGGTTACAAATGAGGCAGTCACGCGTCTTTTTTTTGTTTTGTTTTTTGGACGCTGCTCACATTTGTCCTGAGGGCAGGACGGTCTGCTGCTTTGTGTTCGAGCTTCAGTAAATTCACCACACCAGACGCCGCTTTTGTTTCTGCAGGAGGAGTGTCGGGGTAAAGGGGTGTCAAGGAGAGCGGCAAATTACTTGAGCCGGGGAACGGAGGACTTCGAGAGGCCTCTGGCTTTTATTTAAAAAAGGTGTCAGCAGTTCTGCAGCATCGTGCTGACAAGACAGACACATTAGAGGATCTCTACATCTCCTCCCCATCAGACAGTTATGTAGGCCAAGAGACCCATTTGCATTTCACTCTAGCCTCACTAGCAACACTGAATGTTCTGTGAAGACAGTGATAACTCAAAAAAACTGACTCTGGGAGAGACTCTTTGAAGCTGGGCCCAATTTAGGTCATCCCAGAATTGTTAAACAACAGCTTTGCCCTTAAAACAAGACAGCAGACCAGAAGACTTGGCTTACATGCGCATTTCCTCTTATAAAATACGGTAGAAGCCTCTAAATTAAACTAAATAGGCCACCTAAGCTCATTTTTGGTGAGACGTGACCCACAATGTAGAACTCAAGCACTTTAAGCCAGCTGCTTAAACTAATTCTGGGTTGATTCTGTGTAGTGCAGTACATTTGTACACTCCATCCTTGTATTTTATTACATCCTTGTAATAGCAATACTTCAAAGGGTCATACACAGGTTAGTACTGCAGAGTGAAACTGTCACACAACACAGTATACTACAACACTCCTTAAGGTAAATCTTGTGTATTTTCTGAGCTTACAGCTCACGTCGCATGGTAGGAGGACTCAGGTAAACAACTGTGTGGAAATCCTGATCCACTGTTATCATACAAAACTGATAACAGTAAAATTGGTTCATGAAATATGAAAGCTCTAATTACAAATACGCCTGCTCAACAGGGCTCAGAAAACTAACACTGCGCTCTTCCGCTGTTCTCATCATGCCCTCATCCTTCCTCTGCTCACTGCGAACTTGCATGTGTGCAGTCATGTGCCTAAATTAGTTTATGCGTCGTCTGCTGATTGCATACGTTTTCGTGTGTACCCAATTTTCATTTGTACATACACATTTGGCTTTTGGTGCATGTATCTGCATGTTAAGAATGTGCATACTATAGGTGCATGCATACATGTAACTATGTCCGTGTGTGTGTGTCTGCGTGCGTGCGTGCAAAAACCAGCACTAGATGTGTAGACTCTCTCAACAGATGGCCTTTTCAACACACTCGCCTCTCAGCTAAGGCTCTTGCCAGCCCCAAAGCACAGTCACACACATGGACACTCCTGCACAGAAATATGATCGCAACTCTCATGCAGGCAAACGTTTACCAGACCGATTGCATAATGCATCATTTTTGAAACAGAAGACACTCACGGAGAATGGAAATGTGACTTTGAGGAGGAACGTTTAGTCAAACATGCTACAACGTTATATTTGAGACTGGTTGTGTGTTTAACATTTTCTGGAACCTGTATGTGAAGGTGCATCACTTATTAGGCTGTGATCGCCATCAGAGAATACAACGACAAACCAGGACTAAATTAGTTTGGGAATTTGGGGAATTAGATTTTTTTGATATTTGGAAAGAAAGGTTAAAAACATTTGACTTGACCTCACCCTTCCTATTTTCATACAGCAGGACACCGTGCTCTGAATTCAGTAGGCCTATATTTTGCACTCTTACAATTCCCATCACATCTTTGTTTTGACCAAAACAGATCTCATCTTGTGAATGTGTAGCCCTGTGAGAGCTAAAACAAGCCTGTGCAGGTATACTACACATCTCACAGATGGCTGAATCCTGGGTTTTATTCTGAAAGCATTCTGTGTGTGTTGCCACTTGCTGTCTGTGTTAAGAACACTTCAGTAGCACCATCCTAACCAGCACTGGCAGTGATTATTGGCTCTTGATTATGGTGGTAGGCTAGCATGAAGCCATGTGTTCACTGCTATTTTCCCTCTCATTAATCTGCCACACTGTGTCTCTCTCCCCCGTTCCTCTCCCTCTCACTCCTTATCCCCTTCCCCGCTTCTTCCATCTCGTCAGGAAGCCTCGTCCCGTCTCCCAGCTCGTCTCGCAGCAGCAGGTAACGCAGCAGTTTGTGTTGCCCTCGCAGCCCAAAAAGGAAAAGAAAGAGCGAGTGGAGAGGGAGAAGAGCGACAGAGAGCCGACGCTCAAGAAGAACAGTCACAAGAAGATGAGGTAAACAAACTGACACCAGGTTGGGGGGCTCAGTAGGAATAATATATTACAGGGATTCATGAATAAACACTAGAAACTATAGATGCTGTTTATGTTGCTGCCTGAAGCTAGATTGATGTGTTTTATTACATAAAGTAAGGTATCTTCAAAAGATAGAAAAGGGGCAGAAACACCAGAAATACATTTCAAAGTAATGTCTGGAATATGCTCTTTGGTGTTTTCACTGTGGCAAAAAGTGTCACTAAAAAGTCCTGATAATTTTCACTTTTGTATTAGTATTTAGTGCTTTTTTGTGATTGTGCAGGATTTGCACAAGACATTATTTACTCACTTTCACCAACCTTTCCACACCATCAATCAGGCCAAGATTAAAAAACATCGACAGGAGTAGCGCCCAGCACCTGGAGGTGACAGTTGGGGACCTGACAGTCATCATAACAGACTTTAAGGAGAAGGTAAAGCCCTCGTCCACCTCGGCCACATCCTCCAGTGCCGTATTGTCGGCTGACCACCACAGCCAGAACGGCTCCAGCTCAGAAAACACAGAGAAGGGGCTTTCCCGTTCTTCCTCACCCCGAGGAGAGGGCAGCTCGGTCAACGGAGAGTCCCACTGAGTCACCCCCTCGAAACCTCCCATGCCCTCCACCCACATTTCATCCGCAAGTCCACAGGTCACTAGAGGAGCATCCTGTCTCTACTTTAGAGCTGCACAAAACAGCCTTTTTGCCTGCTTTCTTCTGGATTATTCGCAACCAACCCATCAGATCTGGCAAGTTAGAAGACTCTCCACACAGCAGTGTAATTATGCATTTAGAAAACAGTATGAAACACTTTTTTTGGAAGTTGCAGTAGTCAACATTTATTTATAATGTAGTGTGCTGGAACCTTCTCAGTTTTTTATCCTCTATGGTTTCCTTCAAATGCACCTACGTAATCAATATTTTTATTACGCAAACTTGCAGCCCCACCGTCGTCAGTGGCAGGCAGAGTGACTTATTCCTCCCTCATGTGGAATTATCAGCCTCCGTCTGGAATCGTTGCCGACTTGACATAAACCTGAACCATGTGGTGCACCTCAGTTTCTACACTGAGCCATCAGCCTAACAGTGAACCTTTTATCCTGATCTTGACACTCCAAGTGTTTGATTCTGGACTGCCTCTACAGCAGTGTAGAGTAACTTTTTTTGACACAGGACAACACATACACTCCTACTGGCACCATTTGGTGTTTTACCATAATGTCTCGAGCAGGTTGTGTAGTTCAGGTAATGCTTGTAGTTTTTGGGAAAGCCCACTTTTAAATGGTGCAGGACGGTACTGTATATGGATAATATGATTTTAAAAGGATAACACTGGTGTTTTTTGTTTTAAGTTTGTGCTAATAATGTACACCACCTCTCTTTTGTGTTATTCCCAGTTTGTCGGCCAACTCAGCCAAGTTGGAGATATAGTCAAAGTTTCTTTTTTTTTTTTCTTTCATTAAACCACAACCACAAATTTCAACCTGCATCAAGTGATATTTCTGTTGTAAGTCATTTAGTAATGTGTAAAGCTATACATGTAGAGAACTGTCCAGCTATGCAGCTTTTAGCACATTGTTTTGGATTTGGACCTCATGTAGACCAACTATAGACCACACATTTTCAACAGGCCAGTTCAGACAAGCTGCTATTATGTCGCGCCAGCCAGCATGAAGCAACAGGAGTGTGATGTTAGCTAGCGGCTAGTAAAGAAATCTGACAGAAATACGACAACCGTCGTCACAGCCTTACAAATGCACATCATCTGCTTTTACTATCTCGATCCAGAGCTCATTTCTGAGGTCTGATCTCAGCAGGTGGTAAAAGTGACTTAGCTGTAAATGACACCGGTATTCTCCTTTTAATCTCTGCCACACAAACAGGGCTGCACCTGCATCTGCTCAGTGTCCCAGTGGAAAACGAGAAGGTGCTGCTACTGTTGTGCACCCTCTGTGGGGTGTGATAGACTTCAGAAACTGAATTCCTTCATTTTGATGTAGAAAAGTGGAGGAAATTTAGATGATACTAAACTCCCAGCAGAACTATAGATCAACCTAACTACACAATAAGTTAACTAAAGTTAAAAAACCTGTAGAATATCTACACAGATAAAATTGATATTTCTAAAATATTGTACTACTATGTTTTGATGTGGTTGTATTATCCATTATACCAGTGTTATTTTTACTTTAACATTTTAGCACATGTACTGAGAATTGTCATGGCATGATTATATGATGGTCTCAGTATATTGTGGGACAGGCTATGTCTCTTAGTTTGTTAGTATGGTTTATTGTGTCAGAGACGTACTCTCATAGGTTCAGCACACTAGCTGGGACTAGGTGTGTGGACTCTGTGATAACTGCACACATTTGTTATTTGGTTGTGGCAAAAATGGAAGACACTTAAGTGTCATTTGTTCATTTGTTGCTGTTTTGCTTTGCCATGCTCAATTGTTTTAAAATGTGTGAACTTGTTCATTACATGTCTGAATAAGAAAATAATATTCAAACAAAAATCTCTTTTCTTATGCATAAAATGTACTTCATTAATAACTTTCTTACACACAGGTGCATGCACACACTATTGTATTTTCACCGTTTTTATTTTTTCCATTTATTTTTTCTAGACAGAATATTTTTGTTGTATCTTTTAGCTTCATCTGGTGAATGACTCAGTAAGTGGTGCTTATCCTTAATGCATGCAGGTTCAGTGTACTTAACACATCAGGCTGATAATAGAAAACTCTGCATGCCTTTGTTACCCTTTCATTTGAAAACTGTTTATGTAATAGGTCAGAACTCTTCAAGACCTAATTGCATAGGCCTTATAAACATAGGGTATTGGTTTACACATACAGATAATTGCACTATTCAATAACTTCATTTTCCCACACTTCATGAAAGTGCAATTGACGTTTTCTTTTTCGGTCTGTTTGTCTAATGCAGCCACCTCAATAAAGACGACTAGTCACTTAAAGCCATGAATGGGTCTTTTCAGAGGTGAAATCATTTGAAAGTTGCAGCAGACAGAGCCTGAGGGGGAGGGAGAGGAGGAATCAAGTTTGCTTATCGCTCCCACCCTTCCCCCCATGTACGGGTTTCGACCCCCTGCTTCTTTTTGCATAATCTGGATGAAAGTAAAACCAGGAACTTCGTCACCGCCTTCAAAATAAAAGTACAGTACAGAAATGGGCGTGAATGGGGAAAGTGTACACTAAACTGTCAAGTAAGTTGTCTTTGTAAGAGCGAAATTGGTGTACGAGAGAGGATGTAATGACCATGCTTTCAAATTTAACATCACATAATGTTTTTCCACATGAAGAATCGACTTTTAAGTCAACATAGCTGAGAAGCAGTGGAGGTAAGTAAGTAAATACATTTTCTCATGTACAATTTTAAAGGAGTATTTTTTAAGTTATTTACTCCACTACAAATTAGAGGAAAATATTGTTCTTTTACTCTACTACATTCATTGTAACATCATTAGTTACTAGTTACTTGCAGGACTAGATTCTTATAAAAATCATTATATATCAATAAAACACTGATGGATCATTTATGGATTAACCTGTCACTACATAAGGTGGTTAAAATTCAGCCCCACCATTACTGTTTATGTTGTAGGTAACAACACATTTTCGTCCTCATTTTTACCTTTGAGAATTTCTCAAACAAATTTGGAATAAACTTCTACATTTGTCATCGGCAGCATCGTGTTCTACATGGTTTTAAATACAATTCTCAGTCGCGTACTTCAAGTAGCATTTAGAGGTTGTACATCAGTACTTTTACTTGAGTAAAAAAATAAAGGTTACCCGTACTTGTCGTGGAGTATTTTTCTGGGCAAGTACTTTTACTTGAGTATTGAGTTTGTGTACTTTACATACCTCTGCTAAGAAGTCCCTGAAGAAAGCAAAAAACCAAATGGATCTTGTGGTGTGATTTGTTAGTTTAGTTTCATTGGTTAGGACTGAACATAGTATGCTCCAAAAAGAAAAGAGGAGCACAAACAAGAACGACGACAACAACAACATCATGTATTAAAAAATGCAATTCCACGTGGGAAAAGTATAAAACGACCACGAGAGGGCGCCACTGCTATGCCTGAGCATCGTGAAGTTTTATTTTGTAAACTGTGACCGGAAGTGTGTTACCACTGCTTGTAACTTAGCGGTTGTTATTACACGCTAGTTTCTGTGTCATGACTTTAGCTCCGAGTTGTGTTTTCAAACTGGATAATGCGGCGTTACATTCGTGCACTAATACTGTGCACGGTGTTTGCCGTGTTTTCGGGATTGTATGTTTATAGTAAGCTGTTTTACTCGGACGTGTCGGTCGAAGGAAACTGGCCGAAGAGAGTCTTCATCCCACCGAGAGTACCCGGAGCCAGGCGAGGGGCAGCGGACAAAGCTGGGCCCCAAAATCCACACTGGTACAACAGGTAAGGTTGGATTTTTAAGTTTTCTCATGCTTTAACGGGTTATAAGTGGAAAATGATTCAATATAAGTCGATGAGCCTGTAGTATGTTCACTGTAGGGCAGTAGTGATGTAAAGGAATGCGACTGAATGACCTCAACCTGAATACATTTTTGTGAGTTGTATTTTTTGTGGTTGCAGACAGTAGTGATGGGAGATTTATTACAGTTGTGAAGGTTCACGTGGTGGTCATTTTAAACGTCACCAATTAAAAAACATACCTAGCCCTCCATTTAGACAGCTTTTCTTTGTAAATTTCATAGAAAAACATGTTAATACCTAGATAATATAAATTACATAATGTTGTCACAACATATGGATGTGTTCATGTGAACACTGACAACATGTTTCCCTGCTGTAATTCTTCCTCCTGTTCATACTGCTCATTAAAAGGTCTCCTCCTAAAGTGAAATGATTATCAAGTGTACGTTAATGTATCTGTGAATGTAGGCCAACATTAAGCTTTAACCACAACAATCAGACATATTGAGTGAGTATCTATCAAAACAGTAGGCTGGACAGACTATGAGAAAATGACAGGTAAAAGCCTCCCACCCCTTCTGCACAGGACCCCCGGACTGTAGAGACAGAACAACTAAGGCTGCAACATTGTTTGCGGTCATTTCTTTGGTCTTTGTGATCATGTGTCCCATTTGCATCAAACTTGTTTGTTTTGGTCTCTGAGATCAGTTTATGGCTCTTTAGGACATTTTTTTGTCTCCTTGTGGTCATCCTTTTCACTACGTTCTGTAACTTTCAAACAAGAAATATTAAGACGCATTTTATACAGAGGCTCTGGATCAGGGGCCCTGTGATCTCATAGGACTCTCTGCCTGTACAGGCCATTCAGTAATCCTTCCATGCCTATTCCTACACAGTTATATATATATATATATATATATATATTACTATCCTTCCAATACAACTCAACAGACCACCACTGTGTAAGGGAACAAAAAAGAACATTTTAGTAGAGTCTGGAAAATTGGGTCTGAAAAATATTTACTTGATTTGATTATCTCAGATGAGCAAACCCTGATATTTACTGCAGATAAACATTTGCATGTATTCTTGCTTGGATAGATGACTGTTCGTTTTAAAATAAGGATGAAGCCTTCTGATGTCCACTCTCGACAGGAGGAACAATGACAGCAAGCAAAACCTGATTCAGTGTGTATATGGGCCTGAATAATTGTGAACATATGTTGTAATGTATGATGCAGTTGAAAATCTACGTTCACATTTGTTTCACGCTCTTGATTTTACTATGATGCAAGAGGATGGAGGAATGTGCAGTTATTCGCTACATTAGAGAAGCTGGATCTGAAAAGTGATGGTTTATTTTATACCATGAAGAAGACAAGAATTTTAGTTAAAGGATTTTTTTATATATCAAACCACAGTTTTACTTATTTTGGGAAGGATTTAGCATATCCTCATTTTTATCAGTAGGTGCAATAAAATGTGGGGTGGCATACTCTGGAGGATTTGTTAAAGTGGCATAATGCTGATCCATCATGCAGCATTTCAAGTTCATTATACTCAGCACTCAGTGCATTGGGATTTTCTAAATTTAAAACTCTTGTGTCCCAGAAAGTTTGATAATTTTACTTAAAACATTTGTGACTCTCTCCTTGTATTCAGGTACATCATGCGTCAGCAGGGTCATGTGGATGCTGTTCAGAGCAGACCCGAGTATCCCATGCACCTGGCTGTCGTCACATGTGGGGACAGGCTAGAGGAGACTCTCACCATGATCAAGTCTGCCGTGCTTTTCAGCGTCAAAAATCTCTATCTGCACATTTTTGCTGAAGATCAGCTACACGCTAGTTTCATGGAAGCTGTGAGTAGGAAACAGCTGTATGAAAAATGACCTGCAAATTGCTTTCTGTTGTCTGTGAATGACTCCTTGTTCTGTTTTGTTGTCCCTGCCAGTAAGCTAATGTGTTCTCTTTGTTCCAGATGGAGTCGTGGCCAGGCTTTATTCGATCACGGTTCAGCTACAGAGTCTACTCCATCAGCTTCCCCAGTGAAAACGCAGCCGAGTGGAAGAAACTCTTCAAACCCTGTGCTTCTCAGAGGCTGTTTTTACCCGTATGTTTCTCATAGGATTAATCTTAATCTAGTCATGAGAATCACTGTGGAAACATGACATTCTCAGTGTTTGTTTTTTAGAATTTTAAAGAACAGAACATACACATACTGTAACTAAGTCAGGAAAATCCGGAGCTCTGAAGTGACATGTTAAATTTTTCAATTTAAATTTGGATTGCCAGCTGTAAAATACAGTTTTATATTTGTATTCCACAGTGCAACATCATGTTTTAGAGCTAATGAAATTCACCTTTTAGAAAATAGAACATGTGTCACCCTGGAAAAAAAAGTTTTCTTTTACTTTGTAAAACCACTGCAGAGCAAACAAATATTATACACCTGACTTTGTGTCTTTGTGTCAATTTACGCAGCTGATCCTAAAGGACATTGATTCGATCATGTATGTCGACTCAGACATCCTCTTCCTGCAGCCTGTAGACCATTTGTGGGCATTCCTGTCGCACTTTAATTCCTCCCAGCTGGCTGCCATGGCCCCGGAGCACGAGGAGCCACGCATCGCCTGGTACAACCGCTTCGCCCGCCACTCTTTCTACGGCAGGACCGGCATTAATTCAGGGGTTATGCTCATGAACATGACGAAGATGAGGAGCACGTTCTTTAAGGTAGGGTTGAAATGCAAAGACACATTTCAAGCCAGGACTTGTTTATGTTTACTGTAATAGTGTAGTACCTTAATTGGCCACAAGATGTCCTCCCCCTGCTGTGGTTGCAGTTGGAGTGTGCTATGATTAAATTAGATCCTGTCACAATGTGAAGCTCCCAACATTTAACCACCAAAATAACATGAACACTGTAGAGAAACCTTAGTATTGACTTGTGTATTCTGTCTGTGTTAACAGAATGACATGACATCAGTGGGGTTGCGTTGGGAGGAGCTGCTGATGCCTCTACTCCAGAAATACAAACTCAATATAACCTGGGGGGACCAGGACCTTCTCAATATAATTTTTCACTACAACCCTGGTAAGGAGCACAAGCACTCGGAGCATCTCTGTATCAATATGCACAGTCGTAGTCCAGAAGTACACTGTACAATGTTAGACATAGTTATACAATAGTTAACATAAGTGTTTCTGTGAATTTCCATTCTCAGACTTCATGCTGGAGTTCCCGTGCCAGTGGAATTATCGTCCAGATCATTGCATCTATGGCAGTAATTGTGCGTCAGCTGAGGAGGACGGCATCTACATACTGCATGGAAACAGAGGAGTTTACCACAACCACAAACAACCTGCCTTCAGAGCCGTTTATGAGGCCATACTAAAGGTGGGCATGTCTTAATGTGTCTATTAGTGCATTATTCTGTTTTGAAATTCAGTATGCATTATAGTCCCCTTCATTTCTTCCACACATCAGGACATGGATTGGACACTGCGATTAATGCACTGTTCAGATTAGAAAGAAATGTTAGCAGTAAAATACACAACTCGGAAATCGATTAAAATGGGCTACACTGCCATGAGATTTATCAGTTTTAATGTTATCTGATGCTTCTCTCATGCATAAAATGAACTGTTTTTTCATTAATAACTTTGTATAGCTCTTTTTAGCCACCTTCATCACATACTTAATGAGTTGGTGATTGATTTTATTATTATTGAAACCAAATGAAGATAAGAATTGATCAAGATGTGTGAAAGGTACCTAATCAGATAATAACCAAAACTTTCAATAATCTAAAGTATTAATTGAAAAAATTGCTTTTAGCAACAGTCCTTCTGATGTTAAAGCTTCAAAGGCTTTATTCTAGACTTTAACATCCTACAGCAATTATACATATTTATGCTACAAGAAGACCAAAGGAAACCTAGTGCGGCACTTCATTATGACTTGTGGATGCACTGCACTTTTTACTAGAGAATCACTTTTATTTTATTGCCTCATCATTTAGTAAATTTGAAATGTTTCCTAAATACTTTCTTTGACTTTTCTCTTACTAAAACAGTGACTGAAACATCAGTTGGCTTCATAAAGTTTAAATAAAAATGTTGAGCTTGTCATAGGTGTAATTTAGTACACCACCTGATGGGAGGTGCAACTTTATAACCCCAGTGACACACCTGACCCTTGTAGATATGATTTAGATTGGTGCAGAACCTAAAAGTCTTGGGGACAACGGTTTGTCTACACTGACAAACAAATCTCCACCATTGGCAGAATGTTTGAGTTAAAGCTAATTTTGTTGTGTTTAAGTGTTGTTAACCAGCAGTGTAATGATATTGACGACAGGAAAAGCATTTACTTAATGAAGCCATCAACGTTCACAGTCTCATTGCTTTCCTATTAAAGTATTGAACATAGATCAGGGCAGTGACTGATCCATACCTTCTCTATGGCCTGCAGTTAAGACTGTCTTTATAAGACAGGATCAATTATAAAAGTAGACACATATGTACTAGATGTGCTGTGACAAGTGAGCATAAACACCCTGCACAGGGGCCCCACGGCATACTTGAAAACTGTTTTTCCAGTAGTCTCTGTGGGTATTGATACTTACAAATATGTGATTAACTCGGGTTTGCCAGGAGGACAGAGAAGTATAGATTGATCCCGTATGTATATAATCTCTCTGGACAGAGCATTTCATTTGTTTCAGCTTGTTCATTTGCAGCAGAACCTCAGGCTGCACATGCACTGTTACAGAGTGAACATCTAACGCTACAGTGGCAACTCCGTGGAAGTGTAATGGTTCAGAAAACTGTCACTTTTACAGACTCGCAGAAACAAAAAGTTCAAAAACATCTACTTAGTACTAGATTTTCTTCATCTACTCAGCAAGTTTGCAGAAGCACAACACAGACTTATATAAGGAGGCATGCTAAAATAAGAAGCTTCTCAAAAGAGTGACTATAGCTTGGAGATCACATATGAACTGGGGCTGATTACTGATGTGCAGCAGGTGTGTAGTCAGATGACAAGAAGGAAAAGTGAGGAATGCCACAGCAGACATTTTGAATTAGGAATTGCAAAGGTGTTACTAATAGTGATGGCCAGATGAAGCTTCATGAAGCTTTGAAGCCTTCCAGCCAGTTGGTTCGCAAAATGGTTCATTTCTCGAGGCTTCATCTCTGGCTTCATGTGCACACAAACCCCCTGCTGGTCAAAGA